>CM062818.1:511978434-512567867 GCA_031772625.1 Pinus tabuliformis | reverse complement strand
GGGATAGAAGAATGTATAGTCAAGACGCATAGAGTGTGAATTGTATGCAGTTGTAGCTGCTTCACCTTTTGTAAATTAATGTTTAGTTTTTGTTTTTATTGAACAATCGCAGCTGCATTCTTATATTCTTGATGTGTTTGTATTTCCGCTGTTTAATCAGTTGATATCGGAGTGTTGTGTGTTATGCCCAATCTTTTGTGTGATATCAAAGCATTGTGTGCTCTGCCCAATCTTTCATGTGGTATCAGAGCATTGTATGATCTGCCCAATCTTTTAGATAGAGTGGCTGGTGCTATCTGTTTACTTGAAGTCAATGATGTTGATGATAGGGATTCACTTACCTAGCCTCTTCAAGCTCTTCTACTACCATGATTACGCTCTCTAACTTTGCCACTTTGTCTATCAGCAAAGTAAAAAGGATGACAAGAGGAAGGATTTCCATAAATGAACAACGTCTCTGCTTCATTTCTCTCATTTCACATATTTTCCCAGCTTGATCTCTTGACGTATCTGTTTGTATCTCTTCCTCCTACATAGTAATTCCAATTGACACTCTATTTATTAGATTAGTATGTTTTGTTGGCTTTGGCATTGAGGAGGCCTGCAAAAATAATTTTGAAGTTGGTAGCGTCCTAATTCGTATTCGATGAAAAGCTCTGGCTGAGCTCCTAGGGAATTCTGTAGATTCTCCACCACTGCTCTTAACCGAACCATCACTAAATGGGGATTTTTACTTCCTCTGGTCATCCTTATTCTCTCAGCCAGTTCACGCAAAATGTGCGCGGATTCTTTGCCGATGTCAATAAATGACTTTTTAAAATTTCCTCTTACAGAAAAAGGAGCCTGAACAAATAATATGATCACCAATGATTATACGATAAGAAATACATGAGTGTACGAGGGAGCAACAAAGTTGCATTGGAATTTCGACGAATACCTGAATCTCAGATTTTAAAATACATTTAAATTCTCCACAGAGTATGCACAATGTCGGGTCATGTTTCCAAATTTTTCATAAAGATTCCATGGATATCTAAAGAATAAATATCCATGTGGTGGCTCCCAACTGGCAAAACTCACTTGTGAAATTCACATAAATTTCTTAATAAACAGTGAAATTTATAAACGGATCACCAAGTTTATATAATAGGAGATGACAGTAAAAAGTTTATATGATATTTACCAATGAGGCTTCCGTGGATTTCGAGTTCAGCACAAATTTACAACCTCTTGGAACCTCATCATAGCCTGGATCTTAGCAATATTTTGGCTCAACGACGTATTTTGTTACACATTCTGCTAGTATACAAACAAATTTTGTGTGAAAAATACATACATTTTTATATACCAATTGTTATTTTTCCAACATTTGCTACTTTGGGGGGAGCATAGCGCTAATGATACAAACAATGGTTTTGCAATATGCTTACAGAAGAGAGAGATAATGTCAAGGCATGGCGGCCATCCTTATTTGGATTGTGTTATAGGTTTAGAGAATGTTTCTAAATATGATCATAAAATTTCACTCATTTTTTGTTTGGTCTCAAAATCTATAATCTAATTAAATTCAACTAAACAATAAAATAAAATAAAAAAACAAATATTTCTCATAATCAATTTTCATGAAAATAATAAAAATCCTATTTATTGTTGTTTCTGGCAAGGCTTTACCTTTCATAGATTTAGGTAATACTTCCATGTGACATAAAATGGAATTGTGAAGGTCATCTCCATCCCATACAGGAAAAATGATCACATTAATGTCTAAAGAGAGCACACAAGCGATGACAATCATAGACATTTGTTGACACGCCATTTTAAAAATATTTTCCGCACGATAACTGGAAATGGCTATGAGATTGAAGGTGAGAATGAAGATGATCACCACATAATCATATATTTTCTTGATCATAATAGGAAAGAAACGTGAATATGTGGACCATGCACCCGCATCACCCAAACGGACCAGATATATTAGAATCCTAAAAAGTAAAGAATCGAATATACCATGCAGATTTGAATCTTCAGGTATTTAAGAATGATATTGTATTGACCTATGAGAAAAATGGAGACACCCAGTATAACAAGTTCACAATTTTTCCATGTAAGTTCCGCAACATAGCTCACCTCCGACTCCTAAGAATCCCGCCAAGAATGTGGCACAAGATATGTTTAGACCTTTGCTTAATGTAACACCTGCATTATATTAGCATGGCACAAAACATTAATTCATAATAAGTATAGTCAAATAACTGCTCTAGTGATAGGACATACTCACGAAACATTCATGTCAAAATTCAATCTGTCTAAATACACCGATCTTTATAAAGATTGTTGTTAGTTTTAATAGTCTATGATAAGAGATGACGATAAAAAGATGGAACAACAAAGAGAATGAAAAGAAAAGAAAAGAAGATAACAGAGGAAGAAGACTAAAGATGACAAATGTAAAAAGATATACAATTTATAAAATTACAGAATATTTAAGATGGAGACAAAGAGCAGGATATTTGCAATATGAAGTGTAACATGGGGGAGGGGTATTAGTAACATGGGGTAGGGGTATTGTGTAACTTAATGGATTTTCCTCTTTGGGTGTAACACGGGAGAGGGGGATTGTGTAACTTCATGGATTTTCCTATCTAGTAATTTATTGCTCATTGTGTTCTTGCTTCATCTCTATGTATTTGCATGTGTTTATTATGGACATAGTGCATCTGATATGCAATGTTCAGTCCTACTTGTTTAGTCGAGTCCATAATGAAGTAGGAGAAGAAACTCTATTAATTTATACCATCTACTTTTTTACACTTAAATTGCAAATTTTCCCATTATAAGTGATCATAACATTATGTCAAACTAAGTTATTCAATTTTAACCAAACACACCTAATAATGATTATGTTCATCCTTATTATTAATTGCTAAATTCCTTCCTTGATTTCTAGTATTCAAATATCACATAATAGTTCATTCCTAACTTCAATTCTAGTATCACGATTAAGGACTACTCTAACACTTGGTTAGTACATTCTATGAGGAGATTAAAAACTTACCAGAGCAACGTATCTCACAATATCAGGTACATTTTAATACAGCAAAGTATCAAGGAATTTGGAGATTTTATTACTGAAGTAATTACAAATTTCTAAAAATTATTTCAACATCCGATAAACAAAAGGAAATAGTTTTACATATAACTACCTATAGTGAATTCAAAGGCCAACACGATAGCAACGACGACCCATATGGCATTCCCAACAAAGGTTTCAAACATTGGCCTGACAAAGTAGAAAAGAGAGACCAGGGACAATGCAAGCCCAATTTTGATCGAATGGATAACCTTTTGAGGATCCTCTGCACTCACTTGCCAAATCCTGTGCACACAGAAAGGACAGATCTTTTCCATCGCTTGAAAGCCTATGATATTCTGCAAACCAGATGTCTTGAAATTTCTTCTGGATGGTAATATTCTGTTCCATAGATTTCTCTCAACGAAAAACTTACTGCAATATAAGAAAATCAACACTCCTTACTCAAGGTATAAAAGCAAGTTTCAACTAACTGATATTCTGTAATATCTGTCAATCTCTATTCGATTTCCTGAACCTACAAGTAATTCAAATTCGATGAGCTCGTTCTATCTCATAATTCACTATACCCAGTTGAAATAACAAAAGCCAACCCCGTTAATGCAGTGTTACAGGCCGGCCACACTGTCCGGGCGAACTCCCCATATAAAGAAAGTTATGGCAATATCTCTCATAAGGAAGCTGAAATGAATATTAGGAAAATGTAAAAAACAGTTTGTGAATTCCTCCACCCATCATTACGACATATAAAGAACAATATAACGAATCTTCATCTACAATGGTTCCCACGCAGGCCACTAAAAATCGAGTGGCCCAATGAGACGAAAACTAACTTTTTTTTCCCGAAAATTTGATAGTTGTATTTGTCTTTGGACTCTATTTTTTCCTAGTCAACTTTGAGATATTTATTTTTTCATTAGTAGTCAATCTTTTTTCAGAACGATAAATTGCTTGGGAATATACTTATTTTAACTTTTTGAACACTTTTTAAATTATGATACTTAAATATTTATTAAAATCAATTTGGCAATTATATTTATCTTTGGAATCTATATGTTTCACCAATTTTCTTGAAAATATATATTTTTTCATAAAAATCATATTTAATATATTTTTATTTTTTTTCTCTGAATTTTTTTGCCTATATTTTGAATATTATAAAACTCTCAAGTTTATGTAATCTATATTTGAAATATAATAAAAATTTTGGTAAACATCACATTACATTTATGAGCTTAAGAATTGCAAAACACCTACTATGATTTATCCTCAAAAACTTTATGTTTTTTTATAATAATATTTAAATATTCATTAAAATCAATTTTTTTTTTTTTTTTAATTCACATAAAATTAGATACACTTTATTTACAAAATTACGAAATATTGCATACATTTTTATTTACCATATTACATTGTGTATTTGAAACCGAGTTAATATCACTAATAAGACAAAACTTTAACTAAATTGTAAATACATGTTTTCTTCAACCCAATGGACTCATATGCAAGCCATGACGCAACTTTCATACTTCTTTCAACTCAACGTTCTTGTATGCAACGCAAAATGGCATATACTTTATAATTCTTTGATTTTATTTGTTAATTATCTTTAAATTTTTATGGTTAAAAACATATATATAACGTATAATCTTTTTGAGTGGTTATTAAGTAGATATATAATTCTATTTTTTTTTTTAAGCTTAACTCAACTACTCACAAGTCATATTAGACCACTAAATGATGAAACCTCAATATTGGTTAGCAAATGTATTCACATGCATATATCTACGGTTCAATCTAACTCAATGAACTATATTCTCTAAAAACATACTTTCCGTATTGAAGTTGTTATTAGGATTAGGGAGCAACTACTAGGTCAAAGGGAAACAATGGGGTGACAACCCACTGTCACCTTAGCTAAGGCTTCCTGCTCTTTACAAACATTAACTGATGGGAGGAGTCCCGGTATGAGAGGAATCACAAGAATGGGTGGATCAATTATATGATATGAGGTGATTCCTAAGGCCAGAGACTCAAATGGATAGATCACTCGATTGGAAAGCAAGGTGTTAGGCTCTCTAGGAAGGGATAAGAGAAAACTTGAGCCTAGGTTTGGAGTGTATGCCTTGATGAGGGGTTTCCTACACTTAAGGATCCTTGTGGAGAAAAAAATTTCTATGTAATATTTGTGGAATTTGAATTATAAGCTACAGGACCACAAAGAACCCAAGTGGGCCTAAACCAGGTCAAGGGTATGGAGTTGATCAACCAAAGAAGGGCTTGAGCTAATAAGGGAAGAGAACAGTATCAGAGGACTAATATTTTTTTTTTTTAATGTGATGATCCAAGTGATGATACTAACCCAAATCAACCTAGGGAAAAAGAGGATCTTATAGCTAGGGGTTGCTATATCTCGGGATTCCACGTTGGATTATGCTCAAACTTGGAGGACACCTTAAGAACACCCCATGCAGTTGTTGACTATTTTGAAGGTGTTTGGATTGCTGCAAATGATTTATCTTGATGCCTTAGTTGACCCTCTAAGGTTAGGCCTTGAATTGGGAAGAGTGAAGAAAAGAGAGATAAATTTGACCCCGAAGGGATGTGAGGATCAATGTCTTACTACTTTCTCTTAATGGAGTCAAGATACACATAGATCGAGATTTTTCATGAGCTAATGAACCCTAATTGACTTGCAATATCCTTTCCAAGGGAAGCAACTAGGTTAATAGGGATTTATACATCAAATTTGTGAAGGAGACAAATTTTTGAGGTCTTTCAACCTAAGAGGCGCCTATAGGAACATTCACTGAATCCCTCAAAGAGAAACACATGAATTAAATCACTTATTCAAGGTCCCAGAATAATTTTGCATTACATTAATCCATACAAAAACAATGACAATGATATACATGCATTAAGTAAAATAAAAAACCTAGCATTAAAACTTCACTTACATGAGAGATAGAGTATATCCATCCATCAAATTTGTATTAGAAAGAATCTCCAATGACAATAGTCAAAATCCAAACATCATAGTGCATTAAGAAAGCTTGAAAAAGTTCATCACAACAAAAAGTGTGAAAATCTCTCAAGAGATACTATTCCAATCCAAGTGATGATGAAACTCAAATGATCTCTCATCAATTTATATCCTTCCTAAGGGTTTTATTTTCCTAATTAGCCCAAATTAAGCCCCATATAATAAAACAATGTGAAACCATAACATCGCTTGGTGACAAGCCCACCAAGATAACTCCATAATATAAATATAATCCCCCCAAGTGGGAAAATAGTGAATACAATGAGTCATTGGACCATTGAAGAGGCCTAGTGGAGTCCAAAATATGTCGAGTTGAGAGAATAAGCTCCAAACATATTGACCAAGGGGTTAGCCCCTTGACATCCAAGTAAATCAAATGTGGTGTCCCAAGTGGGTGTGGGGGCACAAATACATCCTCGTGGGTCTCTGAGTTGGTCGATAATATATGTATACCATCCATAAGGGCTACAATGATGACATAAGCCCTCCCTTTATCTCCCATGGTGAGACACACCCTCATATGGGCCCTGAAACATCTGCCAAGTGTGTGGTGCAAGTGTGAAGTCTGTTGGGCATGGCAGTCCAGGTGCATTATCCTCATCCAAAAAGGTGTAAAATGAGCAATCAATGAATGGTTTTGAGGGGTCCATTAAGTGGAAATCTTCTCTTCATTATGGTGGAGGCCCATGGCTCTCAATTCTCACCCTACAAGTTCAAATATGACCCTCTAGAGGGCTTAGACCCCATATAGGGAGACCACAACCCCAAATATAGACCCACTTCCAATCATGTAGAATATCCAATGCATCCCCTCACCTTTTAGTACAAAAAAACATTAGAGCAATCGAGTAAAAGAGCTTACAAATCCTGGAATCAAGTGGTCACTTCATAGTGGCATGGCCTTCCATAGTGTGATTTAGCATGTACAAGTGTCTCCAATCTCAATAAGGGGCTAACTAAGGACCCTATTAGGTGGTTTCAAACTCTAAAGGGGGTGACATGTCCATGGTACATCCATAAAATGCTAGGTGGCATGTGACATATTGATGGAACATAATGGACACATAAGACACATGCCATGGTACAAGGCTAGCTAAAATAATGGAAGCCCGAACTTGGGTATATGGATGTAGGAGGTAGTAATCATGGTACATGAGTTACCCTGACAAATTTTTTTTTAACCCTTCGTCATATTCCTTTTTCCTTTTACTGATTTTTCTTTTATAACTGCTTGGGGCTCAACGGGATGATAGCATGATGTGTAGGATATAGCAGTAGATACCCCCTTAAGGCGAGCTAGTTCATTCCCACCAGGGGTTGGGACAATCATGGGTTACGCAATGATGTAAGGGGCTCATCTAAGACCCATAGAAACCAAGGTAATGGCTCGAGATAAGGAGTAGAGCTCATGTTTGTCTTTTACCCACACACTAAATTTGTATGTCCCAACCATATTTTAAATTTTGTTGTACATTTCCTAATGATAGTGGCAAAATTATGCTTTTTTTTTCTTTTTAGCTGCATCAACATCTAGGGCATCCTTTCAGGCCCAAACCAAGGTGTGGGCAAGGGGAGGGGGAAGCTGACCCCTTAAGGACTCAGTGGAAAAATGTGGACCCAGATGGGAAAAATAATGAAGGGGTTGTAATGATCGAAAGGGGATGATATATATGGTATTGGGAGGCGGGACCATGCAACCAAGATCAGGGTTTCCCATGTAGTGTCACTACTAAAGCTAGTAACCAATAAACGAGATCACTCGATACTAGGATACAAGGTTAACCATCAAATTGGGAAGAGGATACAAGAGTATAGACCTAGCCCACTCTTTATGTCGAATCTCGCCACCAATCTATGCTTAAAAGTTTCCATGATAAGTAAAAAAAATACCTAACTACGTAATGAAAATCAATACCTTCGGGGTTGGAGGGCCCACCTTCAAGCATACGATCATAACAGATGGGTGAGGGACCACATGGTTGGCTCAGGTGGTGGAGATAATGGCACATCGAGTTATCTGGTGGCTGCAAGGGGTTGCTCACTACTGGCTGAGGACCATATAGGAGAAAAACATATCCTATGAATACCACCCATGGATGGTGGGTAACAATATCTATTTAATGTAGTTGTTAAATTAATTTTGACTTGGCTATAAATTATAGTAGAATCATTTTTTGGTCAAGACGCCTCTATAATGAGCATCTTTATTTTTATTGCATATTATAAGAATATGCCATAATCTAAGTGATAGGAGCATTATGTTTGATCTTGCTACTATGAGTAGGATTCTTAGATATACCCAAAATCTGCAATCTAGATAAATTCAACACTTTGTAGAACAAAAATAGACTTTAAAGAAATATTAAAATTTTCTTAGGTGTATTTCAACTCAACTCCGTAATTAGTTTATTTGAAAAATATTTTATTATTTCTAAATTATCATCATTAAAAGTATATATAAGTTTGTATCAATTTATATTAAGATGTAAATAAGTTTTATCAATATTCTTATAATTATAATTTATAATCTATTTTTTGAAAACTTACTTTCCTTATTGGAGTTATTATTAGGATTACAAATACCCCTAAATGTTAGTTATTTATTTGTCATTGTAATTTTTTTGATTAAAAATGATTCTCCCTATTTCTATAACAATTATATTACAATTATTGGCTATACTAAAATGAAAAATCTATTTAATATAGTTGTTAAGTTAATATTCACTATAAAGTAATTAGAATAATTTTTGGATCAAGAGACACCCTATCAATATAAGGGAGAGTACAAATTGATTTTAAAACAATATTATTATAATTTTAAATATATTCTAGCTCTACTTTGTAATGCATTTGACAAAATAGTTTATGATTTTTAAATTCTCATCTTTAAAACCATGTAGGTATTTGTATCAATGTACTCTAAAATGTATTTAAGTGTTTATCAATGTCACTATAATTTTAATTTATAAAGTAATAATCTATTTTCAAAAAACCTACTTTTCTCATTGAAGTTATTATTTGGCTTAGGGACCCCCCCTAAAGGTTAGGGTCAATTATTTTTATACTTTATTTCTTAGTCTAGGTTCTTTGACTCAAAAAGATTTGTCCTCAATTAAAATAAGCGAATGTATTTAAGTGGTGAACAAAAATAACAAAGGAAATTTGGCTTACAAGGACCCAACTAAAAGCACATCCACCTCTAGGTTTATGATTCCCAAGCCAATTACCACAACTTTGGATAAGGAATTGTTTCATCATCTTAGATTGCTTCCTCATGTAGAAGTTAGATGTAAGGTCATTCCACAATCAACCCACCTACCCCGTATCCCCACTCCCTACCAAAAAAAATAGATAACATACCCTCCATTGACAATAATAAAGATAAAATAATACTATGAAGATTATCCTACATGGGTTAGTAAAACATGAGTTCAAAAGGGTGTGGAAAAGAATAACTTATGTGTCCAAACCTCTACCATGCATTATATAGAAAGTATGGTTAGCATATGGATGTTTTTATGGAACTTCTACAAAGAAACATGTATCATGGATCGTTATGATTCTTAGAATAAAACACTTTGAGTTTGTAGAAATTGAAAGTAATGAGCTTTATACTAAGAAAAAACTTCAATTATATTTTTCTTGGGATATTATGTTTCATACCATGTAAAAGGAGGGACAAGTAGGCTATACATCCGTCTATCACCCAAGCTCTCAATTTGCATAATTGACCATGTAAAAAACTCATGAAGTCAAGTGGTATGGATGCTTCTTAATCTCATTATTTGAATCCTTAACTTCACCGACTTGTATGCACATGATGAACTATGAAAGAGAGTGATTTTTTGTGACTGGCTAGTGGAATATCCCTCAAAGGTTGACTAATTATTGTGTAGCAGTTTTAACAATATGGAGTCTTATAACGATAATATTGTCATTAACATTTTCTACATGTTTTTTAGGGTCCTACCCTAACCTCCTTACTTCAAGGTAGTTATGTATTAGGGAATTAATGCATGAGGTCATTTTACATGGGCGTTGAATTAGTGAATTAATATATCGAGCCATTTTATTAGAAGAGGGATCATTTGGTAATTGGTAGGTGGTTGTTTAGTGTAAATGGTTATGCTAATTAAATAATTCCCACTTGATGGTCAATACTCATTATGATGGCAAGAAAACTTCTTAGGGTTTTACTAGCGACAAATTATTTATAGTAGTAGAAGGGTATGCAATTTTTTTCCGAGTTGTGTTATTATATTGGACCTTTTCGCAATTGGAGGTTTATCCTTGATAGGGACGATGAATATTTCTATCTCTCTTAATTACGTGTGCAAGGGTTGGTATTTTATAGGTTCTATATAACTATTTCTCCTATGTTCAATTTTTTGTAGTTTGTATTTCTTCAAGTATTGCTCATATTTTTCTATTTCCCTTTTATTAAATATATGGTAAATGGTAAAACAAATTTTTCTTATAAAACATATGCCCAAATTATATATATATATATCTATATATATATATATATATATATATATATATATATATATATATATATATATAGACATATATATTTTAAATGTTAGACATATGTCACATCATATTTAAACATAATAATTCTATTTGAGAAGAATAACACAATAAGTTTTCTTTAAATATAGCCTACTTGCCATGGTTAGCATCATAAAATATTTGATCAAATACTATTCTTTCCAACGTTAAGTATATTAAAGAGATATAATGATAGTAATAATAACAATAACAATATTTTTTTTTGGGTCTTTTCTCATAAGGTCTTGCAAGCTTTATCCTTTTTAATGGAATATATATATATATATATATATATATATATATATATATATATATATATATAATTCTAGTCCATGGGGTGTACTATTAAGGCACTTCATGATGTGAAGGTGACCACTTTGAAACTCCATGGGAATAAATCCAACCATGTTAAGGGCTAATGTGGCCCATGCTAGGTGCGATCCCTGGGTGATTTTGACAACTTAGATACCCTTGGGTTGAAGTTTCTTAAGGAAAAGGTTAAGCTTGTAGTCATCTAAGGACTCACACAACTTAGCAAAACATAAAAAATTAATAATAATTCTCCTAGAATAATAGGAATTTGGGAGTTTTCACCCCATAAAAATACTGATACAATAGTAATACTCTATAGGGAGTGAAAGAATAAATCTTTGACCAATCCAATAATTGTTGGATTTTATCTCAAAAGACTCCTTCTATGATGTTTGATTGCACTATTATAGCTCTCTAGTAACCATTTTGGTGGACCCAAGGGCATAATAAAATCCACCAAAACCATTACAAAAACATGACTTTAGAGAATAGAATCACACACATGGAAAATTATGCCTTTAATATCGAAGCCAATGTTTCTAAAATTGCTTACCTAAACAAACAATTTACTAATATTAACTAACTACAAAACATTCTCTCTAAACACAATGATTTGTGATTTCAGAAGTAAAATAAGTTAGGGTTTCTTAAAAACATAGCCTATCCTCCTTGGTTAGTATCCCTAAATATTTGATCAAATAATATTGTTGCAAAACTTATCCTTTTTAATGGAAAATAGAAATAATAATCATAATAATTCTCCTAGAATAATCCCATGGGGGGGTAGTTCAATTTTCTATCGCCATGACATGAAGTATTATGTAAACAGTGAGATTCAAGCTTCAAATCCCCATAGGTCAAACCAAAAAAAAAAACTCCTAGAATAACAGGACTTTGAGGATTTTAACCCCATAATATTATTCATACAAAAATAATACTCCATAGGGAGTGAAAGAAGAAAACTCTAGTTAACCAGATAGTACCATTTTCTGAGACTTATATAAACATATTGTTTATGTGATATTAATTACAGCGGTGTGTATCTTTGTTGACCATTTTGATGGACATGGCCTACTATTGTGGGATCTTTATCCCAAAACACACCTTCTATGACATTTAATTACAATAATATAGTTATCTGGTAACGATTTTGGTGGACCCAAGGGCCCAACGACATCCACCAAGAACATGGCTATAGAGAATAGAATCACACACATGGAAAACTATGCCTTTTATATGAAAACCGATGTTCCTCAAATTGAATACCTAAACATGCAAGTTGCTAAGATAGACTAATTAGAAAGAAATACTTTTTTAACTTCCTACATGCAAGAAAATCTCAACAATATTATAGCCAATGTGCTATCCAAAGAGGTAAACTAGCGACCAATAGAAGCAGAGTGAGCTAGTGGTGAATCAACAAAAAGGGAAGGGAATCACACCAAGTTAGCATTTCTATATAATCAAAACTATATACCTCACCAATTTCCTAAAGTAGATGAAAACATGTTTGATGGTTTGACCCAATAATATGGGTTAATCAGATGAATCACTACTTCTTGATCGAATAAATTATTAGTAAACTACTAGAATTTGGCTAGGTATGGTGTACATGGATAAGGGCGATGGAATGGTGATAATGTCGCAGGAAGTCCTTATTGTAGGATACATTATCTATAGCCAATTTCTAAACACCATATATATTCACCTTGAAATAAACATCCATTTTGTAGATTTATTGATCAAGTTTCACTAAATAGGAATAATCAAATACAATATTATGGCCTACGAGTAATTGTCTATTGAGAAAGAGAGCATGCCTAGTTATTTTTCCATAGAAATTTTTATCATTGGTATAAAGGAGGAATTTAGCGAAAATTATTGATGGCTAACCCAACTAAATGGTTGGAAACCTATAAGTGAGTTATGGAAGCATAAGTTATGGTAATTATATAAACCAAAAAAACCACATCATTCATTTATCAAGTACCCCTTCTATATTTACACCCACTCCCTCAACTTCCTAACCCTTGATGTTCATGGTAGGTTGATCTTGATAAACATAAGGGGAATTTTGAGGTATAAAATGGGCCTCCTAAGGAAATTATAAAATAATAGTGGAAATAATAAAATAAGATTAGATTACATCATCAAATTTTAGAGGGAAAAAAGAAAAAACTATTCCTTCAACTCGTATTTTCAACTTATCTCCCTATGGGTTTACTCACATTTCAAGTGGAAACACAAGTTGGATGAAAAATTTGATTCTTAATCCAAGGAGTACACATGTTTCCTAATTTCGATGGACCCTACTACATGAAAAATGAGAAATACATGAAAAACGTTATTGCAATCATGCTTTTTCATGTATTTCTCATTTTTCGCATTAGGATCCATCAAAATTATGCAACATGGGTACTCCTTGGATGAGGAATTAAGCTTTTCATCCAACGAGTATTCCATCTCGAAATGTGAGTAAAACCTTTGGGAGATAAGTTGAAAATACGAGTTAAAAAAGTAGTTTTTTATTTTTTTTTTTAATCTTTTTACCTTTTTACTCCAAAAATGGTGAATCATCCCCCATGGTAGACATCATCATCTTCAATTCTATTGGTTCTTATAAAGTTTATTTTGGTTGTACATTTTTCTTAAGAGGCCCATTTTAGACCTCAAAACTCCCCTAATGAGAAATTGAATATCCATGTCTTAATTTTGTTATTATAATGATGAATAATGGGTCAAATGACATGTATGTATGGAATAAAATTAATGTTCATAGATATCACCTACCCTAACATGCATCAGGAAATTTTAAAGGAAGTCATCCCAACTCTAGATCTAGTAGAGACTACACTTTCTTCTCCTAAAGAAACTACCTTGAAGCCTTCTTATGAGGAACCGCAAATTTCCCACCATATTTTCTTAGGAATTTTTAGGTACTATACATTAAATCTAGTTTCCTATATCAAGAACACAAAGGTCATTGTTTTAATAAATAGTGGCACCTCCAGAAATTTTATCATTGTCGAATTTCCAAAAAAAAAAAAATCATTATGATGATATGGTATACAATTTTCAAATAAGTATAGTCAATTAAAATTTGATAAAATGTGGAATCAATTGTGAGAGTATGAAACTTCAAACGGGTTAGTATTTTCTTAAACCAAACATATTAATTATTGCAAAGGGGGACATTATGTGTCTCTCAGAGAAAAATGGTATTGAATATTGGGTGCTGCCATAATGGATCTCAAGGATTTGTACATGTGATTCAATAACATGTGCAATAAATTCATCCTCATCCACTTGAAATTATCAAATATCATCATTTAGAAAATATCTTAAAGAAATCAATCTTTAACATTATATCCAGTTAAACCCATCCATATTATTGAGAGCTCCATATAGAAAATACACCCTAATTTAGTAATACATACTACTTTTCCACCCAATATATTATTAATAAACTAGTAGAATTTGGGTGGGCATGTTGTACTTGGATCATGAGCATTGGAAAGGGTGGCGATGTCACAAGAACTCATACGTGGGATACATTTCCTAGAGCCAATTTATAAACACCATTTATTCTTACTTTTAAATAGACATCCATTCTTTTGAGTTGTTGATCAATAAAATACACACTACTTCTCCATGCAAGATATTATTAATAAACTACTATAATTTGGGTGGTTGTGTTTTACTTGGATCGAGAGCATTGAAAATGGTGGGAACGTCACAGAAAGTCCTATGTGGGATACACTTCCTAGAGATAATTTTGTAAACACCATTTATGCTCACCTTGAAATCGACATCCATCTTTTGGAGTTGTTGATCAAGTTGCATAAAATATGATTATGGAATATGAGTAATTTTCTGTTGACACAAAGGGAATACCTTGTTATTTTTTCAGATTTTCTTTTATCACTGGTGTAAAGTAGGACATTAAAGAACAACTATTGATGGTTCACCCAACTACATGGTTGGAAACCTATAAGTGAGCTAGAGACACATTGATTGTGGGAATTATATAAACCAAACAACCCATATCATTATTTTCTCATGTCCCCCTTCTATATTGACACCCACTCCCTCTACTTGATCACTGTTGATATTTTATAAGTTGATATTGGAAAAATAAATTGAATATCCATGTCTTAAATTTTGTTATCATAATGATGAATAATGCAACAAATAACATATATTTAAGTAATAATTTGTTTTTTCATATATATCACCTATCCTAACTTCCACGAGGAAATTTTAGATGAATCCATCCCAAATCTAAATTTAGTAGAGGTTACACTTCCTCCTCCTGAAGGAATCACCATGAAACCTTATTATGACGAATCCCAAATTTCCATATGATTTATTAGGAATTTTCACTCCCTGGACATTAAAGTTGGTTTTCCATATCAAGCACAAAAAGTTCATTGTTTTAATCAATAGTGGCATCTCCCACAATTTTATCGTTGTTGAATTTCCATGAAAAGAAAAAGCATCATTACAATAACACGATACACAATTTTCAAATAATGATAGTCAATTGAAATTCAACGAAATGTGCATAGATCATGAAAATATGAAACTTCAAATGAGGAAATATTTGCTTAAACCAAACACATTCACTATTGGCAAAGGGGGCATTATGTATCTCTCAAAGGAAAATGTTAATGAAGATTAGGTGCAATGAAAATGGATCTCAAATCCTTTTACATGTAATTAAATAAGAAGTGTAATAAATTCATCCTTAACCCATTGAAATTACCAAATATCATCATTTATAAAATATCTTGAAGAAAGGCATCTTCAACATTATATCAAGTTAAATTTCATCCACGTTATCAAGAGCTTCCTATAGAAAATACATCCTAATTTGTACTTGGATTTTAATATGCATAAATAGCAATTTGAAATGCCACATGTCTTATCCATCTCATTTTGAGAGCATTATCATGACTTCCCAAGGAAATTGGTAGCTCGTATCCTTGTGTGTTCTTACTAACATCCTTTTAACAATAGAATGAAATTGAAAATGTCACTCAAGGGATATTTGAGGTTAGTGTGATACATCCACATATTATACATTTTCCATCCCAATATTAATTTTATTTGTAAAATAACGAAATTCCCACATATGCTCTAACCTTTTTTTTTTCAGTTAACAAATTTACAATCGAAACAAATTTCGCATACCAATTATTTATAACCTCTTTTATGAGCTTTAGGGTGCCTAGTTCTTCACTATATTATATTCTCACCTTTTATATCATCAAATCTCGGTTAAGCCACATATGAATGGAATTAATTCTTTACAGTGATGCACCTTTTGGTTTTTCAAATTCCCTATTCACATTTTAAATCCCTGTGAACAATATTATTTGACCCTTCCAACCTATGTTTTTCCTTGTATCCTTTAATGAAACCTTTATTTATAATAAGGCATAGGAAGCACAAATGTATATTCATCATGAAGTTTTGCAACTACTTCAAGATAATTAGTTGTTACTCATACATTCCAAATGAATTTCTGGCACTTCTAAAGTGGAATACTTGGATTACATATTTAGTAGGATACGAATGTGTGTGGATCCTACTAAAATTTATTCTATGAAAAATTATAGGAAAATTATGCCCATTCACCACACTACTAAAAAATAATGTTGATGTGTGCAAAAGATATAATAGGGAAAGCCATTGTGCTTTAAAGAGATCTTGTGTACTTTCTCTAGTCCTAATAGTGCCTTATTTCACTTAATACTTGTGTCTTGGAATGTAATGAGCTATTGGGGACATGTTCATGTAAGATGATCAATGATTTTCATCACCATAGTAGAAAAAATGAGTCATATAGTAAGATTCTACGTGATTCTTATTCTATCATATATTAGAAGGGTAGAAAGAATATGGTGGTTGGTGATTTTTCTATAAATATGAGGAGGAAGGTCCCCCTTCCCTTATCCTTATTGATTTTAAATTGGTGTGAAGAGGCACAACACAAATGTACTTCCATAGTGGTTCAACTCTTATAATGAATCAAGGAGGACTCCAACCCCCTACTAGCTATACTTGGTAGCAAGACCCCACTATAGCAAGAAAAACACCTTGCAAAGGTTTTTCAGCGTTACAAGATTAAGAACAACTGTAAAAACAACCTCCACTAAAATCTGTATCGTTGGAAGTCAAGTTTTTGTGCCAACATTTAGTTGGTGTTCACTACATCAAAATATTTTTAGTAGCTAGAGTCTTTCAATAGAAGGATTTTCTGGGTATGTTTAAGTCAGTAAGGTGCACTAGTACACCAGTAATCAATACACAAAAATGCATATTATATATTTTAATAGAATTCATGTACAATATAAGTGTAATAGAATTGATGGATATTTTATCATGAATATCATAACTTATTTTAATTGTAAAGATAATAATAATGATAATATTAATAACTCATTGAAAGGAAAAATGATTTTGTTATCATTAGGCGCACCAATATTCTTGTTACAATTATTAGCATTGATTTGTTTTTTCACAATTAGAATGTTGATGCACTACAATCATTTAATTTCACCATTTATAAATATGCATAGACCAAACCAATGCATTCAAATATCCATTGATAGGTTTGAGATTTAATAATGTTGATTCCATGTTTTAGATATGCAAATGATAATATATAAACATTAATATTTAATCCAAATTTCAATCAAAATTTGTTATTCCCTTAATGCTCAAAAGATTAGATGAGACAAAATTTTGAAGGTGGAAATTATATTAATTAAGAAGGAATAACATTAATTCTAATCACCTATGTGATGTGGTAGATATGAATACTTGTTAGAATGAAAGATTTAGGATCAAGAAATAAACAAATAGGAATACCTAATAACTGCTAGATGATAACAATTATCATCCTATCAAAATGTTCTTAGTAACTGATTGTGTTCTCAACTCTAGTGAACTCACTTGGAATATATTTGTAATATTATGTTAGTCATTTCTTATATATATATATATATATATATATATATATAGATATATATATATATATATATGTATGTATGTATGTATGTATGTATGTATGTATGTACGTAGTCTTTCCCCCTATATGTATATATATAGGGGGAAAGACTTCATACATACATATCTATATATATATAGGGGAAAAGACTTCATGCATACATACATACATACATATATATATATATATATATATATATATATATATATATATGTATGTATGTATGTATGTATGTATGTATGTATGTATGAAGTCTTTCCCCCTACATAACTAGTGGTTCCGGCATTGTAAAAATTTTGTTGTCTGGGTTTTCTTTCTCTACACCCATGGCCTTCGTGGAAGCTTCTGCAGGGTCGCAATTGAGGGTCTACACCGCTTTGGGTTTGGGAATCATTATAATGTTTTTGGCGTTGGTTATGGTGGTCTCTTAAACTTTGTTTCTAGCTACTATGCAAATTGGCTTTGGGGTAAGGAAATTGAATTCCCCTATGGGATGGAGGACCTCGATTACATGCATGGGCTTATTTTTGTAGAGATTCAACATTTTATAATATGGAAATTATGGTTTCATTCTCCCATGGCAGGTACACAGGGATGTAGGTTCACCTAGAAGCGAAGCGCTTCTGGGCTTGGGCCACCACCTGTATAGGTATTTGGAATCATCCATCTTTTCACCTGGCACTGTGGGCTGGTTGTGATAATGAGGGAAGTGAATGCTAGGGGCCATGGTAGCAGGCCTCAGGTGGCAGTGCAGGAGGAGCAGCCCGGTTCCTCAGGTGAAAGAAGGGGTCATAATCCCGTAGCCAGCACTATTATTGACACAACCAATGCTTATCATGAAGGGACCAAAGAAGAAATCAGTAGATTGATCGAGGAGTGGGGACACAAATCTAAACCGTTAGGTGAGCTCAATAGATATTGATGTGGAGGAATGGTGAGCGATGGTGTGAGATCCTGGGCATACTCGCGGATGAGTAACCCAGTTCAAACATACTTTGTTTTTGTATTGTACCATGAAAACTTTCCTGGGCAAGGCCTTGGAGCAGATTTTAATGAACATGGGGAAACTGTTACAAGACTTCCCCAACTACAAGTAGGACCTCCAGAAACTTTAGTTCCAACTGAGAAAATGAAAAGGACACCTTCGCCGAATCGAGGATCACCTCCGCTATCTTCTCTTACAAAGAGCGTTGAATGGTTCCAATGTTAAGGACCTAACCCCGGTCGAATTTGCTTCTGCCAAGGGAGATGAATAATAAGATAGTTGGTTTTAATTTTGATTAGTATATATGTGGTTAGCTTGTAATTTCTAGCATGATACTTTATATGTTTATAGGCAAATAGACTATGGACATTGTCATGACATATAGACTTATATAGCTTGGGTAGAAAGACTTATCACCTTTTGCTAATGGATGGACTATCATGTAGTTAGGTGGTCAACAGACTTGGTTTCCCTTTGGGCAAGTTGAGGCCACCTAACCATTCATATGTGGTTGTAATTTGCTTGTATTAAATGAAAATGGAAGGATATACCAAGCTTACAAAAAAAATATAATGGCTTATCCTTCTTTTTTTTAGTTTGTAAGATAGTGAGACTTTTTTTCAAAATTAATCATATTACTCTTTCATATCCATATCTTGAATAAAAAAGGATACCTTGATTTAAAGTAATAAATATTGCATCAAAGTAATACCTTGAATGTGATGTTAGCATTTACATGTGACGTGTTTATGAACATTTATATATATTATAGTAAGTATTGTAGTCATGGAGAACCAATAGTTTATCTTGTAATGAGAAAATACATATGAAGCATGTTCAATGAGGCTTGTTCAATACAATTAGTTGCATGGGCTAGTTTTTCAATATGAAAAAATTGTCTTTTATTGGAAAAAGGTAGTTACATTTCCATAGATATTTATCTCCTAACATTCTATTATATATCATAATATGTTTAGTATGAATTTTTCTTCTTGATCCATAAGTGAAGATCTATTTTTCTAAACATAAATACAACAAAAAGACCCCCACCAAATCTAAAACTTTCAGGCTCTAATCTAATTAGCAACAAGAAAAAAAGAGAGTGCCACTAGACAATTCCGAAGACTGATAGAGTGTCGTCAGTCAATACTTAAAGACTATAGTTACTATGACCCAAAATAAGCAAAAACAATTATTGCCCAACTTTCAGGGAATCAACATCTTGCAGTGTGGCACAAAGTCCATCATAAGTAACCCTGTGTTGGGTCCTCTTGTATGGTATTTCAGAAATGTTGCAACCTTGTGTCCAAGAATAGACCAGAAGATGTTGTATCACAAGTGACGCAAAAGAAGAGAAGCCAACACGCTAATATTTAGAGGTAGAACCATCCATGGTTGAAAAGTATATCATCGACGAAGGTCTTATAGCTAATAACACCAGACAAACCAATAAAACCATATTTGGACAAGTGGTCGGCCGCCATGTTTTGCATTGGCTAGTTAGAGCTCATGTTTTCATATAATTCATAAGATTATCCATTTATTTAATCAAGAAGAAGAGCATGCCTTTAACGAAATGTATGCATATATTTTTATGACAAAACAAAAACATTTTTAAGCCCAAAATAACATGTAAGAAGTAGGGTTCGAAACTCAAATTAGGAATTTCAAACATTGTATACACAATCATGTGTATATATATAGAGAGGGGGGGGTATATTTCATTCCTTGGCACTCAACGTATTTCTATTTTATGATCTCACTTATTCCCGAACTATTTCCAAAGGCCTTATGTGTCACCCAAACTTTCACCCCAATATTAAGAGCCAACTTGTTTCATTATTATTATTTTTTAATCAGTCTACTTTATTTTTATTATTTCATAATGTAAAATATCTAACCTAATATTAATATGACAACATTTCTCATACTAAATTATACAACATTTTTAACAAACGTCTCCTTTATACTAGATTGTGAAACACCTCTTCTCACCGTCAATAACTTTTTCTTCTAACAATAAATAACTCTAATATAATTAATAATGAATTTATACCTACAATTTATAAACCCGTGATATTAAGTAATACAAAGCAATTCTTTTAATATTTCATATACCGGTGATATTAAATAATACAAAGGGAATTATTTTAATATTTCATATAGAAATCCCTATTTAATGACTTTAATGCTCTATTAATGTATGTATCAAGAGTTGGCCATAGATTTGACTAGTCAATTTAATATTATTGAGAGGGCATCGTGTAAACCTAATTTATATATTCAATAATATAGTATATATGTAGCATAACTATCTAGTTATTGAATATGTCAAAAAACAATTTTTAAAATTAATTTATGGTTTATTTTATTTAGTTTGATTGTTATTTTTAATTACCCCTTTTTCTTTTAAATTTCGAAACAAGACGGAGTGTAAGAATCGCAATACACAACACTAGCTTGAAGAACGATCATGAAAAACGCATTCTTAAAATCGTGTTGTTGGAGTTGCTCGGGCAGTGTGTTTATATTTTCATTGATGAACCATTAAATTAAGAAAGAAATGCCTAGATTCCACAAGTTTTGGTGGGAGTCTCTGTTGCTGAGTTGACCATCGTCTTGGTTTTCGTCAATTTTCACACAAGAACCGATGACTCAGTTAATCAGTCATAATCAGTCATACTAGTTGTAGTGGGAATAGTTGTGGCTGGTGATGTTGATGGGGATTCAGAGACTGGTATTATTTGTTTACTTGAAGTTGAAGTTGGAGACGTAGTTGTCTGTGTCAAAGATGTTGATGGTGGGCATTCATTTACGTTCTGATCAGTTTTTTCAAAGTTGGCTCCTTCTCCAACCTCCTCTACTGCCGTAATCACACTCTCTAACTTCGCCACTGTTCCTAGCAAAAGAACAAAAAACCTAGCAAGAGGAAGGACCTCCCTAAATGCACTACTGTTTCGTTTCATGTTTCTCGTTTGGCACATCTGGTCGGCTCTATCTCTTGACTTATCTGCTTGTATCTCTTCCCCTTTAGTAGTTCTTCCAGGCGACGTTTTACTTATCAGATCAGCATGTTTTGCTGAGTTCTGTATTGAGGAGGCATGTAAATTTTCTATTGCAGTTAATCCCTCCGAGAAATTTTTCTCCAGAAGTTGCGGGCTCTTAGTATCGATGAAACGCTTTGGATCAGCTGTCAGGGAATTTTGCAGATTCTCCACCACTGCGCTTAACCGACCCCTCATTAAATTGGGGTTGTTACTTCTTCTGGTCGTCCCAGTTCACGAAGAATGTTTGCAGACTCTCTGGCGAGCTCAAAGCACGGTGTTCTCAAATTTTCTATTACCGAAAATGGAACCTGACCAGATAATATCATCAGCCATGATTATATGATAAGAAATTAATTAGTCTAAGAAAATGCGACGGTATTATATCGGAATTTTCGACCAATACCTGAATCTCAGATTTTAACAGTCCATCCAAAGCATCCACCCAGTAGGCGTAGTGTCGCGTCATGCTTCCAACCTTTTCATACAGATTCCATGGATATCTGAAGAAAAAGCGTCCATGTGGTGGTTTCCAAGTGGCAAAATTCACCTGCAAATTCCGCATAAATTTCTATGTAAACGAATAGCCAATTTTATAAAATAGGAGATGGTAGTATAAACTTATGCATGATGTTATTTACCAATGACTCTTCAGTGGTTTTCGAGTTAAGGACAACTTTACAGGCTCTTGGAACATCATTCTCTAATCGCTGACCATCATTTGGGTCCGCAAAGTATGTTGTGATGCATTCTGCAAGTATACAAACAATTTTGGTGTAACTGAATATTTATTTTTACAACATTGGCAAGTTTTGGGAGAGCATGGAACCAATGATAAAACCACTGATTTGAAATATGTGAATAGAAGAGTTTCTCAATGTAACTCATTCTTATTTCTATTACAGATTTTGGAATATTTCTAAATGATGAATAAGAATCCAAACAAATATTTAAAAAATATACCATCAATATACTTAAAATATAAACCTCACAAACTTTTATTTATTTTCTGCTCGATTACATATTCATTTATATAGGAAGCACACAACAGATTCTGGTAACCAATTCCTAACTACTCACAACTACATCTTTCAACTGCTCATAACTAATTCAGTTTCTACATTATTCTCACATCCTCCCTTAATGGAGAAATGGATTCTCTATAATACCTAACTGACTTCTAAAAACTTCAAATTTAATTTTACCAAGGGGCTTAGTAAATATATCAGCCACATTATCCTTGGTGTTACAAAATAGCAATCCAATTTCTTTTGACATAATTTTCTCACGTACAAAGTGGTATTGTAACTCAACATGTTTTGTTCTAGCATGGTAAACTGGATTATGTGCTAATTTGATAGCACTCTGATTATCACAATTGATACATGTTGCACCACTTTGCGCTTCTTCAAGATCAGCAAGAACTCTCCGCAACCAAATAGCTTCACAGGTGGCATTGGTTAAAGCTTTGTACTCTGATTCTGTTGATGATAAAGAAACAGTTGGCTGTTTCTTACTGCTCCAAGATACGACCCCTGATCCAATATGGAATGCATAGCCAGAGGTAGATCGTCTGTCATCTGGATTTCCTGCCCAATCTGAATCAGAAAAACCTGTCAGTACAACATCAGATACATCAGTATACATAATACCAAGATTCACTGTTCCCTTTAAGTATCGGAGAACTTTCTTTGCAGCAATCCAGTGATTTCCTGAAGGCTTAGCCATGAATTGACTAAGGATACTGACTGAGTATGCAATGTCTGGTCTGGTAGTGGTGAGATAGTTCAAACTTCCCACTAACTGACGATATAATGTTCCATCTGCCTCTTTCGAACCATCTTCTTTGTACAACTTTGCATTCTGTTCTAAGGGAGTTGACATAGCTTTACAATCTATCATATTGAACTTTTTAAGAATCTCCTTTGTATATTTGCTTTGAGTGATCAATGTTTTACCAGTTTCTCTCCATACCTCAATGCCTAAACAGTAATGCATTTCACCCAAATCTTTCATTTCAAAAACCTGTGACAACTGAACTTTAATTTCTTCAATTAACCTGTGAGCACTGCCTGTTATAATGAGATCATCCACATATAACGATATTAAAGCAACATGTCCTTTTTCATCTTTCTTTACATACAAGTTAGGATCATTTTTGCTTTTCACAAACCCATTCTGAAGAAAGAAAGTATCAATCTTTACATACCATGATCTTGGTGCCTGTTTCAAACCATACAATGCCTTTCTTAACCTGCAAACCAGATGCTCCTGTCCCTGTTTGACAAACCCTTCAGGTTGAACCAAATAAACTTCTTCCTGTAAATCACCATTTAGAAAAGCAGATTTGACATCCATTTGATGTATATTCTAGTTATGTTTTGTGGCTAAGGCAATCAGTAATCTAATTGTATTCAACTTAGCTACTGGTGCAAAAGTGTCTTCATAATCAATGCCCTCCTGTTGAGCATATCCTTTTGCTACTAATCTTGCCTTAAATTTATCAATTGTACCATCTGCTTCAAATTTTGTTTTATACAACCATTTGCTTCCAATTGGAACTTTATCTTCAGGAAGTTCCACTAATTCCCATGTTTGATTTTTCATAATAGAAGCATACTCATCATTCATAGCATTAATCCAAGGTTCATGTTGTTTAGCCTGCTCATAATCAATTGGTTCTTCAACATTCATTATATTAGACATTAAGGCATAGTCTTTATACCTTTCAGGAAGCCGAGTCTGTCGGGATGACCTTCTTGGTGTGGGTGTTCCATCCATGATTCGTTGGCATTGAGGTGTATCACCCCCTTGTGATGACTCACTGCTGCTAGATGTGCTCGTACTGCTGCGATCATCCTGATCCTGTACCTGTACCTGGACCTGTTCCTATTCCTGCTTAATCAAAGTATCAAGCTTGAGATGTGCATCATTAGAAATATGCCATGTATCATTCTTTGTGTTACTTTTATCAGTCTGCTCATGAAACAATACATCACGACTTGCAAATAGTTTATGGGAACTGGGATCAAACAATTTATAGGCTTTCTGATCCGTACAATATCCAATGAAAATACACTTGATGGACTTGGCATCAAGTTTTCTTCTGTTAGCTTCAGGAATATGAGCAAAAGCAGTGCATCCAAAGACTTTGAAATGACTCACATCAGGTTTATAACCATAAAGAACCTCAAAAGGAGTTTGAAAAACTAATTGCTTAGTGGGACATCGATTCTTTAGATAAACAGCAGTGTTAATGGCTTCTGCCCAGAAACCATTAGAGATGTTCTTACCTTGCAGCATACTACGAGCAGATTCCACCAAGGTTCTATTCCATCGCTCAGCAACACCATTTTGCTGAGGGGTATGTGGCACTGTGAACTGTTGTTGAATTCCATTAGATTTACAATAGGTGTTAAATGCCTTTGATTTATATTCACCCCCTTGATCAGATCTGAGTATTTTAATGCACTTTCCTGTTTGTTTTTCAACCATATTTCGAAATTCTTTAAAATACTCAAATATATCACTTTTCCTTCTAACGAAATAGACCCAGGTATATCTAGATCTATCATCAATAAAAATAACAAAGTATAAAGCACCACCAAGAGACCTAGTTTGCATAGGTCCGCATACATCAGTGTGAATTAATTCAAGAATATCATACTTCCGTTTCTCAGTATGAACAGGAAACTCTTCTCTATGCTGCTTACCAAGTGCACAAGCTTCACATGGTAAATGTTCACACTTCATCTCAGGAAGACCTTCAACCATTGTTTTCCTTTGTAACAACGATAAATCATTGTAATTAAGGTGCCCATACCTGTGATGCCATAATTCTGCTGTCGATGTCTCTTGAGATGTCAATGCAACATGGTGTTTGACTGTCACATCCAATCTGTACAATCCTCCAACCCTGGTACCTGTAGAAACAACCTTGTAGTGGTCCTGAACATCTTTCACTATACACCCCAATTTACCAAATTCTACTTTTAAATGATTATCAGTGATAGCAGAAACAGATAGCAGATTCTTTTTAAGAGCAGGTACATACATCACATTATGGATCTGTCTCATTTGTCCATTAGGTAAGTACACATTTACTATGCCATAGCCTTGAACTTTAAGTGACCTATCATCTCCTAAGTAAATGTGTGTACCATCAGATTTCTCAAAATATTTATCAAACCATTCTTTATTACAAGTCATGTGTGAGGCCTGCAGTATTCTTGTAATTTGTAGAGTTTTATTTTCCTGTTGGATTGAATTTGGTCATTGGTGGAGAAATGGCTAATCCCCTTGCAGATTCCTATTTAATGTTTATGTAGTTTCCATTATGCCTGTTATGTCTTTGATTTGATTCATTATTCTTTCTCCTATAGCAATCTTTTGCCAGATGTCCAGGTTTTCCACAATAATGACATACAATGTTCCTTTTAATATAAGAATCAGAAGGTGCCTTACCTTTCTGCTTTGCTTGAAAATGGCCTTTGTTTCTGTCCCATGATCTCCCTCGGAATGGTTTTTGGCCTCTGGCAGTCAAAGCCAAATCAGAACCATTTGACTCCAGTTCAAATGTTTTCATGCGCTCTTCTTCTTGAAGAAGAATTCCAGCCAATTCTTCAAATGTAGGAGGTGTCGGTCTAGCTGAGAGAGCTGAAATAAAGACTTTATAGTCGGGGACTAACCCCTTTAAAGTAACAGTTACCAAGTCTGTACTAGAAACCTTTTCACCAATATCACCAAGCTTATCACTAAAGTCTTTAATTCGGGAAACAAAGTTACTAATGCTTTCATTGGCATCCATTTTGATAGATAGCAGCTTTGTTTTTAAAAATAAAATACGATTAGCATTAGAAGTCTCATACAAACTTTTAAGAGTGTCGCATGTCGCCTTCGAAGTTTCACAGTCCCGAATGTGAGGAATAATATTGTCCTTCACTGACATACGGAGCAGCACCCTTGCTCTCACTTCACGCTTCTCCCAATCTTGAGTGTTATTAGGAGGTTGAGGCTTGGTCTCGTCACCTTTTACAATCGACCAGAGATTGTATGCCTCCATTACTGTGATGATCTTAAATTTCCAATTTACATAGTTTTCTCCGTCAAGTTTTGAGCAGTTGAAAGATGTAGTTGTGAGTAGTTAGGAATTGGTTACCAGAATCTGTTGTGTGCTTCCTATATAAATGAATATGTAATCGAGCAGAAAATAAATAAAAGTTTGTGAGGTTTATATTTTAAGTTGGTATCAGAGCAAGACGGGCTCAGGAGTGAGGAGCAGAGGCCAGGATCGAATCATATTAGAGAAGAAGCCGTCTTGAAGCCATTGCTGTCTGTTGCAGTGTAGAGCTGTGAGAAGCCGTGAATAAAAGCCGTGAAGAGACGTGGTGCAGCGTGACCTCATCCTGAGTGAGGTGAGACGGACGTGGTGCAGCGTGACCTGCGTGAGGTGAGACGGACGTGGTGCAGCGTGAGAGCCCCCTGCGTTGCTGCGTGTGGACAAAAGACCGGTTTGCTGTTGCTTGCTGTGTGTTCGCTTGTGGATGAGGCGTGAGAGCCGTGAGGCTGGTGATTGCTGTTTTTAAGTTGCTGTTTTTAAGTGAGCCGTGAGGCTGTGAGAGCCGCCACATGAAGAGGAGTCCTGCTGTTCTGTGATCAAACCTGTAATTCCGTTGTGCACCCGTAGAGAGAGTCCTGTTCTGTGACCAAACCTGTAATTTGTACCTGTGCTTGTGCGTGCAGAGACGTTGCAATTCTCTTCTGTGGAATCCAGAATCGGCTGTGTTTGTGCGTGGAGGTGATTCTTTGCAGCAACCGTGGTCATATTTTTTTTTTTTCAGTCGGCCCGGTTTTCTTTGGTTGTTATAATTCCTATCTCCACTGCTAGTTTCTTTGGTATTCTTTTGCAGCATTTCTCAGGCAGTGAGGCCTGCAGTATTCTTGTAATTTGTAGAGTTTTATTTTCCTGTTGGATTGAATTTGGTCATTGGTGGAGAAATGGCTAATCCCCTTGCAGATTCCTATATAAATGAATATGTAATCGAGCAGATTAGCATTAGAAGTCTCATACAAACTTTTAAGAGTGTCCCATGTCGCCTTCGAAGTTTCACAGTCCCGAATGTGAGGAATAATATTGTCCTTCACTGACATACGGAGCAGCACCCTTGCTCTCACTTCACGCTTCTCCCAATCTTGAGTGTTATTAGGAGGTTGAGGCTTGGTCTCGTCACCTTTTACAATCGACCAGAGATTGTATGCCTCCATTACTGTGATGATCTTAAATTTCCAATTTACATAGTTTTCTCCGTCAAGTTTTGAAGACTCATTTAAATAGAAATCTGCAAGGGGATTAGCCATTTCTCCACCAATGACCAAATTCAATCCAACAGGAAAATAAAACTCTACAAATTACAAGAATACTGCAGGCCTCACTGCCTGAGAAATGCTGCAAAAGAATACCAAAGAAACTAGCAGTGGAGATAGGAATTATAACAACCAAAGAAAACCGGGCCGACTGAAAAAAAAAAATATGACCACGGTTGCTGCAAAGAATCACCTCCACGCACAAACACAGCCGATTCTGGATTCCACAGAAGAGAATTGCAACGTCTCTGCAGGCACAAGCACAGGTACAAATTACAGGTTTGGTCACAGAACAGGACTCTCTCTACGGGTGCACAACGGAATTACAGGTTTGATCACAGAACAGCAGGACTCCTCTTCATGCGGCGGCTCTCACAGCCTCACGGCTCACTTAAAAACAGCAATCACCAGCCTCACGGCTCTCACGCCTCATCCACAAGCGAACACACAGCAAGCAACAGCAAACCGGTCTTTTGTCCACACGCAGCAACGCAGGGGGCTCTCACGCTGCACCACGTCCGTCTCACCTCACGCAGGTCACGCTGCACCACGTCCGTCTCACCTCACGCAGGTCACGCTGCACCACGTCCGTCTCACCTCACTCAGGATGAGGTCACGCTGCACCACGTCTCTTCACGGCTTTTATTCACGGCTTCTCACAGCTCTACACTGCAACAGACAGCAATGGCTTCAAGACGGCTTCTTCTCTAATATGATTCGATCCTGGCCTCTGCTCCTCACTCCTGAGCCCGTCTTGCTCTGATACCAACTTAAAATATAAACCTCACAAACTTTTATTTATTTTCTGCTCGATTACATATTCATTTATATAGGAAGCACACAACAGATTCTGGTAACCAATTCCTAACTACTCACAACTACATCTTTCAACTGCTCATAACTAATTCAGTTTCTACATTATTCTCACAAATATTTCCAAGATCTACCCTCACCTTGAGGCAAGTGACCAACAGCAAATGTTTATCAATAAAACCTTTTTTTTACCCAATAGAAAGCAAATATTAACATAAGAAAATCCCAAAAAATGAGCAATAGAGGGATCTAGGGCCACAGATCTCCATAATCAATCTTCAAGATACATGATAATTATGGGTATGCCATTTATTGTTGGTTCTTGCTGCAATTTGCCTTCGGATTCTGCCAATCCTTCCATGTTCCGTAAAATGGACTTGTGAAGATCATCTCCAGCCCATATAGGGAAAACGGTCACATTAATAGCAAAGAAGAGTGCACAACCTATGACTATTGTAGACATCCTTTGATGCGCCATTTTAAAAATATTTTCATCGCGATAACCAGAGATAGCTATGAGATTGAAGGTGAGGATGAAGATGACCACACCATAATCGTATCTTTTCTTGATCAGTGGAAAGAAGCGCAAATATGTGGACGCTGCACCTGCATCACTGAACGGAGCAAATACATCAGAATCACGAAAAAGGCATCAAATATACCCTGCAAAAATGAATTTCCAGGCTTCAGGAATGACAGTGTATTGACCTGAAGCAAAAATAGAGACACCCAGTATAACTCGTTCAGAATTTTTATCTGTATCTTCTGCAACATATCTCACCCCCACTCCTAAGAATCCCGCCAACAACGTGGCAAATGATCTGTTTAGACCTTTGCTCAGCGTAGCTCCTGCATTATAGCGTAAAACATAGATTTATTATTGTTAAAGCCTAATAACTGCTTTAGTGATAGGTCATGCTCATGAAAACGTCATATCCAAATTCTATAACTTCAAATATACCGGTCATTATAAAAATTGCTTCATGGGTTTTTAAAACCTTCGTCCATCTGTCGTTTCATGGGATTTTAACACACGAAAATGATGAGGGATTTTAAAGAGTAATTACCTACAGTGAATTCAAAGACTATCACGACGGTGATGACAATACAGATGGCATTTTCGGCAAAGGTGTCGAATATTGGCCACACGAAGTAGAAAAGAGAGACGACAGACAGTGCGAGGCCAACTTTGATGGAATGGATAACTCTCCGAGGATCATTTGCACCCACTTGCCAAATCCCCGTGCACAGAGAAAGAACAGATCTTTTCCATCGCTTGAAAGCTTGTAATATTCTGCTAACCAAACGCTCGTCGAATTTCTTTTGGATGCTACTCACATCCATCCTTTCCTGGACATTAATCGTCCACTCCATAGACGTTGAAGGAATCAGCGTGTCACTCTTAATAACGTTTTCTTTCTACTCAAATTTCAGATGCAATATCGCTTTATCAAACCCTGCAATTTAAGAAAGTTAAGACGGTTTAATCAAACTTATACGTAGTGAATGGTACTGTAAAAGACTGCTCACGACTCTGAGGAAGTTGCAAAAAGCAATTATGCTTTTGCAGCTTGTGAATTAATCGTGGCATATGGTTGGCAAGAGTAAATTCCAATAAGTCTGCTAGTACGATCAAGAAAGTCTGAAATTGACGACTTTTTTTAGTTGTAAATTCCATGGAGGAGGGTAAAGTTTGGTAATATTGATAGTGATTTTTTTTAAGACGGGATGATATGCTACCTAGATGAGTTTGTGTAATGCGTAATTCAATTTTCTTATTTAGTAGAATAGTTGTTCTTTCCCCTATAATATTAGGATTTTCTTTAAATGTATTTAATTGTTTTTTGAGAATTCATTTGACACAAATCTTTAATATTTTTTAATTTGTCCTCTCACAAACATGTATGTATTTTGTTCAACTTGTTTGAGGACATATATAACTAGTTTTTTTTATCAATGTCATAAAACGTGTTTTATTCATAAAATTGTAATCTATTTTCTAAAAACTTACTTTCTTTGTTGAATTTCTAATTATGATTAATGGTAGCCTAGTAAAGGCTAAGGTTTATTATTCTTATACTTCATCATATGTTACCCTAGTTTGTTTGGCCCAAAAATATTTGGCCTCTACTAAAGGTAGTGAATGGATTCAAGTGGTGAAAAACAGTAGCAAAGCAATGTGGCTGCCAACTCCCCAACTAAGAGCACATCTAGCTCTAGTTCAATGATGTTTGAGCGAACTCCTACAACCATGGATATAATATTGCTTGCTCTTCTTAAATTGTTTCCTTGTGTAGAGGTTTGATGTAGGTCCCATTTTGGCCCCTTCAAGAAGAGAAGATAGGACCTAAGAAAAATATCATAGATTCATGGGTAACATATAAGTTCATAAATAATGTGGAAAATAAGATATTTGTGAATAAAAGCACCTACCATACATTACATAGCAAGGATTTTGAGGAGATGTATGTTTTTATGAAATTTTGGTAAATAAAGTTATTAGAACATCATCAGGAAGACTGTAGTTTCTGGAATTCGCTTATTGATTTTAAAATTAGACACTTTGTGTTTGCAGGAAGTGAAAGTGATTAGTTTTATGTTAAGAAAATCCTTGAATTACATTTGGCTTGGGATATTGTGCTCCATATCATACATGAGGAGGTGAACGTGGGGGCATACATCCATCTCTCAGTCGAGCTTTCAGTGTGCGTAATTGACCATCTAATAGAATGATTAAGTAGAATTGCATGGGAACTTCATAATTTTAATGACTGAGTCCTGAACCTTGCCAACTTGAATGCTTGTAATGAAATAGGAAATAGAGAGACGTTATGATACTAGCTAGCTAAATATCCCTTAGCAGTTAACTAGTTATTGTATGGTGAGTTTAATATTATTGAGCCTCATGATAATCAGCTTAGCCTCAACCTTGCCTACCTGCCTATTAGGGCCCCACCCTAACCTCCCTACTTTAGGGTAGTTAGGAATTGTTGATTTGTTGTTTGAATTCATTTTGTTTGGGCTTTGAATTAGAGTAGGAGGCCATCTTGTTTGAACATGTCCCATTAGTTAGTTAGTAAGTGGTTTTTCAATGTAAAAGGACTTTTCAATTAATGAAGGCCCACTAGGTGGTTAGTACTTATTATTATGAAAATTCAAGTGGATTGACTTTCGCTAATTGAAAACTCTTTATACTTGGAGAAGGCTATGCAATGTTTTGCTAAGTTTTGATATTATATTAGGGATTTTCTTAATTGGAGGTTGCCCCTCAAAGATAATATTGAACATTACTCTCTTTCATAATGATCAAAACAAGGGTTAATACTTTATAGGTTCTATATAATCCTTTCTCATATTATAAAATTTTGTATCGTATATTTCTTAAAATATTACTCATAAATTAATCTTTTTTTAATTAAGTACACTATAAATGATATCAAACTTATTCTAACACATGTAAAAATTCTAGAGTCTTTATTTTTAAGGCTACAAATGCGCCCCAACATATTTAAACACAATGAACTATCATTCACTACGTAAAATTGTAGCTAGGGAGAAAACATATAGGAAATGCAATTGGAGTCCCATGGTTGTACACCTTTGTACAACTCTATTCGTAATCGATCAATAAGGGCACATTAGAGAAAAGGTTTATATCAATTTTCTCTTATACATAAGTTAGTTCTATATGAATCCCCCAAGCTGCATTTTAAAGCATCCTTAAACAAACATATTAACCATTTTTTATTGTAGTACAACGGGATAGAACTCAATGAGATCGATTTTGCTTACACAAGCTATTGTCCTTTATTAGGATCTTGAAATATTCAATTAAGTCCTATTATTGAAAATAATTAATTATATTAGAGAGGTATCTTAGTTGAATCTCCTTTTTTCTTAGGACCTTGAAAAGCTTAGCCTTTGTAATAGATAATGGAGAAAAAAAATCCTTCAATATTATGAATTTCTAAATTTTAACCCCATAGTAATATTTAAACAAAGGTAATATCATGTATCGAGTGGAAAAATAAAATTGGTTAGAATGATACTACCATTTTGTCATGCTTATATGAAGAGACTCTTTATGTGATGTTAATTGCATTTTTATATCTCATTGTTATCCCTTTATATGAACCTAACACTTTTACCACTCTAATAGATTCATCTCTGAATACTCCTTATAAAACATTGATTACACTTGAATAATTCTCTAAGAACCCTATTGAAGGACTTAAGGGATCCATGACATCCACCATAAACATGTTAGAAACATGAATCTAGTGAATATTCTGCCATGTGTAAAAGTAAGTATTTAAGACCAAAACCCATGGTTCCCAAATCAGCTACATCAACACACAATTTGCTATGATTAACTCACTAGAAATTAGTGTTTCTCTTCTTGCATACATGCAAGAATAAATCCCTAAGATTCTTCTCAATATTTTATCCAGACAGGAAAATATCAATCACTATAAGTGGAGCTATATAGTGTTGAACCATTGAAAAGAGGAGGGATTCACTTCAAGTCCCCCTTTTTAGATAATAAAAACTATGTATGACAAATTTCTTGAAGTATATCTAAAAATATTTGATGTTTCCAACTCACCAAGATAGGCTGATATGATGAAACAAAACTTTTCCATCCAAGCTATTTTTGATGACCTAAATAAATTTTGGATGTGTTTTTTACACTTGGATCCTAAGCATTAGTAATGGTGGTAATTTCAGAAGAATTCTTCTGGGGAGGTACATTGTCGAGAAATAGTTTGTGAAAACCATTTATGCTTTCCTTGAAATAGAAACTCATTTTTTGGATCTATTGATCAAGTTGGACAAAATAAGCACACTCAAATAATGTATTGTGTCCTACAAGTAATTGTGTATCTACATAGAAGGAATCCATGGGGGATTCATGTTTTTTACCAATATCTTATCAAGTTCATTCATAAAGTGGGTTTCAAAATTGTGAAAAATGAAGTCAGTGTATTGTAGGTATCAAAGAGTGTTATGTAACAATTCTTGGCTTATTCAAATATCAAGACATCGTGGGTATATATAGGAATATAATATGTCACAATATAATTGGGGCTTACATAGCAATAATAATGCAAGGGAACAACAATAACAATAATGAGCTTCTATGGGTCACAACATTAATGATATGGGGGATACATGGGCACAAAAATAACAATATAGAGGGTACACTAGTATTATAGGGACCTAACATGCCCCTCAACTTCAAAAAAATGTTGTTCTCAACACTTAGTAGTTTTGGATGTTTTCATATAAAATTCTCATCTTCCCATGTGGAATCTTTAATGGGTAAGTTCTTCCACTTAATCAAATACTTTGAAATTGATTGATTTTGTAGCTATCATGTTCTTGTTTTCATGACTACATCAAGCTGCAATATTATTTTTCCTTCCTCGTCAAGTTCTGTTAATGTTGTTTGAACTGAGATTTTGTCATCGATAACCTTATTTAAACATAAAACATGGAAAACTGGGTGTACTCAGGAAGATGTGGTCAACTCCAATTTATATGCCATAGTACTAATATTTTGCAACACTTTTTAAGGACCATCATACTTGGGTGATCATTTATTATCATTCTTAGATTACTTGAGGGATGTTTTCTTTTATGGTTGTAGTCATAAAATACCAAATTTCCGACATCAAAGCTTCCTTCACTGCGATGCTGATATGCGTATAGTTTCATTCAATTCTATGCATAAGTGAGGATATTGTTTAAGAGTTGGAGAAATTATTGTTGATGCTCAATGTGATCTTCCACTGCTTGAAACTTAGAATTCTCTCATATAGATGATGTGATGGATGGTGGATGATATCCATAAAGTGCCATAAATGGGGTCATTTTTGTTGTGGTATGGAAGGAAGTGTTATACCGCCATTCTGCCACACATAAGAACTTGACCCATTGTGTTTGTTTATCAAATTCATAGCAGTGAAGATATACTTCCAAGAATTTGTTCACTATCTCAGCTTACCCATCATATTGAGGATGATAAGATGAGCTATGAGCTAATTGAGCAACAAGGCAAGAAAATAATTATGACCAAAAATTTCTCATGAAAATAAGATATCTGTCACTTACAATAATAATTAGGTTTCCATGTATCTTTTGAATTGTTTCCATAAATGTAATAGCAATTGCATTGCCTTTGAAAGGATGATATAGTGCACAAATGTGTGCATACTTTCTAATTCTATCAATTATCACCACTCTTTTCTTCAGACTTAGGTAAACCTGTGATAAAATCCATTTAGACCTCCTACCAATGGTGACATGTAATGACTAAAGTTTGTAATTGACTTAGGGTCTTAATTGTCTCAAAAAAAAATTTGTCCGAAAAGAAAACATTCTGCTATAAACTTATGAATATTAGATTTAGGGTCATCCCAAAAAAATTCCTTCTTGACCCTGTGGTGAGTTTTTTAAAATGTTAAGTTCCCTCCTAAAGGAGAGGTGTGCAATTCCAAAAGAATTTCTTGTTTGAGTTGGGCATTCTTACATAGATATCAGTGATCTTTGTATGATAATTAATAATTTTGCCAGATAAATGTATCGGATGTACTTGGATCTTGTTGCAACTTTTGAATGAGTATCCATGCATATTTTTCATTATTCTACTCACCCTTTTCTTTATTTATCCACTCAATTTGGATAGTAGAAATGCAACAAATCAATGATTCCACATCCTCATCCCTTCTTAAGAGTGGATCTACAACAAAAATTTTCTTCCATTTTTTTGTAGACGATTTCAATGACATGAACCAACAGCTTTGTGACCCAATTTTTGCTACTATTCTCAAGATAATATTAGTTCCAAAAAGTATTTAAGACTATCATGATTTGTTTTTACTTTGAATTGTTTTCCCATTAGGTAAGGTTACCATTTCTTTAGTGCATGTATTATTGTCAACATTATCTTCTAATTAATAGGTTTGTTTTGAATACTTCCCCTTCACTGAACAAATTTCAAAGTCAATGGGTCCTCCTTCTTGCATTAAAATAAAACCAATTCCATTTCCTGAGGCATCATATTCCACAATAAAGGTATTTGTGAAGTATGGTGTAGCTAAGACCGAAACTTCGAACATTGTCTCTTTAAGATGTTCAAAGGCCTTAGTTGCTTCTCGAGTCCAACAAAATGCATCTTTCTTCAGTAATGTTGTTAGAGTTGCTGCTATTCTCCCATAATGTTTAACAAACTTGCAAGAATACCTTATTAACCCAAGAAATCCTTGAAGATGCTTTAGTTTTGTGGGGATTTTCCAATCTTTGATGGCTTTAATTTTGTCACGGTCTACCTTAGCACCCTCAAGAGATAAAATATGACCCAAATATTCCACCTCTTGTACTCCAAGGGAAGACTTGGACGTTTTTGCATACAATTATTTCTCCTCCAATAATTTGAGCACCCTGTAAACATGTTGAACATAATCCTTCCAAGAGTTGTTGTATATTATTAAATCATCTAAAAAATACTAACAATTGAATGAAAATTTTGATAATATCACAGTGTCTTGTTTACATTCAAATGAATATATGTTGAGAGAGAGTTTCTTTTTAAGAACATGTGAATAATATTAATTTACTTTTATTATATATGTATTGTGAAGACATATTTGTAGAAGAAATAATTACATATAATTAAATGTTAATAGATTCTCATTACATCCGGCATTTTCGAGACAATGTGACTCTCTTCCTCTGTATTAGGAGATGTGTCAAATACTGGCTTGTCACAAGTATTGAATATTTCAAAAAAAAATTCTTATAAATTGAAGCAAGTTTCGTTAAAAAATTAGATCTCTATCTTTAAGTTTTAAAATTTTAAAATTTTAGGTTTGTGGAGAAAATTAACCTTCTCCTGGGACATTAGCAATGGAGTGAGCTATGATGATAGGATTTTTTAGACAATTTGAAAAATTTGTTACAATTTTTTTAATATTGCGAGTTTATGCATTTTCATGTGCAATTTTAAATTTTTGATATATACATGTACATGTATTGTATAGGGAATCTATGATGGTGCAATGAAAAGGGGAGACAATGAGGTATTGCATGGAATTTGAAACTTGAGTCAGCTACGAGGATTTGAATGTCTAGACAATTTGAAAAAGTTACTACAATTTTTTTAATATTACGAGTTTTTACATTTTCATGTGAAATATTAAGTTTTTAATATATACATGTACATGTATAGTACATGGCATCCATGAGGGCATAATGTATGGAGAATAACATGAGTTATTGCATGGAATTTGAAACTTGAGTCAGCTATGACAATTGGATTGTCCACATAATTTGAAAAAGTTGTTAATTTTTTTTTTAATATTACGAGTTCATGCATTTTCATGTGAAATTTTAAATTTTTGATATATACATATACATGTGTTGCACAGGGCTTCCAAGAGGGAACAATGAAGAGGGGGCAGCACGAGGTACTGCATGAAATTTGAAACCTTTTATAATTTTGTTTTGATAATAAAATTGTAATTTAATTTTAATCCTTTAAATTTTAATTTAAAAGTACACCATCTTATGTATATATGCATATTACACATATTATGTAGGGCACCCATGAATCCGATGATAGCACGAGGATGTTGATAGATCATATATTTTAGCGATATTCTCTTTGATGAAAATTTTTATTTAACAGTCTTTTTATTATATTTACTTTTATCATGACATAAATTTTGGACATATTTAAACAAAAACTCTTTATTATGAATTGATCTCTTGGATGCATATTTTTATTTCACAACTTTTCGTTATATTTAATTTTATAATGGTAGAAATTTTGCACATATTTTAAATAGACCTCTTTATTAAGAATTGATCTTTAATATGCTAATTTTGAAGTTTATACATTTTGCATGATGATTTTTATCATGTTAGTAGAAGATAATATGGAATTGGGTTCAAATTCTTAGGTTTTCTGTAGTTGTTTTGCCAAGTAGTTTAATGAATAGTAAAATTCCAAATTACAAAACATGGTACATTTTGCATTCATGAATCTTATCATGGTGTAGATGTCTAAAACAATCATAACTTAAAATTGCATTATAAAACATGGTATACATTTTGCATTCATGAATAGATCATCTTCTTGTGTAGAAGAGCTACTGAACCTATAAAAGCAAGTTTAAACTAACTCATATCTTGTAATATCGTTCAAGCTCTATTCGATTGCCTGAGCCTACAAGTAATTTAAATTCAACAAGCTCACTCTTCAAAAATTGAAGAGGAAGAAAATGTGGAGCAAAGGACTTGCTCTGCTTTTTCTTATCAGTATTATAAATCACTCAAATAAGATTATATTGGAAATATTAGTCATAAATGACTAGAGTCAAACTCGACTTAACTAGACTTAACTGAAATTGAACTAGGACGCTTGGAGGGATGGTTTTGACACCTAACAAGTGGTTGGAATTAGATTCTCCAACACTCCCCCTTAATTACAACCACATAAAAAATCCAATTAAGATACCTACTTGTCTTTGTCTCAGCTAGGTTTACAATTTAAAAATTGACTTCATCTTTTATTCTTCTCTTTTTCCAGATCCTATAGCCTCTAAATTGTTTCAGCATGTCCTTCTTGTTGTAGGATTCAAATTTCATTTTCTTCAGTTGTTGCAGGTCTTCCATTCTTCCAGGTTGTCTAAGCATATCTTTGACTTCTTCAAAAAACAAGTTTTATCTCAGTTGCTGCCACACATTATCTTATGTAGTATTCTTCTCATCATATATCTCTTGTAGTATACAATTTCATCTCTTCAGGACTCCAATACCTGAAAATTTCATTAATTTTCTCATCATCCAAGATGCCTTCAACATGCATTTCTTCACCTTCTATGCAGACTTCATCAAGGCATGATGTTGCAAGCCATGCTTCAAGAAAATTTAATTCTTCTTCATAGTCGTTATGTGTACCTGCACACTGGAAATCAACATTAGAGTTAAAAATATTTCGAGAACTACATTGGTTTTATTCCTTCTGCTCTGCAATGATAGTTTTTTCTTGTTGTACTTCTCTCTTAGTTGTTGCTTCTGCATCTTTCTCTATTTTCTCTTTCTGAGATTTCTTCTTTGTTTCTGTCTCTATCTCTGTCTTTGTGTCTTTCACTTCTATACTAACCTGTGCTGCTAGAAACATGTTGTTTTCCACTACCTCACCAAATAACATCATGTCAATATGATGTTTCTGTTGCATCACTTGCAACCATTCATCATTAGCCAACAATTCTTCATCAAATTTTACATCATCAATATTAATTGTTGGATTCATCATGGCATTGATTGCTCCAATGGCAATTTCATTGTCTTCAGCAAGCTCCATTGCTCGATTCAACAAACTTTCATTAGCAAGCTCTGTTGCTAGATTTACCAAACATTCATCAACAAGCTCTGTTGTTGGATTCACCAAACCCTCATCAGCAAGCTCTGTTGCTAGAATCACCAAATTTGTTGTTCACATTGGGGTTCTTGAGCATCTATGTGCTCCTTGTCTCTTTCTTTTATGAATTCTTCACATACATCATCCACTTGTGGCTCTGCATAGTGGGTTTCAACAATCCATTCATCTGGATGTAGATCTGGTGCTATAGATCCACCTTCATCTTCAACTTCAATACTCCACCTTCAACCAAAACATATCTCAAGAGTATCCAAGGCCTCCTTGGTTGTCTTGGCTTCTAAAATCAGGGGTAGAATGTTGTCATTGTGCATTTCAATGCAAAGGCATCCTTTTGCCTCCTCACTTTTAGATCTAAAAAGATCTCAAACATCTCATGTAGTCGCTTTGACTTTCTCAACCTCTTGGCTTTTCCGATTTGTTGAACGTTCACTTGACTACAACTCAACAAACAAAATAAAATGTAAATGATCTCGAATCTAACTGCAATAAAAAATATCTTTGCTTCCACAAACAAACGAATCTAAAAATTTTCCTAAAAACCACACTTTCACAAAAACTTTTACAAAAGAATCACAATATTCCAAACGAACTCAAAAATCCAACATTGAATCGTTCCCTTCTTTTTTTGTAATTCACCTTCTTGTTTTAAAGAATACCTCTTATATAACCTTTATGCAATAAGGCCTCCTTTGAAATGAATTTAATAAGTGATTTTAAAATGACTCAAGCCCTTTTACAAAACAATAACAATGCAGTCAAAAATTACATGAGCCTTTTAAACCCATGCGCATTTGTTTATAATATATTATGATGCCATATTCCATTTAAGACATTAAAAAAAAACTGATGCATATGATTTCTGGTCATGTAGCTTTACTCTTTCCAGTGAATCGCACTCCCAATCCGCTTAATGCCTCGTGGACCTTTTTTCTTTAAATATCACACGCTGACACTCTGTGGGATGAGCAGAGCCTGCATGCTTACTCTTCTGTAGATATTGAAGGGTGGCGTTAATGATATAACGCGCTTTCTCCTCTGACTGCTCAGCGTTAGTGGAGTTATTAACGCATTGATTTTAAGAGAAAGCGTTAATCTTTTTAAAAATAAAAAATAAAATTAATCTTAGTGGAGTTATTAACGCATTGATTTTAACGTATAAAAAGTGTTAATCTTTAAAAAACAAATAAAAATTAATCTGTTTCACCTTTGCCTAGCTGTAACTGGCTTTTTTGTTTTCTTGTTGTTTCTTTATAGATTTTTTCAAACTTTTGCTGCTCTCTCAAAGACGCTTACGCTAAACTTCTGCTGCTCTCTCAAAGAGGCTTACGCTTTCTCTTCACTCACTTCTGCTGCTCTCTCAAGAGGCTTACGCTCTCTTTTCACTCAGTTTTGCTGCTCTCTCAAGAGGCAAACACTTTCTTTTCACTCACATTGCTGCTCTCTCTCAAGGAGTCTTATGCAAACTCATCTCTCTCTATTTCTCTCAAGGAGTCTTATACAGGCTGCTCCAATACCATGACAAAAATTGAAGAGACACAAAATATGGAGCAGAGGACTTGCGTTGCTTTTTCTTCTCAGTGTTACAAATCACTTAATTACATTGGAAACATTAATCATAAATTATAAAATATGAGAATCAAAATTGCTTTATTAATCAAATGTAATTACATATATATAAGAAGTGTTGTCTCAAGATAGGTACGCTATCTTGGACACATAATCTATTGGTTGAGGGAATATCACAACCACATACCAATGTAGGAAATAGATCCTAACTATTAGGAATAGACTCCTTTACTTAGTAAAAATCACAACTGAGACAAGTAGGAATTAGATATTCCAACACTCTCCCTTAATGAGTACTTGTCTCTAGATCAGTTTGCAAAGCTTATATCTGGTCCAATTTAGTAATCACCCATTGTACCTTGTTCATGCAATTGTAGGTGTCCATATAAAGGAACAACCATCTACCGAAATGCATGGGTTCCCAACCGCTGCAACCACCAGTCTACTAGGAAGTCCTTCAGATACATGGTTCATCCAACCTCTTAATGAACTTTCTTTGACTTGGTTCATTACACTATGAGATTTTTTCCTTCTCTCAATTCCCCCACTAATCGAAGACTCAATTCTCCAATTACATATCAAGCAAAGATATGAGTACACCTGCCACCGTCATACCTACGCAGTGGTTGATTCCACAACTTGATGTCACAAGGGAACAAAAGGGTATGCATGCCTCTCTAGGTCTTACAATCATATGCCCTTTTAATATACTCAAAGCTTAAGAAGATACTAGGTACATAATGCATTTTAGGGATCACAACTGATCAGAGAAAAATAAATAAATAAATAAAATAAAATAAAATTATGAAATGTAGATTTGCTATGATTATAACGTGTGACTCAAACTTTATCACAATCATGAGTCTATTCTACAAACTCAAACAAACTACTCAAGAAAATTTGGTTGTCCATCATCCTTTAGTCGCTACCTGCTCCTGAAACTCATCTTTTGATCACATCTTGGGCATCTATGTATTTGTCAATTAAATATTGGAACTCCATGCTTAATCTGTCATTTGTTAAAGTTGCGAATTCTAACAAAATAACCTTACCTAAATTGAACTAGCTAGCCTCAATAAAATGCAATGATTTAATTCATGATTCCAGTAACAAAATAAAATAAAATAAAATTTGTACTCTCATATTAACATATTGTCATAGCTCCAATAGGCTGGCCATACCTATTAAGCTAAATTCGAAGATTGTCTTCTTCCCATAGATGGAGACCTAATTCAAACTTACTAGAAGAGAGCGCAGCTTGAGTATGTTTACCACGCTCTCAGGGAAGAATTTGACACAGTTCCCAATAAGATCCCACGTTCCCCAAAAATATCACTCCTGTACTCGTCCTCCAGAATGGTTGCAAATGTTAATAGGCTTGCCCTGCCCATACAGGCGCCTCAAAGATGGCCCCATGCCATTCGGACACACGGCTATCACACTCATGTTCTTCGGGAAATCATCCCCACGGGACTGCAAATGCCCTGGTAAAAAATCCATGATAAAGACCGAGAATATTGTTTGCTTTCACGGCAGAAAATATTTTTTGTGTAATTGTCTGCCTGTGCAGCATCGGATATGAGGAGTAGTACACGGTCACTGCTAGATACAGTCTCTATAATTTCACCAAGAGTTCCATTTTCTTCTGAAAATCCTACTGCACGTGCCTCAGCAAAGGATTTGGAGCCTTTACTCAAGCCAATCTTCACTGCAATGTCTGATTTTGCTTCTACCAAAGAATCCCTCAAATTCTGAGCTATGAATTCGACAAAGGCACGGGTTGAATTTTTTTCTACAAGGTTAAATTCATAGAGAAATTGAATAGCCTCAATTTGCTTTCCACTTTTACTCAATTTTTCCACTACATCTGGTATCTTGTGACTGATATAAAGGGCATGACAGAGCTCAAAAACCTCCGTGTGACGGAAAATGCGCAAGACTAGCTCACAAAAGTCATCATCCTTAAATTCCTTAGAAATTCCGTAAGAAACCAAGAGTTTCAGGAACGCGCGTGCCTCGACAACAGTGATCTCGGATCCAGCATCAAGATTGAGTTTAGATCTCCATGCAGCAGCAATTTTCTGAGCATCATTTTTCACCTCCGACACCTTGTCCACAGTCAAAACAGAACGAAGGGAGTCCAACAGCAAATTACAGGCATTTCTCTGCCCCAAAAGGTACGTATATGATTTCTGGGCATTACCGTCCACATAAACACACCCCAGGGCTCGTAGAACCAGCTTGGCCGGGTCCACCCGATATCTCAGCGCCGCGGGGACTTCGTGTCTGCTAATGCCAGCGCGGGAATTGGCCAATAAATTGATGAGGCCCTCATCGTCCATTTCCTCGCATAGAGATATCAGCTTCAGTGGTGGCTTCACGTCGTCATTTAATGCAGGCGACGTCTTAGTAGGATTTCCAGTGGTCTTTTCTTCAGTGGATTTTTTGTCAGTGGTCTCATTAGGCTAGCCAGTGCTACTTTTTTGCAGCACAATTTTTCTCCAAACAGATGTCAAACAGATCTCCAAAATCACACTATCTTGACTCTTTACGCAGCACAGTCGATTCTTCTGTTTCATAAACCCGCAATGTGACCTCTATTTACACAGTACAGTGTTAAATATCGCAGCACCATAGTCGATGGACAAATATAAACAAATACATATACTCGTTATTTCCTCGGCCCAGTAGAGGCCAATCCCAGGAGGGGAGGCCCTCATGGCTCTGATACCATGATAAAATATGAAATTCAGATTGTTTTATTAATCAAATGTAATTACATATATACAAGAAGTGTCGTTTCAAGATAGGTACGCTAATTTGGACACATAATCTGTTGATTGAGGGAATATCTCAACCACACACCAATGTAGGAAATAGACCCTAACTACTAAGAACAGACTCCTTTACTTAGTAAGAATCACAACGGAGACAAGTAGGAATTAGATATTCCAACATTAAATGACTAGAGTCAAACTCGGATGGTTTTGACACCTAACAGATGGTTGGAATTAGATTCTCTAACAACTCACTTAGAGGGCGGTTTTGACACCTAACACATGATTGGAATTAGATTGTCTAACAACTCTATCTTAAAATTCATTATAAAATTACAAAAGCCAATCCCTTTAATGCAGTGTTACAGGCCTGGCCACAATGTCCTAACGGACTCCCCTCTCCAGGCTTTTGTAGCTAGAGAATTGTACTGAAAATGTCTACTTGCGTGGGGAACAAGATAGAGAAAAAATTACGGATATAAGTCGTGAGTAGGCTGACATGAATATTTAAAAAATGTATCAAGCCGTTTCTGAACTGTTACCATTCTCATTACAAATCGTGGGCGGCCGTAAGCACAGTCGAAGAATTCTTCCGCTCCATCATTACGACATACATATAAAGAACAATATCCTGAAACTTCGTCCACCAGTAGGCTTTGATATTTCTTTTTTATTTGTAGTCCATGTATTTTCACATGACGCAACGTATAAACAAACATTTAACCCCACGGTTTCATATGCAAGCCATGAGGCAACATTCAAATATAAATGTGTTGCAATATTACTACTTTCTTCAACTGGATTGTTTAAGCAATGTTAGGAATTTCTTTGAAGTGTTTCCACTATAGTTTATAATTCATTTGACAAAATCCTTTATTATTTTTAAAATAATATTTTATCGTTAAAAAACATGTAAGTGTATGTATTAATTTATTCTAAAATGTATGTAGTAATATCAAAATAGTTTTTATTTAAAAATAACAATCTATTCTCCACTTGTTACTAAGGAGACATGACATAGACTTAGTGGGATTATCACTAAAATTAATTCATTCACCCACAAACTAGGTTTGGAACTTCGATGGCACTTTTTAGTATAAACATCCGCCCTTTAATCTAGATAGACGAACTCTATTTTCTAAAAACTTACTTGCCCTATTGAAATTATTATCAATATTTTTAGAATGTGGATGCCCCTAAAGATTGGATCCAATATTTTTATACTTTATTTGTTATTATTCTAACTTGTTTGGTTCAAGATGATTTCTCCCATCTTTAATAATTTATTATAATTTTATAAAACTACTAAAATTAAGTACGTATTTAATATAGATAATGAATTGATTTAGGTGGCTATAAAGTAGTTAAAATAAATGTTGGGTCAAAAGGTATTTTATAATGGGCATTTTTGTTTTTACGGTAGATTTTGTGACTATTTCGAAATTTAAGGAATATGACTATTTTGTTAGATTTCACTCATATAAGTAATATTCAGAGATATATTCAAAATTTCGAAATAATTTCTACACAAATTAACTTTAAAGCAATATTTAAATTTTCTTCAAGTGCATTTCAACTCAACTCCATAATTATTTTAATTGACAAAATATTTTGTTATTTCTAAATTATCATCTTTATGTATGAGTTTGCATCAATTTATTTTAATATATTAATAATTTTTTTATCAATATTACTATAATTATAATTTATAATGTAATAATTTATTTTTTGAAAACTTACTTTCCTTATTGAAATTATTATTAGAATCAGGCATACACTATTCTTATATTTTAACTATCATTGTGACTTCTTTGATTTGGGATAATTTGTATATAATTTTAATAATTATATTGCAATCTTCATTACACAAAAGATTAAAAATCTATTTAACATATTTATTAAGTAATCTTCCCTTTATTAAATAAATGTTCCCTACAAAATTTTTTGAATAAGGTCAAAAGACACTCTATAGCTCCTTATAAAAGAGAATACAAATTTACCTTAAAAATATGAATAACATCCTCGATGGTGGGTAACACATGAGCTCAAAAAGTATGCTAAAGGAAGGGCTTTTTGAATCCAAACCTCTGTAACCATGCATTATACAGAAAGGATGGTGAGGAGGATATCGATATTTTAATGGAAAATATATAAAGAAACTTGTATCATGGATCGTGAGGGTTCTTAGAAAGAGACACCTTGATTTTGTAGGAATTTAAAGTAACTAGTTTTATCGTAAGCAAAACCCTGAATTACATTTGGATTGGGATATTATGTTCATACCATGTACATGGAGGGGAAATGGGGCACACTTCTTTGTATCACCCAAGCTCCAATTTGCATATATGACCATGTAAGAAACTCATGAAGTCAAGTGGTATGGCTATTTTGTAATCTCAATGCTTGATTCCTTAACTTTTGTATGCACGTGATGAACTATGGAAGAGAGTGATGTTATGGGATTGTATAGTTGAATATCTCTCAATGCTTGACTAGTTATTCTGTGGTCATTTTAACAATATGGAGTCAATAATAATATTATCCTTAACCGTATCTACATGTATGCTAGGGTGTTACCTTAACCTTATCTACATGTATGCTAGGGTCTTACCTTAAAGTACAACATAGGAATTAGCGAATTGATGTATGAGCTCATTTTACATGGGCTTTCAATTAGTAAACTAATGTATATATCCATTTTATTTGAATATGGATCATTGGGTAATTAGTAAGTGGTTATTTAATGTAAATTATCATTTTAATTAAATAAGTCTCATTGGATGGTTAATACTTATTATGATAGGAAGACAAGTGATTAGAGTTTTAGTAGTGACAAACAATTTATAGTAGACAAGTTTTGTTATTATGTTGTAGTTTTGATCAATTGGGAGTTGTTCTTTGAAAAAGACGATGAAAATTTCTCTCTCTCCTAATTATGAATACAAGAGTTGATATTTCATAAGTTCTATATAACTCTTTCTGCTATTTTAAAAATTTTATAGTTTATATTCCTTCAAATATTTCACTATTTTTCTCTTTTTTCTTATTAAGTACATATTAAATGGTAACAAAACTCTTTCTTAGGCCAACAAATGCCCAAATTTCATATTTTTTTAATTTTGAATGTTAGAGATGCACTGCATCATCTTCAAACACAATTATTTGTCATCTAGGAAGTAAAACACTATGAATTGTCTTTAAACATAGGATATCCTCCTTGGTTAACATCATTGAATATTTGATCAAATACAATTGTTGAAAACCTTAAACATATTAAAGAGATATAATAATAATAATAATAATGTCCACAGGGACTTGGATAGATAGTGATTGGGTTCTCTGTTAATGAACTCCTTATGTGAAGTGACATGTTCAATTCCACGCTCTGACCAAGGTGATATATTGGACATGTTGAAGATGTAGTCTTACAAGGTTACAATAATAATAATAATTCCCTTCGTACCTCTTTTTTCTTAGAGCCTTGCAAACCTTATCCTTTTTATGGAAAATAATATTAATATAACAATAATAACAGAAATTTGTGAATTTTCACCCATAATAATACTCATGCACGAGTAATACTCGATAGGGAGTGAAAGAAGAAAATTTTGGTCAATCTAAGACAAATCAAAATATACCTTATATGACATCACTTGAATTAGTGTACACTTTTGGATACAAATCAAAATATTCTTTGTGATATCACTTGAATTGGTGTAGATCTTTGCTGATGATTTTCATGGGCATGACTCTATAATTATGGGATATTTATCTCAAAAAATTACTTATATGACATTTGATTACAATAGTATAATTTTCTAGTAACTATTTTTGGTAAACCAAATGGCCCAATAAATCCACCAAAAATATAACAAAAACATAACCCGAGAGAATATAATCGCCCATATGGAGAGCCATGCTTTTTATATCAAAACCAATGTTTCGAAAATTGACTAGCTAATCACATAAGTTGTTAAGATTGACTATTTATAAAGAAATATTTATCTAAACACAATGATTTTTTATTTAGGAAGTAAAAAAACAAATGAGTTTTCTTTAAACATAGCTTATTCTACTTGGGTACTATTGTCAAATATTTGATCAAATATTATTGTTGCAAATAATACTAGTAATAAATTCTCTTATTATAATAAGAATTTGAGAATTTTACTCATACAAGAGTAATACTCCAACCCAATAGTATCACTTTGTGAGACTTATATTAAACTAGCAATTGTCGTTAAATGTAAAAAGGTACACTGAAGGAATAGAATATGTGGAGATATCATCTCGCCATAGCCCATTGCTGAATGCATATGCATAAGGTCTCACAAACTCTCCAATAAAATAAGTAATTAAAATATAAATTGTTAATTATTAAATATCAATTAAATTTTTGTGGGCTCAAGTGAAATTAGTCATAAGTAAATTTTTTTATAAAATATTGTCAAACTTAAAGAAATCTTGCATCGCTAACTGGAGAACTTGTCAATTGAATAAACCAACTTGAGTCTTTGTATTCATTAACCATTTTCAATTATGAAATGTTATGACTTAGTTTTTTATTTTTACAATATTTAATTATAAAAGTATTTTTTTTAAAAAGAGAACGAGTAAAAAGTAAAATTAGTCTAAAAAGAGTCTTTTAAATAGAAATCACAAAGGAGAAAATTTTTCCATCGCGTTTGGAACCAAGTAGCGTTGGCAAAAATTTCTCCTATGTGATTTCTAGTAATTCAGCAAAATTAATCATTAACCACCCTCAATTATACAATGAACTAAGTTCCTTATTTAAAAAAAAAAGTCATAATAACTTTAATCTCCATTTTGGAAAACTTACATAAAAATAGGAAGTTTGTACAACTTAGAATCTAACCCAAAAAGCCAAAAATTACCATTTTGTTTTAATAATACTAGACAATAACAAAAAAATTCAATGAGCTTTTGCCAAATTTAGAATGCATTTTACAATGACCGCATATTTATAAAAAAAAATATATAACTATATACAAAGTTGCAAAGTTCATAAATAAATAAGAAAAAAGGGTGAGCGATGGTGAAGGAGGGTTTCGACCCTGGAACCCTAGGCCCTAGGCCTAGGTAACGCAGGTCCGCGCAGGTGACACGCAGGTACGGAGCCTGCAGAGCTAGCGATAGCACAGTGTTCGGCGTGGGTCAAAGTCGATGTTGACGGCTGGAGAAAGAAATTTCCTTCCAAGTTGGCGGTTTGTTGTTTTCGGTTTAGTTGGATGCATGGGTGGTTTCAGACTTTTTTACCTTCCCGTGCTTTTCTTGGAGTTTTTACTGTCCAGGCCAGCTGCTTCCCTGAGCTTGCTACCTGTAAGCGGTTTTCCCAGCGCTTGTCTCGTGCAACGGTTGAAAGGTTCTATTTCCGGTCTTCTTTTAAACCATGGTGAATTCGAGCGAGGCGGTGGAGCTAGACCCTTCTCCTGAAGACCTGCTAACGGTTTGGGGTAGAGAGATCAACGCACATACACTGGGAGAGATAACAGGCAAGAATGAAGGTTTTGGAGATGCCACGGGCGCGGGGGCTGCATCTAGAGTCTCAAGCTATGCCAAGGGTTTGTTGGATGAAAGTTGGGATCTGTCGGGGTTTCTGGGCCCTCTTGGGAAAGAACTTGTGAAGGACTCTCCCATTGCAGAGCCGAATTCCTTGGGAGACAAGGGTTCTATCTCGCAGCCTGGTAAGTTACTCTCACCCTCAAAAATTTTCTGCCCATCTGGGGGCTTAGAAGATATTATTAATTCGGTTCAAAATGTTGGGGTTTGGAGACCTGTTGGGGGTTTAAAAACCTCAAAGATTGAATCCGGGAGGAGTCCCCATTTGTCTGCTGTCAATAGAGATCTGTTCTCTAAGGAACCCTCGCAGGGTTTTAATGGACCGAAGGTGGTTGAAGCGGGCAGGGGCGCCAGGCAGGTTTTGGGCGAAAGTGACGGAGTAGCACATGACCTCTCGGGGGCAGGGAGTGGTGGCAGTCCGATTGCAGGACTTGTCGAGGCTTCGACAAGCAAAGGGATTGAGCATGCAGAAGGGGCAGAAGAAGGGGAGCGGAGGCGAGATGAAGAACAAACCCTGGAACCTGGGGATAAGAATGATGAATCTGAAGTAAGAAGGACAGGGGGAAAGAGGAAGAAAACAAAACCATTGAAGACGAGGGAGTTTGCAGAGGTGGTCCTAGGGATGGATGTGCAGGTTGAGGATGTGCTTGATGTGGCTGAGGTCACGCTTGTGGGCAGAATTAGAGGACGGCCAGTCTCAGGTAAAGCCCTAAGGCAGTGGGCGGAGAGCCAGTGGTCGGGTACTCCGGCGGCCACATTTAAATCAAATGCGCTTGTTAAAGGTTGGTTCATGGCCAGTTTCGACAGCAAGGAGGCTCTGGAGTGGGTCGAAGGGCGGAACTGGGCATATGGGAACAGGCCGGTTTTTTTCAAGAGATGGACGCCACTTTTCGATGCTGAAACAGAGAAGGTGGACGAGTTTCCAGTTTGGGTAAGAGTACCAAATCTTCCCCCGTATCTATGGGCGGACTCGGTATTCAAGTCGATAAGGAACGTGTTGGGTACATATCTGGATGCAGATAGATCTTATTTGCATACTTTTGAGAAAGGAGTGGCAAGGATTCTGGTAAGACTCAATCCCAAGGAGGGCCTAGCAAAATCTATACCTCTGCGATATAAGGATTACAGAATTGAACAGAAGCTTGATTACGAACAGCTTCCGTTTCATTGTCACCGCTGTCATGATTATGGGCACTTGGCGAGAGACTGTCCGATGGGAAGGCAGAGGAGGAGGATGCAAAAGGATGCTGAGGGATGGGAAGAGCATATGAGGCAGGATGAGTTCCAGGTAGAGGAGGCTATTCGTGCGGGGGCAAACGTGGAGGAGCACTTCCATCAGACAGCGGCAAAATTTCTTAATGAGGAGGGAGATCCGGTGCGTCTTGCAGATAGTTAGCCGATGGTGGATACCCCTCCTATGGTGCCGAACGCCGAAGCCACTGTCGATCAATCAGGTATGTCGTCACCTTCTTTAAAAAATTCTGCTATTATAACTGATTCTTGTATCGGGGGGTTTTCTGTGTTGAACAATTGTAATGACGTAATGAAAAAAATTGATAATCTATCTATTGAGTCAGTCTCCATAAATCTGAGTGGTGAGGATTTCCCCCCTCTGGGGATCGGTGTTCGGCCATCCTCTGTAGTCTGGCACTATAACCTGAGATCATTAAGCAAGAAGCCGGTTGTCCCGAAAGAGATTATGGATCCGGTAGGAGGTTTAGGGATTGAGACCCCTAAATGCTATTCTAAGAAGAGTAGAGGGAGAAAATCAATGTTATCAAAAACACAAGCAAAAGCAATTTTTGATGTTGCTGATGGGAAGCAGATGACAATTACTGGGGCGCTTAGAGCAGCAAAACCCCCTGAGACGGTTATCAAATGATCTGTCTCTCATGGAATTGTAGAGGTTTAGCTAGTAAACCTAAAAAACTAGCTCTTAAAGAACTCATCTCTCGTTGTAACCCAGACATAGTTTTCCTTCAGGAGACTTTAGGCAAAAGTATGGAAATTGAAGCATCTCTCTGTTCCCTTTTCCCGGGATGGGTTTTCATGGCTGTGGATGCCTCAGGACACTCGGGAGGAATAGCTACAGGTTTTAAAAAAGGAAAGTTGAAAGTGCTAACCTCATGGGGACTACCGAATGTGTTGGGAATGGAGGTTGTGTCACCTGATTTTGATATCCCTTTGACAATTGTAAATGTCTACGGGCCGTGTCAGGGAAGGGCTATTTTCTGGAATGAGTTCCTCTCAAAAAGTCTGGTAAATGACAAGAATCTCATCATAGGAGGAGATCTTAACTTCTCTATGGGGACATCTGAAGCCTGGGGACCTCTTGCAAGGGAGGATCCCCTGACTGATTTCTTCTCAAATGCTCTTTTGTCTCATCAGCTGATTGATGTAAACATTATAAAAGCCAAACCAACCTGGAGGAACAGAAGGACTGGGGAGCATAGAATTGCTAAAAGGTTGGATAGGTTTCTCATCAGCGAAAGGTTGGCGTCCCTGGTTCCGCTGTTTAGGCAGTGGGTTGGGGAAGGTGGGAACTCAGATCATTTTCCCATTCTCCTTGATTTCTCAAAGCCTCCTCCTAAGTCGGCCGCGCCTTTCAAATTCAATGCTCAATGGCTACAGGAAGACTCTTTCATAAAGCTATTCAATGAAACCTGGAGTCATCCGGGGTCTGAGTATGTGGGGAACAAAGCTGGGCGATTCATGGAAAACTTAAAAAGACTCAAGAAAGCAACCATTGAATGAGCTTCAGATAGAAGGAAAAAACAAACTGAAGACTTAGCAAGCATTGATGACTCTCTGAGGGTCCTTGAAGATCCAGAGTCTGATGCCTATGCATCGATGGATTCAAAAGAGAAAATCCTGGAGTTAGAAAAGAAAAGGGCGAAGATTTTATTGGACAAAGAAGAAGAGTGGAGATTGAAAAGCAGAGCTATCTGGCTGAAAGCAGGGGATGAAAATACAAAATTTTTTCACAATTATGCAAAAGGGAGGAGGAATGCAAACACTATTTGTTAGTTGAGGGACTCGAAAGGCAGGGAGGCCTCCACGTTTGAAGATCTGTCTGCTATGGGGAAGAACCACTTTCAGGCCCTTTTTTCTGATCCAGGGGGTATTAATTTACCTAAAATCATCAGAATTGCACAGGCTTTCCCTCGGTTTGTGGAGGAGGAGGAGGCTGAAGACCTCTTTAGAGAAGTGACAAAAGAGGAGGTTGAGAGTGTTATAAAGTCCATGGCAAAAGACAAAAGCCCAGGACCTGATGGTTGGACCATAGAACTCTTCACTCACTTTTTTGAGTCCATTGGGTCAGAACTTACTGAAGTGGTGGAGGAGTCTAGAATAAAAGGTGAAATCTTTGGACCTTTTAATGCAACTTTCATTGCCCTTATTCCAAAAAAAGAAGATCCTGAATCCTTCGAAGACTTCAGGCATATTTCTCTGTGCAATACCATTTACAAGATTATAGCAAAGATCATTGCGGTACGCCTGAAAACCATTTTATCTTGCTATATTTCAAAGGAACAATTTGGTTTCCTGAATGGGCGGCAGATTCATGAAGCCATCGGGGTAGCACAAGAAACCATTCACAGTCTCAGGCAGGCAAACAAGAAAGGGGCAGTGCTCAAAATAGACCTTTCCAAAGTTTATGATAGGGTCAGCTGGACATATCTCAAGATGCTCTTGACTCATCTTGGCTTCCAGGTGGGCTTCATAAGATGGATTATGGGATGCATCTCAAATGTAAATTTTGCTGTCCTGATAAATGGAGCTGCTTCTCAATTTTTCAAGTGTCAAAGAGGACTTCGCCAAGGGTGTCCGCTCTCCCCCCTGCTCTTCCTTCTTGCTGCAGAAGGTTTAAGCAGGCTTATCTCAAAGGCAAAAAGTTCAGGTTTGATCAAAGGTTTGGAAGTTGTTGTTAACCTGTTCATTACCCATCTGCTTTTTGTTGATGACATTCTGTTGTTTTCAAATGGGAATATATCTGAAATATTAGAAATAAAGACTATTCTTGATCAGTTCTTGAAAGCTTCAGGGCTTAAATTAAACGATAGAAAGTCTCAACTAATCTTTGAGGGCTTTAGTAGGCAAGAGGAGCTTTCAATTGCTGCCCACCTGCCCTTTGGAACATGTAATATGGAGCAGCCCTTTAAATATCTTGGGTTTTGGCTCAAGCCAACCTCTTACAGGAAGCAGGACTGGAATTGGTTAGTAGCAAAGATTGAACAAAAGATATCCCATTGGAGCTTCAAGTGGCTATCTAGGGCAGGAAGGCTTACCTTGGTGAATTCAGTGCTGTAGGCTATTCCAGTTTTCTGGGCAGCCTTGACATGGATACCCAAAGGAATCCTCCACAAAATAAAACAGCTATGCAGCAGATTTCTATGGTCAGGGTCCAAGGAGGAGTCTGTACTCCCTTGGGTGGCGTGGGATAAGATCGCAAGGCCAAAAGACTGGGGAGGATGGGGGCTGAAAAGTCCAATCGATTTTAGTCAGGCTTTAGCAGCTAAATCAGGATGGCGAATCATTTCTATGGAGAATCTTTGGACTAAGGTGGTAAAAAGGAAATACATTGACCCCACACCGCTTGAAGATTGGATAAGAAGGCCAAATAAGAAAGGGAGAAACTGCTCAGTCATCTGGAAAGCCACTTCGGAGGCTTTTAAGGTAATTGAACAAGGGCTGGCATGGCGGGTTGGAAATGGAGAAAGCTTGAGGATTGGCAGAGACCCGTGGGTTGGATGCAGCGAAGGTTTTGCCCTCCCCCCAGGAATGCTCACTCATTTGGATGACATTGGTATAAGGAGTTTAAGTCAGATTGCAAGTACGGAGCAGTCATCTATTTGGGGACAGGCTTGGAAGTCTGGAGATGAGATAGGGCTAAATTTCACCTGGAGGAATGATTGGCAGCGCTTTATTCAGGAGTTGAGAAGATCAAATGTTAGATTAAAGGATAGGCCAGATTCTCTAGTTTGGGTACATGCTGAAACAGGGCAATATTCTCCAAAGGCTGGATATAATTTCTTGATGAAGAATAAAGGTTGGAATCCTCCTGTTTGGTGGTCAAAACCATTGTTTAAATTAAAATGCCCTAAAAAATCTATAATTTTTTTCTGGTGTGCCTTAAACCATAAGATTCCTACCTGGGAAGTTCTACAAGCTCGCTTTAAACAGGGCCCTGGAAGATGCCCTTTGTGTTTTGCGGATGATGAAACCATTTCTCATCTTTTCCTTTCATGTCCGTTCACAAAACAGGTTTGGATAGAAGCGGAAAGGCTCCTAAATGTAAAATTAAGATGGGAAGGGGTCAGTATGACTGCAGCTTGGGAATACTAGTGGAACCATTTTCAGGGGAGGAATCTGAGAAATTTGCCCCCCATCATCTGCTGGGGTGTTTGGCTTGCAAGGAATCGCAACATTTTCAGAGAAAAGTTGACTCCTATGGCAGCTGTGGCCATTCAAAGTACCGCTATTCTCGACAGCATTCCTTTGGACGAGGAACATGCCAATCATAACCAGAGGAAAGAACCCAGCATTCGGGATGGGATACCGTGGGCTTTTTTTGACGGTGCCGCACAAAACAATAACACGGGTGCTGGGATATGCATTCACATTAGTAACTCACACTCTCTCAAGGCTTCGGTAGGAATTGGAATGGGCTCAAATAATTTCGCTGAGCTCTCTGCTTTAAAACTACTGCTCTGTTGGCTCATCCAAAAAAATATCCTCACTGTTCAGATTTATGGAGACTCTATGAATGTTGTAAACTGGGTTATTGGAAAATTCAGATGTCAGAACTATATGTTGATGCCTCTTTTAGAAGAAATTCAATCCTTAAAGAAGCAGTTTAATGTTTTTCCCATTGAACATATATACAGGGAATTCAATGAGGTTGCAGATGGGCTTTCTAAAGCAGGTCTTCAACAAGCTGTGGGCTCGTGGAGAATAACCGAACAGATCCAGGATCAGATCCGTGTGTCGGATCACCCTCCATATTCATAGTGTTTTATTTTTTTTCTATATGCACTAGATGATCTGTCTGGTCATAGGATATCTGGTGGCATATGTTTTTTACTATGGGTTACTGTTCACTTTTTTATATACTATGATGCTCTGGTTTTTAGAGCGGACTGTGGCTATTATATATCGGTATGGGATCAGCTAGGTCGTTTTCCTCTAGAAAGGAGGCCCAGCTGGATTTTGGATTTCTGATCATGTTTTTCCTTCTCGGTGCGGCTGTCCAGGCCGAGAGTATGTGTTTATTTTTGAGCAGCACGGTGTAGGGGTGCTGACGATCCTCATTAGAGGAGGCTGGCCTTTTATAGGCAGATCATTTCAGAATGTTAACTCATCTGCTTGTAACTTTTTTACTTCTTATAAAAAAGTTCGCTTTTTTCCTTGGAAAAAAAAAAGTTGCAAAGTTCACCCTACAAAAGGTTAGGTTATGTTAATTTGATCTCACTTTATGATAATATTTTATAATAAATTTGCTAAAAAAATCGTTTTAAGAGGAAAAAATTAAAATTATCACTATTTCTTTTCGATATATTTTATATTTAACTATAAAATAAACTTTATTCCATGTCATAATATTACATTGGCCTACCAAAACTGTAATAACTTAAAACAATCATTAATCACCCTAAATTATACAATGAACTTAGTTCCGATTTTAAAAAATCATAATAACTTAAACACCTATATGTATACAATATTTAATTATAAAATAATTAAAAAAAACTAAAAAGATAGAAAAACTTTCTTATGATTCCAATAAATGTTATAATGTAACTCAAAAAATTATAGAAAGAAAAAACATGTAAAACTTACATGGAAATAGGAAATTCGTAAAACTTATAATATAATTAAAAAAAACTGAAAATTATCTAATATTTTTTTAATAATATTTTATGGTTAATAATATAAAATATTATTTTTATACCATATTATAAATTATGTTATTATTTTTACTTTTATAATATTTATTATAAATATAATATTTATTGAAAAAGAATAAAAATAATTAATTGTACAAATAACAATGAACCAATAATTATCAAAAAAATAAATAAGAATATACAACTCTATAAAATTCACAATACAAGTTATATTAATTTAATGTCACTATATGACAATGATTTCACAATAAGTTTACCCAAAAAAATATTTTATAAAAAAATAAAATAAAATTATCACTCTTTCTTTTCAATATATTTTATACTTAATTGAAGAACATAACTTTATTCCATGTCATAACATAACTTATTCGCCTACCAAAACTGTAAAAACTTAAAATTTTCATTCATGCTATATTTAACAATTAAATTTTAATATTCGTTCAACTTAAAACTTTCATTCATGCCATATTTAACCATTAAAACAATATTTGTTGAATATTTGAGTTGACAGAAATAAGTATACCTCTTTTATTGGAATTCATTGGATATCCTAACTGTAAAAAAGTACGAACCCACACAAACGAAATTGATACTAGATTCAATCAAACGTGTGGCTTCATTTTACGACACCAGTAAGGAAATCAAACGCGTGTATAATACGTTCATTCATATTCTCATCCCAACCAAGATAGAAGCGTACATGGCTATGGCTACGGCTATGGCTATCGCTGCAACTCGCATCCATAGATTCAAGACTTGCTCCGCGAAATTCCCAAATCGAGTGATTCAGCCCACAAATGTTTCTACCGCTATTAAGGAAAAGAGAGTGATGCCAGGCAGCCGCTCTGGCACTATCGTCTGACAACGAAAAGGGCTGACTTTAATTTCCAAAGCCACAGATTCAAGACCTACTCCACAAATTTCCCAAATCTGGTGATTCAGCCCACAGATGTTTCTGCCGCCGCTAAAGAAAAAGAGGGTGACGCTCAGCAGTCGCTCTGCCACTATTTTCTGACAACAAATGGGGCTGATTTTAATTTCCAAACCAACAGGAGAGGGATTCGACCATGGATCTCTGTCTCCAACTCAAACATTCTACCAATAAGAATGCTCTAGGCAAGATATTCTCTCCCAAGATTGCACCTCAGAGATGCTCCAAGCGCTTTGGTCTGTCATTTTTACGATTCTTATGGCAATTTATATATATCTGTTAGTCAAATGAAAATTGTCTTTGCTATTTGGACGCTAATTCTTAAAGATATTTCGATCCACGACTGTTAAAAAACCTTAACTTTTGTTCATCCGATGATTTTCTGCGGTTTCATAATCCGTCATCCGGTAATCTGACAAACGGCGCTTCAACGATGCCGGCAGGGTTGGTGGCAGAGGCAGGGATCGCGTGAACAATGCTTAGACGCCGCCGGCAGGGCTGGTGGCACAGGCAGTCATCGGCGGCAGGGCTGGTGGCAAAGGCAGTCATCCTGTGGTCCATGAGATGGATGGTGGAGATGACGAACTGCGGAAATTGCTCGCCATCTTCGGTTAAGCAAACGACAGAATACTCATGCAAAACTCTTTCGAACCCTTTCCACCTGTCAGGTTTTTTTTATCTAGATATAGGAGGACGAAAATCGAGCGTGGAGATTGGCGGGGGTGAACAGCTTTTGCAGAGCCAACTTCACAGAGTAACACCTTCTCTGTAAATATTCTTTATATAATATTAATTATACTGTTGTATATCTTTGTTGACTTTTTTTTTTTTAATAGACATGACATACAATTATGCAATTTTTATCTCAGAAGACTCCTGATATAACATTTGATTACATTAGTATAGTTCTCTAGTAACCATTTTGGTGGACCCAAGGCTCCAATGAAATTCACCAAACTCATGGCTGTAGAAAATAGAATCATCCACAAGGAAAACTATGCAGTTTATATAAAAAGCAATGTTTCTCAAATTGACTATCTAAACACACAAGTTAATAAGATTACCTAAACACACAAATTAATAAGATTGAATAATCATAAAGTAATGTTTCTCTAATTTCTTAGATGCAAAAAAACCTCTCCAAGATTATGGCCACTGTGTTATCTAAAGAGTTAGTTTAGCGACCAATAAAAGTAGAGTGAGTCAGCATCACCTCAAGTTATCTTTTCTATATAATCGAAATTAAATATGTCACAAAGTTCCTAAAGTATATAAAAGCAAGTTTAATGGCTCCAACCTACCAAGATGGGTTAACTAGATGCAGCACTATTTCTCCATCCAAGACATTATCACTAGAATAGTAGAATTTTGGCGGGTGTTGTGTAGTTGGATTGAGAGCATTACAAATGGTGGCCATGTCACAAGAAGTCTTATATGGGATACATTACATAGAGCTAATTTTTAAACACCATTTATGCTCACCTTGAAATTGACATCTATTTTGTCGAGTTGTTGATCGAGTTGCACCAAATAGAGTTGCACCCAATAGGAATAATCAATACCATATTATGGCCTATGAGTAATTTTCTATTGACATAAAGGACATGCCTAGTTACTTTTTGAGAGAATTTCTTATCATTGGTTTAAGGGAGGAAATTTGAGAACAACTATTATGGTTCACCTAAGTACATGGTTGGAAACCTATAAGTGAGCTATGGAAGCATAACTCATGGTAATTGTAGAAACCAACAACCCACATCATTCTTATCATGTCCCCCTTTTATATTTACACCTACTCCCTAAACTTCCTAACCCTTAAGGTTCCACAGGTTGATCTTGACAAAAGAAATTAAATACCCATGTCTTATATTTTTTCATCACAATGATGAGTAATGGGTCAACTGATATATATGTAAGGAATAAAATTATTTTTCATAGACATCACCTAACCTAACATGCGTCAGGAAATTTTAGAGGAAGTCATCCCAAATCGAGATCTAGTAAAGACTACAATTCTTCCTCCTAAAGCAATCACCTTGAAGCCTTCCCATGATGAACCCCGAATTTCCCACCATGATTCATTAGGATTTTTCAATTCCTAAACATTAACCTTGTTTTCCTATATCAAGAACAGAAAGGTCATTTCTTTTATCAATAGTGTCATCTCTCACAATTTTATCATTGCCGAGTTGCCAAAAAAAACATCATTTTGATTACGTGGTACACAATTTTCAAATAATTATAGTCAATTGAAATTTGATGAAATGTGATATCAATAGTGAGAAGATGAAACTTCAAATGGGGTACTATTTTCTTAAACCAAACATATTCACTATTGGGAAGGATGGCATTATGTATCTCTCAGAGAAAAATGGTAATCAAGATTAGGTATCGTTATAATGGATCTCAAGGATTTGTCATTAAAATAGATTAGTGATTGAGGTAAGGTTTATGGGAATGGTGCTAATGTAACTCTTACTTGTTTTATATGTGAAATCATATTTTATTATTGTTTATTTTTAGGTAGATATTTAAGTAGTTTGATATATTCTCTTTAGCTAGTTAACTTCATACATTTTCGTATATTGGTGTGTTGTTGAGATATTCACTTAACATAGAGAATATATGTCCAAAATAAGTTTTATATCTTGAAACATAATTTGATGTATATCTTAACATGGTATCATAGTAAGTTTGTGCATGAGTCCATCAGGGGAGAGACCAGGTATATGAAACCCATGGGGATAAAAGAGTATATTGAAGTATCTTGTTTCTAGGTTGTGTGCATGTTTGTCCATCCTTTGAGTGCTTCCTAGGTTTGCAACTTATGTTTAGACATAGTGGTGTGGTATTTATATATCATTGTGAAGTAGCAAACATGAGTTACAATGTGTCATATTTGCATGTAGTGTGGAGAGACTATATTGTACATGTCCAAGGAATTTTGTATAAAGAACTTGAGTGCACTTGTGTAAGGAACTCACATTAGAGGTTTGTTTTGAGATAATGAAGATTAAGCTAGAAGGGATTTTATTTATCATCTTTTCATCTTTAAATGATCCCTACCAAGTTGTAGTAGAACATAATCTTTCCCATTTAGATAGTCTATAGAGAGTTTACATCCTGAAATTATAGTAAGCTATGAAATTGTTCTTCCTCGTATACTAGGTGCTCTTAGTGACGTGTCAAAGAAAGTGTCAAAAATAAAAATACTATGCATTTGTTACATTTTATGAGCATATGGGAGTAGAACAAGGATGATGGTGCTTACTAGGGATGAATATATTCATGCACATGCGGGGGCTACTGAACTTGTATAAATATTTGTGATTGTTGTTGGATGGCCAATAATTGACCCAATATTACCTCCTTTCATTGAAACTGCGACTGTCGACTTTGGTCTAGATTTCAGTGAGCTTCAGGAAATTACTCATGGCTTCTCTACTAACATAATAGAGGTTATCTGTGAAATATTTACATAATACCTCTAATGTGTTGTTCCTTTGGCATTTGCTTCGTCTAACCTTGATGATGGATTGGCAGTGGATATTGATGAGTCTAATGGTTTTTGATAATATTATCTGATCCACATTAGGTCCTCCTTTTATGTTAAAGATCTTATCTAATGTAGGAAGAACCATTATGGTTATAAATGATGGTATTGTTACCTTATAGGAGTTGGATTTGGCACATCTAGTTGCAAATTTTATGATTGAATTCACACTTAGGATGAGCAAGTAGGTGCTAGCACAACACGTATGACTGTATTAATTGGTGAGATTTTTTATATAGTTGAAGCTTTTATTGACAAGGATTTTCACCCTACTCTAATTTAAAGATCTTACAATAGATATAGAGGATAATATTGTTGTTCTTGAAAGGATTGTTATTCCTATTGATATGAATGGCCACCCAATAATGTTGAGAATAGCCAAAATTTGTATTCAAACAAAAATTATTGGCCAATTTGGATACCTCATTATGGATATGCAAATTGATAAAACCACTACTATGGGTGTTGATATTGGGAATTGGTTGTGTGAAGTTTATATAAAGAACTATGTTAAAGTAGAGAAGTTTCTTAGAGGTTAGTTAGAAAATTCAAAGTTCTTAGGGGTGTTATGTTTGTCAAATATGTCGTAGCTCTTGGTAAAATGAAGATAAAATTTGAAGTGAAAAAGTTCCTCAATGAGAGACTTTTGATTGGAAGGTGACATAATTAAACTAGCATACCATTGGACCTCAGGGTAAACACTTTGTATCATTTTTTAGTGCATGTTTGGTGAACTAAAAATTTTGTTCTTGAATTTTCTTGAGATTTGTAAACATATTTAACCTAGTGAACTAAATAGTTTATTATGATTTTGTTAGAATTGACAACTCATAGAGTAGTGGAACATCAAAATAATGTTTCAACTAAAATGAAAACAAATATGACAAAGATGATTATGAAGAAGATGCCCATGACGTAAAGAATTGTAGAAGAAAAGATGGAATTTTATTCATGTATGTATGTGTTATTAATTCTTGCTCAAGTATGCAATAGTGTTGTAATAATTTTGTGATGTAAACATTAATCATGAATCTGCATAGTGATAAGTGTTGTAGCTAGAAATAAGTTCTACACAAGAGTTTTTCTCCTCAAACTATTTGTCAAGTAGTGCATAATGAGTCCACTTTGGCATTTGCATACTAAAAGTAAGATTAAGATCAATACATTTTGTATCCAAACTACCTTCCTAGAGATATGGCGAGTATAGTGGATGGAAACCATGTATCTTGGTAAATGGACGTAGATCCATAAGATGGTGAGTGACTCATCCTTCATGATCATATTCATATTAGACCTTATTGTAACAATAGGTTATAAAATAAACTGAGGTATCAATGGTATGATTAGTTTACAACCAATACATGATGAAAATTCCTAAAGTGAAAGGAGGAGCATGTACACCTTTCAAGGTGGAAGCAGTTGTTCCATTGTTCTCGCTTAAGAACCCAAGTGTTGATTGCAGCCTAAATTTTTTGAAGTGGAAACATGAGTTGACAATAGGAAGGATAGAGAGGTCTTGAATACAACATAGAGTTCTTTGGATATTTGTCCATGAATAACTAGTAATAGTGTATGCTAAATCATTATGGCTATACAGGTTGGTTGGTGGATGAAAAGCGAAGTTAAAATTTTGTGAGTTGAGTAATAAAAAAATCACGACCATATTTTAATGTCATCAAAACATTGTATTTATAGCAAGTCTTATATCATGTTTAAGTTAATATAGTGGTCCATGCAAATGTTTGAGTAGGTGCCCAATATCTCCATGAGGAGGAGTGTGTACTCACATCTATTTAACATGAAAAGGGAATATTATTGTAAGGCTTATATAGGCACACATATCTATTTATCATGTGTCCCTAATGACTAGTATGAATTTTCAATTTTAGCTAAATAGGCTCTATTAGAGAGTTCTTTAACACTCAAAGGAGTGGTTCATGTGTTGGTTGGATTCTCTATGAGTGGAGGATATTGTTGGGTGTAGACTTTAGGAGGTGAAGTTTTACATTTAGGTCGAGTTTGTTGATAGGTTGAACAAGAGACAGATTTTGATATCATAAGGCACTTTGGCTTGTAGTGGAGTCTGTGCTTCAAAGAAGTAGCTGAAGACCTCAATCATGAAGATTAAGAAAAGTAGTCGTTAAGGGGGACTGTTAAAGCATGTAACTCCTACATGTCTTTTGGATGTGATCATATTTTTATTGTTGATATTATGGTCACTATTAGGTAGAGATGGTTCTCTAAGTAGAGCCTATTTCCTAGTTTGCAAGAGGTAGTTAGGTCTAGTTGGCTTGATGGATTCTCTCCAACTAGTTAGCTTAGCTTCCTAGATTAGTGTTTGGTAGAGCATTAATGTTTGATTGAGATATTCAGAAATCATATGTAGAAAATAGTTTTCATATCTTGACACATAATTTAATGTATTTATATTTGTATTATTACCTATTTAATATGGAGGGATTCCCACAATTTTTTTATCTCTAATCTATTGTCACGTACCTTAACGAATGGAATGGTGAAATTGTGTCTCCAATATTCATGATCTATGAATTAAAGAAGAGTGGTTATGGTTATGGTGCATGATACATATATGGTGTACTATAGATCTATTTGTTGGTTTAATAAATCGTTCATATTCCTATCATATTTGTAACAAAATCATTAGTCATCCATATAATTATATTTGATTTATTGGTTGGTTAATTAGATAATCATATCCCTACCATAATTGTAACAAAATCATTAGTAATCCATATAATTATATTTGATTTGCAATTTAATTAATTCTAATGCATATGAACACAAGTTATTGATTTATATTTGATTTGCAATTTAATTAATTCTAATGCATATGAACACAAGTTATTGATTTATTAGATTGGAAGTGGATTGGATGCGGAAAAGCAGAAACTGGGTATGTTACGAGTGGATTTGTTTGTGTAGTTGCTCGTTAACGAGATCATGCATTACATAAGTATATAGACAATGAAGGAGATCAAATCAAAATAAGTATATAGACAATGAAAGAGATCAAATCACCAAATGTTACGAAATCAACATAAGTATATTTTTGTCAGTTTTCGCACGAGTAACGACTCGGTGAGGCAGTCAATCAGTCGTACTAGTTGTATTGATGATAGTTTTAACTGGTGATAGTGATGGGGATACAGCGGCTGGTGCTATTTGTTTACTTGAAGTTAGCAACCTAGTTGCCTGGGTCAATGATGATGTTGGTAGGTATTCACGGTCCAAGGGTTAGTTTGGAGATTGGTTTTCACAGGTCTGGCGGTCTATTCCTGAGTAACCACTATTTCTTTAGTTAAAATAATTTCACTTACCTGCTATCAATGTTTCTAAAGATGGCCTCTTCAAGCTCTTCAACTGCCATCATTAGCCTCTCTAACTTTGCCACTGTTTCTATTAGCAAAGCAGAAAAGTTAACAAGAGGAAGGATCTCCATAAATGAACAACTGCTTTGCTTCATTTCTCTCATTTCACATATTTTAGCAGCTCGATCTCTTGACGTATCTGTTTGTACACCTTTCTCCATACTAATTCCAATTGACCCTCTATTTATCAGAACGGCCTGTTTTGCCGGCCTTGGTATTGAGGAGGCCTGTAAATTTTCCGTTCTAGTTAATCCTTCCAAGAAATTTTGTGGAACTCTCAAGGGCTTCTCCTCCAGAACTATCCACCTCTTACTATTGATAAAAAGCTCTGGCTGAAGTTTCAGGGAACTTTGCAGATTCTCCACCACTGCTCTTAACCGATCCATCATTAAATGTGGACTTTTACTTCTTCTGGTCTTCCTTATTCTCTCAGCCAGTTCACGGAGAATGTTTGCGGCTTCTCTGACCATGTCAATGAATGACGTTTTCAAATTTTCTCTTACTGCAAAAGGAGCCTGAACAAATAACATGATCACCAATGATTATATGATACGAAATTAATCAGTGTACGAAAATGTAATAGTATTGCATTGGAATTTCGACCAATACTTGAATCTCAGATTTTGAAAATTCATGTAAAGCCTTCACACAGTAGGCGCAATGTCTGGTGATGTTTCCCACTTTTTCATGAAGATTCCATGGATATCTCAAGAAGAAACGTCCATGTGGTGGCTCCCAGGTGGCAAAACTCGCCTGTGAGATTCACATAAGTTTCTTAGTAAATGGATCGCCAATTTATATAGTAGGAAACGACAATACGATCTTATGCAGTATGATATTTACCAATGACCAATGACTCTTCCGTGGCTTTCGAGTTCAGCACAAATTTACAAGCGCTTCGAACCTCGTCATAGCCTGATTCCTGGCAATCTTTTGGCTCCACGAAATATTTTGTGACACATTCTGCTGATATACAAACAAATTTTATGTTAAAAAATATAGGCATTTTTATATACTACTAGTTATTATTTTTAAAACATCTGTTACTTTTGCGGGAGCATGGCACTAACTATACAAGCAATGGTTTTAAAATATGCTTACAAAATAGAAAGATAATGTAAGGCAGCCATATTTAATTGGATTCCAGATTTCAGAGGTTTGGCAGCCATCTTTATTTGTATTATAGATTTAGGAATATTTTGAAATATGATCATAAAATTGAGCTTATTTTTATTACCTTATTTTAATTTCAAAATATTATCAAAACCTACAACAAATATTTATAATAATCAATCTTTAACCTACATGAAAATTAAAAACATTTCATTTATTGTTGTTTCGGGCTACGCCTTACCTTCCAGAGATTTAGCTAATCCTTCCATGTTACATAAAATGGAATTGTGAAGATCATCTCCAGCCCACACAGGAAAAATGATCACGTTAATAGCAAATGAGAGCGCACAACCTATGACAATCATAGACATCTGTTGATACGCCATTTTGAAAATATTTTCGGCACGATAACTAGTAATGGCTATGAGATTGTGGGTGAGAATGAAGACGACCACCACATAATCGTATTTTTTCTTGATCATAATTGGAAAGAAACGTGAATATGTGGACCATGCACCTGCATCACCGAAATGGACCAGATTCATTAGAATCCTGAAAAGCAAAGGGTCAAATATACCATGCAGAATTGAATCTTCAAGAATATAAGAATGAGATGGTATTGACCTATGACAAAAATGGAGACACCCAGTATAAAAAGTTCACATCTTTTCCCTGTAAGTTCCGCAACATAGCTCACACCGACTCCTAAGAATCCCGCCAAGAACGTCGCACAAGATATGTTCAGACCTTTGCTCAACGTAGCACCTGCATTATATTAGAATGGCGCAAAACGTTAATTCATTATAGTTATAGCCGAATAGCTGGTCTAGTGATAGGACATACTCATGACACTGTCATATCGAAATTCAATAGGTCTAAATACACCGATCTTTATAAAGATTGTTGTTAGTTTTAATAGTCTATGATAAGAGACGATGATAAAGAGGCAACAACAGAGAGAATGAAAAATGTAAATGATATGAAATTTATAACATTACAGAATATTTAAGATGAAGACAAAGAGCAGGACATTTGCAATCTGAAGTGTAACATGGGGAGGGGGGTTGTGTAACTTCATGGATATTCCTCTTGGGGGGTTGTGTAACTTCATGGATATTCCTCTTTGGAAATTTATTGCTCACGTGTTCTTCCTTCTTCTCTATTTGGATGTGTTTATTATGGGTCTAGTGCATCTGATATGCAATGTCCAGTCCATAATGAAGTAGGAGAAGAAACTCTATTATGTTATACGATTCATTATTTTACACTTAAATGGCCAATTTTCCCATTATAATTATAGGTGATTATAACATTATGTTAAACTCAGTTATTCAGTTTTAACCAAACATACATAGTAATGATTATGTTCTTCGTTATTATTGATAATTTGAGGCTTTTTGCTATTTATATCTTACGAGGTGTTATCTTCCCAAATCATGACATTCATTTTTATTATAATTGACATTTGGAATTAACTGTTCTTCATTATCATTATTATTAAATTCATTGCTTCATTTCCAGTATTTCCGTGAGAAAATGTGTTATCTTCCAAAATCATCACATGCATTTTTATTATAATCAACATTTCGAACAACCTGTTTATTATTATTATTATGAAATTCATTGCTTCATTTCGAGTATTTCTGTGAGAAAATTAAAAACTTCCCAGAGCACCGTATGTCAGAAATATAAAGCACATTTTAATATAGCAAAGTATCAAGGAATTTGGAGATTTTAATACTGAATTAATTACAAATTTCTAACCTATTATAAAATCTAAAATATTTGAACATCCCATAGCCAAAATATAAAGCACATTTTAATATAGCAAAGTATCAAGGAATTTGGAGATTTTAATACTGAATTAATTACAAATTTCTCACCTATTATAAAATCTAAAATATTTGAACATCCCATAGACAAAATGAAAGAGGATGACAGCAACGACGGCCCATATGGCATTCCCACCAAAGGTGTCAAACATTGGCCTGACGAAGTAGAAAACAGACACCAGGGACAGTGCAAGCCCAACTTTGATGGAGTGGATAACTTTTCGATGATCGTCTGCACCCACTTGCCAAATCCGCGCGCACACAGAAAGGACAGATGCTTTCCATCGCTTGAAAGCATGTGATATTCTGGTAACCAGACTTTCTTGGAATTTCTTCCGGATGGTAATCACATCCATCTTTCCCTCGATATTAATCTTCCACTCCATCGATTTCGTTCAACGAAAACTTACTACAATATAAGAAAATAAGCACTCTTTACTCAAGCTCTATTCGATTGCCTGAACCTACAAGTAATTTAACTTCGACGAGCTCGCTCTATTTCATAATCAATTATGTCCAGTCCAAATAACAGAAGCCAATCCCGTTAATGCAGTGCTACAGGCCTGGCCACAATTTCCCAGCACAGTCCCTCTCCGTGCGAGGGAATGGTACTGATGGTTGCGTAGGGAACAAGATATAAAGAAAATTAGTGCCATAAGTCGTAAGGAGGGTGACATGAATATTTAGGAAAATGTCAAAAGCAGTTTGTGAACTATTACCGTTTTTATTACAACTCGTGGGCGGCGGGGAACGCAGCCCAAGAATTCTTCCCCTCCATCATTACGACATATAAATAACAATATACTGAATCTTAGTGGCAGGCCACTAAAAAATCGAGTGGCCGAATGAGAAGGAAAACTATCTTTTTCTTCCCGAAAATTTGAGAGTTGTATTTGTCTTAGGAGTCTATTTTTTCCAAAATCCGCTTTAAGATATGTAATTTTTCGAATAATGATACTTAAAATATTTGGAGTCTATTTTGTCAACAGTCCGCTTTCATATATATATATTTAGTTTTTATTTATTTGGTAACATTTGAATATATTTGTTTATTTATTTTCTTTTTTTGACTTTTGTATTCTTATTTTGAATAAAAAAATATTTTTAGTAAACATCAATATAATGACTTTAATGAATTTACATAATGTGATTTTTTCTTATCGAGCTTAAAAATCTTTTTTAATAATAATATTTAAATATTTGTCAAAATCTAATTTATTTTATATATATATATATATATATATATATATATATTAATTTTAAAAATTCACAGAGAATTTTTTTCGAAAAATAAAAATTACATAATTTTACTTACAAAATTAGATTGTTTATTTCTAACCGAGTTAATATCACAAAATTATATTTTGTTTATTTCAAACCGAGTTAATATCATTAATAAAATAAAACCTTAAACTAAATTGTATATACGTCTTCTTCAACCCAAGGGACTCATATGCAACCCAGGACGGAACTTTCATACTAATTTCAAGTCAACGAGAACTCAACGGTCTTGTATCCAACGCAACTTTTAAAGATACATTTAACCCAATGGTCTCATACGTAAGCCATGATGCAACGCATAAAGATACATTTAACCCAATGGCCACATATGCAAGCCATGGCGCAACATTCAAATATAAGGACTTTTCTCAACTGGATTGTTTAAGCAGTATTAGGATTCTCTTTAAGTGTTTTTCAACTCTACTTTAAAATTCATTTGATTTGATTTTTTAATTATTTTCATATATATATATATGAATGAGAGTTGTTATTGAGTAGATTTGGAATTGAGTCGGTGAGATTACTATTTTATTTTTGAGTTTAATTCAACAAGAAACAAACCATGTTACCTAAATTAAAATTTGATTTGATTTTTTAATTATTTCAAATTTATAATATATATAAAAATAAAGAAAGTAATATTTTTTTTAAATGGTTATTAAGTAAATTTAGAATTAAGTTGGTGAGATTACTATTTTATTTTTGAGTTTAATTCAACAACACACAAACCATGCTAGATAACTAAACTAAAATTTGAATCAGACCTCAATATTTGTTGGATAATATCTTCCCATGCATGCATTTGCCATTCCACTAACTTCACTACCTCTATTCTCTAAAAACTTCTATTCTCTAAAAACTTACTTTCAGTATTGAAGTTGTTCTTAGGATTAAGGACACCCTTGAGGCTCGAGACCATCATTCTTCTATTTTATTTGTTAATCTAGCTTCTTTGATTCAAAATGATTTTAACCGCGTCTTTAATAATTATATTGCAACTCTAAAAACCTATAAAAAATAATAAATTAAAATTATGTATCTATTTGAGATTGTTAACTTAATTTTGACTTAGTTATAAAGTAGCTATAATAATTTTTGGGTCAAGAGGCTTCTATAATGGGATTTTTATTTTTCTTGTGGATTTTGAGAATATCCCATAATCTAAGATATAAGAGATAAATCCCACGCTCTATAGAACACAAATAGACTTTAAAGCAAGATTAGAATTTTTTTAAGTGTGTTTCAACTCAACTCTATATTAATTTATTTGAAAAATATTTTATTATTTCTAAAAATATATATAAGTTGGTATCAATTTAATTTAAGATGTAAATAAGTTTTGTGAATGTTCTTATAATTATTATTTATAATCTATTTTTGGAAATATTCCTTTCCTTATTGAAATTATTATTAGAATTAGGATACCCCTAAATGTTAGTGATTTATTTTTCATTCTAACTTCTTTCATTGAGAATGATTTTTCCTATGTCTCTAACAATTATTATAATATTGGCTATACTAAATTTAAGAATCTATTTAATATAGTTGTTAAGTTAATATTCACTATAATGTAGTTAGAATAGTTTTTAATCGAGAGACACTCTATAGCTTAATATAAGGGAGAATACAAATTAAATTTATAGCATTATTATTATTATTTTAAGTTTACTCTAATCCATTTGACAAAATATTTTATAATTTTTCAATCTTCATATTTGAAACCATGTAGGTATTTGTATCAATATACTCTAAAATGTATATAACTATTTATCGATGTTACTATAATTTTAGTTTATAAAGTAATGTCTATAAAGTAATAATCCTTTTTAAAAAACTTACTTTCCTCACAAAGTTATTATTAGAATTAGGGATACCCCTAAAGGTTAGGGTCAATTATTTTTATACTTTATTTCTCATTTTAGATTCTTTGACTCGAAATTATTTGTCCTTTATAAAAAGAAAGGAATGTATTTAATTGGTGAACAATGGTAACAAAGGAAATTTGGCTGACCTAATTAAGAGCACATCCACCTCTAGGATGATTATTCCCAAGCCAATTAACACAATGATGGATAAGGATTTTCATCCTAATCTTAGATTGTTTCCTCATGTAGAGGTAGACATAGGGCCATTCCACCAACACCCCACCCACCCATCATCCCCCCTCGCTACCTAAAAAAATAGACAACAAACTCTCCATTAACACTAATAAATAGAAAAGAAAACTATGAAGACAATCCTAGATGGGTGGGTAATATGAGTTCCAAAAGGGTGTGGAAAAGAAGATATTTCGAATCCAAACCTCTACCATGCATTATATAGAAAGGATGATGAGCATATCGATGTTTTTTTGGAACTTCTACAAAAAAAACATGTATCATGTATCATGAGGGTTCTTAGAATCTAGAGTTGAAAATAACTAATTTAATGATAAGAAAAACCTTCAATTACATTTAGCTTGGGATATTATGTTTCATACCATGTACAAGGAGGGGAAATTAAGGAATACGTTCTTCTATCACCCAAACTCTCAATTTTCATAATTTACCATGTAAAAAACTCATTGAGTGAGGTGGCATGGATGTTTTTAATATCATTTCTTGAATCCTTAACTTCACCAACTTGTATGTGCATGATGAACTATGAAAGAGAGTGATGTTATGCGACTGTCTAGTTGAATATCCCTCAAAGGTTGACTAGTTATTATGTGGTCCTTTTAAGTAAATGGAGTCTCATAATGATAATATTATCATTAACCTTTCCTTCATTCCTGTTAGGGTACTACCCTAACCTCCTTACCTCAAGGTACTTAGGTATTAATTAATTAATCAATGAAGCAATTTTATATGCGTGTTGAATTAGTGAATTAATGTATCATGTCATCTTGTTAGAAGAAGGCTCATTTGGTAATTAGTAGGTGGTTATTCTATATAAACGGCCATGCTAATTAAATAAGACAAACTAGATGATTAATACTCATTATGATGGCAAGACAAATACTTAGGGTTTTACCAGTGACAAACTATTTATATTAGTAGAAGGGTATACAAGTTTTTTCCAAGTTGTGTTATTAGATTGGAGCTTTTGTAAGAACCTGAATCCTATTATTAGACCTTTTATTTTGTTATACACTAACATATCTATTTTCCTATTAATTTATAAATAACAAAAGGAGCTTGCTGACCTTTTCACATAGCTTTAAACATTTAACATTTAATCATTTTATCATAAGAAACATAAATTAAGGTGAGCATTCTATTGATATCAACTTAACAAGAGTAGTCCATGGAAAAATACCTGTTCCGGCGGTTGATGACGATACCTTTGTCTGATAGCTCCAGCTGAACGCTCCTTCTGGCCGACCCAACCGGATTTACCTCCCAGCCAACTAGGAAATAAATTCCTAGTCCAGGAAACCTCCACAGGTTCCCTAGCCCTCCGTGCCCAAGTCCAACCAGATATAGTGTGTCCTCAAAAGAATGTGCAAAACTAGGTAATGATACTTTCCTCCTCTCAAACCCCAGAAACCTCCAAAGGTTTCCAAGGTCTCCCAAAATCATAACAAGGCCAAACGATCACAACCAACCCCCACAATCCTAAGCAAAACTCCAACTCCCCCCCCTTCTTCCTTCCCCCTTCCCTTTTATACCCTCTTTCCTCAACCACCTCTCATTAATGTCATTAACTCTCACCCATCCTTGGTTGACTTCTCTTCCAAGCTAGAGTACATTTGGAATTGTGATATGAATTTAAAATTGAGAATTTAATGGGGAAGTACATTTGGTAATGTGAAGTGTAATTACATGGGGAGGACCATGTCTCCTCCTTAGTAAATGTGAGGGTACATTGGGGAATGTGAAATGAATAAATATATATTGATGATAAGATGGAGAGGACTTTGTCTTCTCCTTATTAAATGTGAGGGTACATTGGGGAATGTGAAATGAATAAATATATATATTGATGATAAGATGGAGAGGACTTTGTCTTCTCCTTATTAAATGTGAGGGTACATTGGGGAATGTGAAATGAATAAATATATATATTGATGATAAGATGGAGAGGAATTTGTCTTCTCCTTATTAAATGTGAGGGTACATTGGGGTGTGTGAATGAATAAATATATTTTGAATTAATGGAAGGAGACCATATCCTACACAATATTCAAATTGAGAAGGTAAGTGGGGAATTTGAATAATGGAAATCATAAATTTATTTTAGACCAATATTTCTCAATATTTTCAGATAATGTAAATATTAACATAATTTGTAGGATAATATTTAAGTGGGGCATTACATACACCCCTCCTTCAGAAAACTTCGTCCCGAAGTTAGAATGAAAAGATACAAGGAGTTTGAAAGCATAGCAAACCAGAAAGAGTTATAGCATTAAAATTCGATGAGTCAGATAATGGCATTACTTCCCATCAAGAGTCTCCAACTGATCTATAGCTTCCTATCCACCTTGACCTACTTCCGTTCCCACCCTATCCATCCTCTGCTGCTCTATCAGTGGCAACGGCCATACTAACCACTGATAAAACCGACATGGTGGAAGCGTCGAATACCTCGACCGAACTTTCCCCAGCAGGCATCTGGCAATCGTCATCACACGTCTAGGGGGAGCGTTCAGCTGTCCTCCCCACGATTCCAGGTTTCGGAGGATACACGGTGGGAAACACCTCCACCCCTCCTTCAGAGCACGGACCACACTACAGAGCTGGTTGGACTTGTCATCGAATAATCCAGTCAGGTCATCTTGCCACCTGTCATTTGCATTTTACTCATGTCATAAGAGTGCATATCAAGTAGATACCAAATGTAATAGAACAATGTACATCGTACCTTTCCTCATTGGTCGTCTCAACCTTCCCCAATGGAATAGTAGATCTTGGTCATCATACGGTTCTTTCCAACCTGTAGTTTAGTTCTCATCCATGCATATATACAACCACAAAATAGATATAGATACATGATCTTAAACATCATGTTTATTAAGCCCAGTGTCCACGTGTCAATTTTGTTGTTCATACTATCAGATAAATCATAATTCCACTATGTCATTGATTAGATAAATCCTATCTATATAAGCCCATACGATGCAACAATAACTCTGACAAGTTATGCACTAGATAAATTGTAACTAGGTCACACATTTGGTCATACATCCAACATTTCCATCATCAATACCAAATCCATCAATTGATTTTCACGTGTCCAACCAAATGTGTATAATGTTCATAAATAACAACATGGAAGAACCTTAACATAGGTGACTATATACGTTAAAAGGGGCATCGTAAATGCTCATGTGACATCCTTGTGGAACCCTTCAATAACAATTAGAGTTGAAATAGATTCAACTATCCGTCATGGAAAATAGCATTTGAACCCGAATATCCTATAAGGTGGTACCAACCAAAATATTGGCAAGCAACAGATTAGTGCACTATCAATTCCACTAGAAGGCGCTAGTATAAGTTTCATGCATATAATTTCTTTAATACCTCAGGATCTATGACATAGATTCCATGCTATATGAATCTTTATTCACCCCTGAATCTATAACTTTTTTTTTTTTTTCTTTTTTTTTTTTCTTTTTTTTTCTTTTTTTTTAGCTTTCTCTTTTCCTTCTATTTGTTCCTAACCTAAGAAATTGCCCTCCAATGAAAATCAGATAATCTAAAATTGAATGGACAGAGAGATATTTTGCTATGCTAGCTAGTCGCAATGCTAGGATACAGAGAGTAGGAAACTAAGGAAAGTTACTAGCAGAGATCCTAGATCAAATGAACAAAAACAAAATAATTGAGAAGGATTATGCTATTGTTAATGACAAAGATCCTAGATTCCTAAGTCAAAGAAGTACTGCACAATAATTAGCAAGCACTACATTTTTTTTTTTTTTTTTTTTTTTTTTTTTTTTTTGCATCAGCATTTGTCAAATAGAAAAAAAAATCCACAAACTTGGTCTTCGTAGATCCCTCCTACATCATGTGGTTGTTTCCCAAAGGGTTCAGTTCACCCCACAAGGAGGCAATTGTTTGTTTAATGGTTGAGCCTCAAGGTCATTCTCTTAGGAGGGGTGGTATATGCTCACAAGCTTAAAAGAGGACAACAAAGGTGACAATATTGTTTCAGCTCCTGGAAATTAATTTTCCCAAAGAAACTTTTAAACTTCACATGAAGAAGTTTGGATCATGCAAGATAATATAGAAGGTGGAGGTAGAGCAACCTACTCTAACTCACCTAAAGAATTGGATATCGCACGTATGATGAACATTGCTTAGCTCTGCAAACATATGGAAGATGTGACCAAGAAACAAGGATGATAACCTTGCAAAAAGAGGAAGACTAGACAAATGATCTTACCGAGCAATGGAAGGAAATCTCATATAAACCAGAAATTAGAGCAATTTTGAAATCCTAGTTTTTTGAACAATGAGATCCAAATATATTTTTTTTTTGGAGAAAATCTGATGCAGGAACATAAAGTCTACCTTCTAGAAGTAACGATATGCATGAACTGGAAAATTTGTACAGTCAAGTTCAACTCTAATTTGTACTGTTAAGGTTCTCTCGCTACTGTTTTGCTGCTTTTCTGCTTTTCATCTAAATATCTTTAGTGGTCCTAGTTTCCAAAATCCAATAGTTTATATATTACAGCCGTAATTTTGGTCATAACAGTTAAATTCCATTTCACCTAGTATGATTGAATTTGAGTTTCTTAATGATATCCAAAAATCTAATTAAGACCCATGTTCAAATCACTGTCTGACGCAGTATTTAATTGCAGTGTTTTTACATTGATGTGCAAATCTAATTGTAAAACCATTTCTGCTTCTGTTGCATTAGATCATTCATGTGAATCCTCTGTTGTGTAGACAATACAGATTGCAACTTCAGCGTTTGGTCAATCCTGTTCCTAGAAAGCTACCAGTTTGATCAAGTAGATGAGTTGTGTCAAATTGTGTAAGGGCGATTTTCCGGAGCCAAATTTAATTTCCAAATTGTATTGAACTCCTCCTAGTTGGCCCATGTTTAGAAGTTACTTTTAGCCTCAAACTCATTTCAATTTTTATTTTATTTTTATGAACTTATGCATCTTTCAACTCTTTTGATGTTCAGTGGACACGGAAGAAAGTGTCTAAGAAATATGCTCAGGGCTTTCACATGGCCCCATCCACATTTCACAAGCACTCGTGTAGAAAAAACCAAGAGCAGAAGTAAGAATGTGTCATTGGACAGACTTGAACCTAGTGAGGGTGGTAGTAGTGCCATGCTTTCACCAACCCGGCAAGCCACCATGGACATCAATGATAATATATAATATCAATAATCATAGTGTTCTCTATTTTGAACATAAAATGCGTGCATTTCTAAACAAACAAATAAAAAAAAAACTCTAGGAGCTGATTGGCTCGTATATGAACTGCCAACGCTGTTGAATCTGAAGAGACATATGTTTATAAATTTTGTATTCCAATAGAAGATGTGATCGGCCAGCTTGTCAAGATTGTTATAGCTACAGATCCAATCATCAACATTACATTGATATTAACTATATCCACGAAAAGGACTGGAGGATAAAATAACAGTAAATAGAAGTACCCAGGATAATGTGCCTAGTCTTTTCCATAAAAGATGATAACTTCCTTTCTCTCACTTGAAGTAGATGCCATCTTTACAAACAATTCCAAACTTCACAAATGCCTTGCGAAATTACCTATATATCAAAATCAGGATCTCCGAGCCACAGAGTTGAACCAAAGCCCCTCACTGAATTGCAAGATTTGTAAGAACATGACATTGAAAGGAAAAATGCAACGGAAGCAAGTGCAATTATAGCTTTCCAAGCTGATTTGTTTCTGGTCCTGGATTTTTCCCTCTGAATGCGATTTCTCCCTCTGTAAACTCTCTTTCTCTTGAGTTTATAATTTCCAGAACATAGGTAAAGAAAGTGAAATACCAGAGCCATTCAATTTGAAAGTTTATTCTGTACAGATTCCTTATTGGATACTTCAATAACTCTAAATGTCAGTACCTAAAAGAGGATTTTCCCTCTTCAATTACTTACCTTTGTACAATATTTTGCTCTCTCCCCCGTCATGGCACAACATATCTTTCATCCATTTTGTTTGAAAATATGTTTTATTCTTTTCAGCATTAGTTTCTATTCTGTAATTTCCATTCCGGTAGTGATTGAATGAATGTACGAGTAGATGGGAAATAGCATGAGAAGTTAAAATTTCATTTGGACAATTATTATTTTTGTTTGGCATTGAATGTTTGATTTTTTTTTTCAATAATTAATATGCAATTCCTTGCAAGGATGTCATGGAAAGTACATGTCACAAGAACATGTTCATAGGTTGACATGTGTTGGAGGGTCTCCAGTGGATTGCTTATTGCAATTTTTTTATCTGGGGAAATTTCTGTCATCTTTTGGCTCTGTTATGGGGACATGTGCCTCACACCTTTGGGCAGAAAATCTGAAGTTGTTGATGTAAATGCCAAGTCCATATGATCCTTATCACACCTATAAAGTTGGGAAGAGTTGAGAACTTCATTATTGACTAGAGGCAGGCCTGTCCATTCTGTGCATGTTCGCAAAGATATTAGAATTGGCATTGGGATACCCATAGTCACTAACGGGAATGCCTTAGTATGTTCATGGAATCCTTCCAGAGAATACACTGCATGTTTAGGTCATAAGGACATGTTTCTTACTCAGGAGTTCGGAGTAGAATGGTGGTCAAAGCCTTTATGTAAAATCAAGGCTCCAATAACATTTAGATCACTGATGTGGCTGGCTCTAAATAGCAATATCTACTTGGGAGGTACTTCAAAAGAGATCCTGGCAAGGACCAGGTCCTCTTATGTTATGTAGAAAAGATGAACTGAACATCAATCATTTATTGATGGACTGCCCATTTACAAAGGAGCCATTGAAGAAAGTTTTTCTCTAACAAGGGGGATAGGTAAATGGGAAGGCCTTTCCTTGGTGGAAGCTCCAAAAGATGGAGGGAAAACTCAATATTGGTGAATCATAAAGCTCTTCCCTGCATAGTCTCTTGGTCAATCTGGATCACAAGATATGACATTCATTTCAGGATAAATGTTGCACTCCCCTGGAAATGTTTAAAAAATCAAGTATATTTGTGAGGATGTACATGATCTGATGCAGAAGGCACAAAAGAAATCAAACCTCCTGTAATTGACAAATCCAAAGCTGGGAATTATTCAATGGAACCAGCCAAGGGAACCCAGCCCTCGTGGAGCAGGAATTCTGTATCTCAATGAAAGATACTACTTCACCTTTAAACATCAAGCAGTGAAACAAATAATTGGGCAGAGCTTCATGCACTTCTAAATCTGCTGAAGGTAGCTGTGGAAAAAGGTCTTATCCAGATTGCAGGTGTTTGGGGACTCCAATCTCATGATAGAATGGGTCCATGGATCCTTCAATCTACAAAACATCTCTGAAGCCCCTCCTTGATCAGATATTGGCAGTGGCACCAGAGTTTGAAGATATTTCTTTTCCACATGTAAGAAGATAGTTCAATAGAGTTGTCAGTGAGCTCTTTAAGCAGGGTGTGTTGGATTGTTGAAAATATCATTTCGGGAAATATATTACCGATGAACCAGAAAGAAACTTCTCAAAAATATCAAGGAAAATATTTGCAATTATCAGAAGATATCAATAAGAATAAACATAGACCTGAATAATTGTGAAAATATCAGACAAACCAGCAACCTTATTCGCAACACTGGTTGGGACAGCAATGTATGCTTCAGACTGAGGATCATAGGAAGGTGGAGGAGCCTTTTCATATGCCTGAATTCAATACCTCCTTGTCAGCTCTCAAGCGACCTAAAAATCCAAAATTGCACTGTTTATGGTAATAGGAGGAAATGATGAAGAGGATATCTTAATCCTTAAGAAATCTTGCAGTATTTCAATTTTTGAGAGTCAGTTTCGAGGCACAGCACACTTATTTTTGTTGTAATTTTTGTTAACCAGTAATATGATGCCCATACATGGACTGTAACTAGATGCAACATTAAATGCATGCCTAGGATTAGCATAGACTGTCTATGGACTTTTTTTTCCCTTTTTATGAGGTGTATACGAACCTTCAAAATGTAGTTTTTTTTTTTCTCTTTTTGTAACTGAAAGTTCGAATTTCTCCGTTGGACAAAAATATTACTTAGAAACATCTTATTTTTTTTTTTCTTAGCATAACGAGTTACTAATACATGCTGACATTAATGGTCATTATCATCCATCCTCAAAATTATGTCCCCCACTCAAGAGTTCTTTTCTAACTCCACCTGTATGTAGTGTTTAGTAACTCCCACCCGTAAGTGTCACTCATCAAGAGTTGAGTTGTAACTCATATTTTCTTAAGAAAATTGGGATCACTAGCCATAAAATGGCTCTTAGACATTAGAGTAGGGATTTTTTGTTAAGAGTGTTATTGCAGGTAGTGTGGATGAGACACTCTGAGACAAGAGTAGCCTGCAAACTGCCTGGACTTCAGCCTGAATTGGCATTCATACCTTCTCAGGAAAGTTTTAGACAATATGAGCAGAGGTTTTGGAGCATTTGTCGGTTGCTACTAGTAGCTACTCTTGGTTTTTCTTCTGTTGTTAGCGTTATAGAATCTGCTAACAAATCTACTAAAACTGCTGGAGTTTCTATCATTTAATGTTGAAACTGATGTTGCTGGCATTAAAGATTAATACTCTTGTTTTTCATTTCTGTTGTTTGCTGCTGAAAATGTCCATCACTTTCAGGCTTTATAAAAATTGATGCCAAGTTTTGGCTCATAAAAATAAATCATATCGAGGACAGGAACAGTAAATCCACTTAGGGATATGGAAACATGGGGTTCAACTCCAAGGCCTCATTTAATTTTGATTAATATGTTTGGCCCCTTGAACTAGGTATGTTGGCCCTTGATAATACCAACTCAATCCTTAATGACTGAGAGTGGGAATTTGAAGTTACATGGGACAAAGAGTGGCTGCCATGAATGGGCTTTCATGTGGATCATCAACACCACAAACTGGAAACTCCTTGGGAGCCTGGAAGAGACAGTACATCACATGCCTTCATAATTTCCTACTGAAGGTCTGAAAATTCTGTGTATCTCAGGATTTCTGTTTGTTTTGGTCTGGGCCTGAATTTCGAGAATATGGCAGAGCAAAGGATAAAGAGGACAAAGGAGAGTTTCGGCCATGACTGAATTATCATCAGGAAAGGACCCTTTCCTGCAATTGATGAGAGTGGACAGCACACTTTATTGAAAAATGTAACTAGTGTCAGTCTTCATAATGTAATGTAAAACAATCATTGTTATATTTATTATATTCATTATTATATTTATTTTTGGTCAAAGAATGTTCTTCATGCATATAGAGTCAAAAAGAAATTATTGAGTCATGTCCCATTTGGACATTTGTAAGAAAAAGAATTTTGAATTTTATTGAGTCAAAGTCCACCAAAAATTGCCAAGTCAGCCCCCTCCATGGGAACAAGTCGGCCTGGGCCTCCAAGAGCCACCTATTCGACCACCTGGACAGATATATATGAACTGGAACATATGATTGACTCGGTTAATTGGTTGGTAGAATAAGTAGCTCATTACAAGGCTGCCATCCAGACTTTGCTTTCTGATTTATGTTGTGGATGCAAATGCTATACTAGTGCCCACTAATATTTGTAATTTGGTTGCATTCCTAAAACATTATTTGATTTAAGTTGTGGATGCAAATGTCATACAGTGTCCACTAATATTTGTAATTTGGTTTAAATGGACCACAGCTGCAAAATTTGCATTCGTAAAACATTATGTCAAATGCAGATTATACATTTTCATATATAGCTTGAGAATAATAAACCCGTCTCCTATCCATTAACAATTTAACACCCGGTACAGACTCAAGATTTTATTAAAATCAGTTCACTGGGGAAAAACCCTTTCGTACCATTTCCTGCACCAGCTTTCCAGCTTCCAGTAGACTATCTGACTTTCGTGTAGCACACAGAGCACTCAAGAGAATGTTGTAAGTATCTAGATTAGGAAGACAGGGTCCAGTTCCCATGTCCTTCAAGATGCTCAGAGCTCTTTCAATTTGACCTAGATCACAAAATATCCAATAATAATGTTGAAGGTCCGAACAGCGGGGTGACAACCATTCTTTTCCACCTCATTCTTGAACTCTAAAGCTCTCTCCATTTGTTTAGAATGGCAAAGCCCTCTGATCAGTATATTGTAAGTAGTCAAATTGGGAAAATATCCCCTCCTAAGCATCTCATCAAAGACTTCAAATGCATCTGTCACAGACTTTTTCCTGCAAAGCACCTGAATCATCGCATTATAAGTTGTGACATTTGGAAGGCAGTCATTCTCAGTCATATTATCGAAGATCTTTTCCGCTTTCTCGACCTTGCCAGCCATCCCAAGTCCATATATTATTGTCGTATAGGTCACAACATTCGGTGAAAATCCTCTGCGCTTAATCTCCTTATAAAACAACCATGCCTCTTTCACCTGACCAGTGATGAAAAAGAAAAAAAAAGAAAAAAAAAAAAACCATGGAGGAGGGTATTGTAGGTCACAGGTGTGGGTTCAATCTCTTGCCAACCATTTCCTTCAAACCCTCTGCGCCATGGGAATGTTCTTCACCATACACCAGCCGTTGGCAAGGGTATTATAGGTAATGGTATCTGGACGAAACCTATACTTTAAATCCCTAAAAATCCTGTCAGCCCTTAAAACCTTTTTTTTTTTGCTTTACATAAGGAATCCAGAAAAGCATTGAATGCAGGTAAATCAGGTAGGCAACCATATTCAGGCATTGAAAAAAAACACCCTAGTTGCCTTATCCTCTCTCCCTGCTGCAATATACCTTTCTGTTATAATAGCAAATGTTTTGGGTGTTACAGGGCAACCCTCCCTCTGCATATTGGACATCAAATGCCACAGAGTTCAGTAGTCTTTCATTCTACCTAGAATATCAATCATGTAATTATAAGCATCTGGACTATGCTTGAAACTCTTTTGCTTCCCCACCCAATTGAAGAATTGTAAAGCTTGGGTTCCATCATTCCATATGTTTTTAAGAACTTTTTCTACTAATGGGGGCGACCAATGGATTCCAGACTGTTCCAGTCCTGAAAACAGGGACTTGCCCTTGTTTTCTAATACAATTGCAGTGGCTTTCTCTAGGTCTGATTCGAGGTTTTGGGTGTGAGTAGAAAATGAGGCAAAATGACAAACAGAGAGCCTATTGTGATTCCTTACCTGCAAGGGGAGTACCCATCTCCCCATACTTAAGGTCTGCTATAAACTCTATGTTCTGAAATATCTGAACTGCATTGTCCCTTCTTCTGAGACGTCCTTGAGATGTATGACTTTCATGTATCAGGAGACTCCTCCACTCATCGGTTGTTTGTTTTTGCCTTTTTCAAAGTGAGACTGAGATGGAGAACGCCAAACTCCTTCGAAGAAATATGTAAAGAACAAATGCGGGTTGTGCTGAAAATCCAAATTGGGTTTTTTTTGTGGTCGACTACGAACAATCTACCAATATAGCACAGCCGAACCAACATCTTCCTGAAACGTGGTACTCATGTGAACAAAATCCTAAACTAAGTGTGATGCCACCCAAAACCTATACTTACCTTCTGAGAAGAAATAAAAAAAGTCGCATATAAGCGCCCACGGTTCCAGACGGAGAAATAAAATTATGAAGTCCACATTCTTGGTTGTTTTCTCATTTCCATAAAATGTTCATTCAATACAAGACTGAGAAAACATTAATTTACAATCAAATGCACATTGCACAATGATTTCCATGGCATCGAAACCTGTCCATGCTCCCAAAGAAAGGCAGATAGATAAACTGTTCCACAACAGTAAGCTGTCTCATGCACTAATGCAACAATAATCTCAACTCTAAAGAGTTGTCAAGCTTCTAATCTTGTAACTCCCCCTTCAAGCCCTCCTTCTAGTGGTCTTTGGGGTTTAGTGGGCTTTGGGTCCAGGTTTTGAACTAAAGCTCTGATACCATGTGTAAGAACCTGAATCCTATTATTAGACCTTTTATTTCGTTATACACTAACATATCTATTTTCCTGTTAATTTATAAATAACAAAAGGAGCTTGCTGACCTTTTCACATAGCTTTAAACATTTAACATTTAATCATTTTATCATAAGCAACATAAATTAAGGTGAGCATTCTATTGATATCAACTTAACAAGAGTAGTCCATGGAAAAATACCTGTTCCGGCGGTTGATGACGATATCTTTGTCTGATAGCTCCAGCTGAACGCTCCTTCTGGCCGACCCAACCGGATTTACCTCCCAGCCAACTAGGAAATAAATTCCTAGTCCAGGAAACCTCCACAGGTTCCCTAGCCCTCCGTGCCCAAGTCCAACCAGATATAGTGTGTCCTCAAAAGAATGTGCAAAACTAGGTAATGATACTTTCCTCCTCTCAAACCCCAGAAACCTCCAAAGGTTTCCAAGGTCTCCCAAAATCATAACAAGGCCAAACGATCACAACCAACCCCCACAATCCTAAGCAAAACTCCAACTCCCCCCCCTTCTTCCTTCCCCCTTCCCTTTTATACCCTCTTTCCTCAACCACCTCTCATTAATGTCATTAACTCTCACCCATCCTTGGTTGACTTTTCTTCCAAGCTAGAGTACATTTGGAATTGTGATATGAATTTAAAATTGAGAATTTAATGGGGAAGTACATTTGGGAATGTGAAGTGTAATTACATGGGGAGGACCATGTCTCCTCCTTAGTAAATGTGAGGGTACATTGGGGAATGTGAAATGAATAAATATATATTGATGATAAGATGGAGAGGACTTTGTCTTCTCCTTATTAAATGTGAGGGTACATTGGGGAATGTGAAATGAATAAATATATATATTGATGATAAGATGGAGAGGACTTTGTCTTCTCCTTATTAAATGTGAGGGTACATTGGGGAATGTGAAATGAATAAATATATATATTGATGATAAGATGGAGAGGACTTTGTCTTCTCCTTATTAAATGTGAGGGTACATTGGGGTGTGTGAATGAATAAATATATTTTGAATTAATGGAAGGAGACCATATCCTACACAATATTCAAATTGAGAAGGTAAGTGGGGAATTTGAATAATGGAAATCATAAATTTATTTTAGACCAATATTTCTCAATATTTTCAGATAATGTAAATATTAACACAATGTGTAGGATAAGATTTAAGTGGGGCATTACAGCTTTGCTCAAATAGAGGTTTCTCCTTGAAGAGGACGGTGGACATTTCTCTCTCTCTTAATTATGAGTGCAAGGGTTGACATTTTATAGGTTCTATGTAACTCTTTCTCCTATTTTTAAATTTCTATAGTTTATATTTCTTCAAATATTGCTCATATTTTTCTATTTATTTTTATTAAGTATATGATAAATTGTAACACAACTCTTTCTTATTCCAACATATTCCCAATTTTTATATTTATTTATTTTAAATGCTAGACATGTGTCACATCATATTTAAACATAATAAGGTCATTTAAGAAGCAAAACATAGTAAGTTTGCTTTAACATAACCTACATGAAATATTTGATCAAATATTATTGTTGCAAACCTTAAGTATATTAAAGAGATATAATATAAGAATAATAATTTTTTGGGCCTTTTCTCTTAGGGTCTTGCAAACATTATATTTTTTAATGGACAATAGTAATAATAATAATAATAATAATAATAGCAACAACAAGAACAATAATTATCCTAGCCCACGGAGTGTAGAATAGACAATGATGTGGTGTACTATTAAGGTACTCTGTGATGTGAAGGTCACGATTTTGAAACTTCGTGGGAAAATATCCATCCATGTCAAGGGTTAGTGTGGCCCAGTATAGATGTGATACCCTAGTGATTTTGACAACTTAGATACCCCATGGTCAAAGTTTCTTAGGGAAAATGTTAAGCATGCAATCATCTCATGGCTCAAACATCTTAGTGAAAAAAAAAAAAAAAAATCTCCGAGAAAAAGAAGAATTTGGGAATTTTCACCCCATAATAACACTCATGTAAGAGTAATACTCTATAGGGAGTGAAAGGAGAAATTTTTTATCAATCCAATAGTACCATAAATTCTAAGGCTTATATCAAATATTCTTCATGTGACATCACTTACATTGGTGGAGATATTTGTTAACTATTTTGGTTGACATGACCCTATAATTATGGGATATTTATCTCAAAAGATGCCTTGTATGAAATTTGATTGCTTTAGTATAGTTCTCTAGTAACAATTTTCATGGACCCAAGGGCCCAATGACATCCACCAAAAACATTACAAAAACATTAATTTAGATAATATATTCACTAACATGGAAAATTATTCCTTTTATATCGAAGCGATTTTTTCTAAAATTGACTACCTAAACAAACAAGTTACTAAGATTAACTTATTACAAAACATAGTCTCTCTAAGCACAATGATTTGTAATTTCAGAAATAAAATAAATTAAGTTGCCTTCAAAACATATCCTATCCTCCTTGGTTAGTATCACTAAATATTTGATCAAATAATATTGTTGGATACCTTAAGTATAATAATAATAATAATAATAATAATATTTCTCTTAGGACCTGGCAAAATTTACCCTTTTTTATGGAAAACAGAAATAATAATCATGATAATCATAATAATTATCCTACAATAAGCCCATTGGGGGTATTTTAATTAGTGATCGCCATGATATGAATTATTGTGTAAACAATGATATTCAAGGTTCAAATCTACATAAGTAAAAAAAAATCCTCCTAGAATAATAGGAATTTGGGGATTTTCACCCCATAATATTACTCATACAACAATAATACTCCATAGGGAGTGAAAGAAAAAAAATCTAGTTAACCAAATAATACCATTTTCTAAGACTTACATCAAAATATTCTTTATGTGATATTAATTACATTGGTGTGTATCTTTGTTGACCATTTTGGTGGACATGGCCTACAACTGTGGGATATTTATCTCAAAAGACTCCTTGTATGACATTTAATTACAATAGTATAGTTATATAATAATCATTTTGGTGGACCCAAAGGCCCAATGACATCCACCAAAAACATGACTATAGAGAATATAATCACCTACAGACAAAATTATTCCCTTTAGATCAAATCAATGTTCTTCAAACTATCTACCTAAAGAAACAAGTTTCTAAGATATACTAATTATAAAGAAAAAAAAAATTAATTTCCTATATGAAAGAAAAACTCTCCAAGATTATACCCAATGTCATATCCGACGAGGTAAATTAGTGACCAATAGAAGTAGAATGAGCTAGTGGTGAATCATTAATAAGGGGAGGAAATCACACCAAGTGAGCCTTTCTATATAATCTAAACTATATATGTGACAAATTTACTAAAGTAGATAAAAACAAGTTTGATGGTTGGACTCCAACAAGATGGGTTAACCAGATGAAACACTACTTCTCCATCCAAGACAATATTAATAGAATACCAGAATTTGGGTGGGTATGGTGTATTCAGATGGGGACGATTATAAATGATGGCAATGTGACAAGAAGTCCTATCTGGGATACATTATCTGCAAACAATTTCCGAGCAACAGTTATACTAACCTTAAAATATACATCCATTTTTAAAAATTGATTCATTGAGTTGCCCGAAATAGGAATAATCAAATACAATATTATAACCTATGAGTAATTTTCTATTGACAAGGAGAGCATGCCTAGTTATTTAAAAAAAAATACGATTGGTTTAAAGGAGGACATTAGTGAAAATTATTGATGGTTCACCCAGCTAGATGATTGTAAACCTATAAGTGAGCTATGGAAGCAAATGTTGTGTTAATTATATTAACCAAACAACTCACATAATTTATTACTAATGTCCCCCTTCTATATTACCCCCACACCCTCAACCTCCTAACCCCTAAGGCTCATGATAGGTTGATCTTGATAAAAGAAATTGAATATCCATCTCTTACTTTATTTTTTAAAACGATTAATAATGGGTCATATGACATATATGTAAGGAAAAAAAATTAATTTTCATAGATATCACCTACCCTCACATGCATCAGGAAATTTTAAAGGAAGCAATCCCAAATCTAGATCTAGTAGAGACTACACTTTCTCCTCCTAAAGAAATCACGTTGAAGCCTTCTTATGAGGAACCCCGAATTTCCCACCATGATTTATTAGGAATTTTCACTTCTTATAAATTAAATCTAGTTTCCTACATCAAGCATACAAAGTTCATTGTTATAATCGATAATGGCATCTCCCATAATTTTATCATTGTCAAATTATTGAGACAAAAACTATCGTTACGATGATCTGCTCACAATTTTCAAATATTGAGATCCTCAATGCCTCTAATTCGATCATATTTTCACTTGAAATTTCTTTAACTCCCAATTATAATTCAGTCTATGAAGATTTTTTAAATCGATCCCAAAAAAATCACTTTCAAAATCAAGTCCAAAAAAATAACTTTTAAAATCCCACCAAAAAAACTCACTTTCAAAATTTAGCCCAGAAATCTCACTTAAAAAATCTATCCTAAAAAAAATTATGTCCAAAAATTAGATTCAAAGAAGTTGAGTATTCAAACAATGCATATGAAGAATGTAAGTCCGAAAATGACATTTCGGTCAAGTTTATTTATAGCGTTTGATCGAAAAAGTTATATCGGAGGGTCATATCATTTCAATTTCCTGGCTGATGAAAAATATGTATAGGGTTCTCGACCAAAATTATTTATATTTTCATCCAAAAAAAATTCTCTCAATTTTGACGTCTGTTTGCAGTAAGAGAAATTCGACAAAAAAGGTATTTTTTCCCGTCGGAATTTCCTTTCGGCTGAAAAGATACAACTCTGCAACAAGTTGACTTTGTTCACCTTTCTCCAAGTTAGGAATGGTTAAAATCCTTCAAATAAGATGAATTTACTTTCAAAACTAATACCAACATTTGCATAATTGAATATGCTTTCTGTAGATATAGATTTTATGGAATTTCATAGACATTTACTTATTTAACTCATTTTCTAGTAAAATATATCCAAAAAAAAATTGAAGGTCATTATGATTTAGTGAAATCAAATTTTTGTATCTTCCAAAATACACTGTCAAAAAATATGGAAAATTTATTGTGCATTATGTTGGTCCATCTTCCTTAATGGTTAGTATTTAGATTTTTAGCTTTTAATTAATCTGTTGAGAAACATGGTGCTATGTTAAACATCTTAAGATCCTGCATTTTTTTATATTGGTTCAATTCAACAAATTCTAGTAATTATGATGTGTATCTGTTGATTTCATAAATATAGTCATACGGAAGTAGAGTATATCTAGATTGTTGCAACTCATTTTTTTTTTTTTAAATGAAAGGTTAACAAAGAATACATTCTGGCTAAAAAACATGACTTTTTTATGAATCCCTTGATTTTTAAAGAACAAAGAGTCAAACAATTGCTAAGTCGACATATTAAATGTGAAACGAAAAAATTCAAAAAAATATGTAATAGAAATCTAATAAAATTTCTCGGAAGTTTTCTTTTTATTATAAAATGAAATTCTAAAGACAAAAATTACTTTGGCTTGCTGAAAGTTGAAAAACTTCTAAAAATGATATTTTTTTCTTAAAAAAGGATCAAAAGTGTAACCTAGCTTAACATTTTCACCCGAGAATGATTTGGAATTTCATGAAATGGGGATTTAATTGTGAGAATATAAAAATTCAAATGGGGTACTATTTGCTTAAAACAAACATATTCACTATTCGGAAGGGGGGCATTATGTGTCCCTCAGAGAAAAATGGTAATGAATATTAGGTATGGCCATAATGGATCTCAAGGATTTATACACGTGATTCAATAAGATGTGTAATAAATTCATCTTCAACCACTTGAAATTGTCAAATATCATTTAGAAAAAATCTTGAAGAAAGGAATCTTCAACATTATATCTAGTTAAATCCCATCCATGTTATTGAGAACTCCCTATTGAAAGTACATCTTTAATTCAATAACACACACTACTTCTCCATCCAATATATTATTAGTAAAGTAGTATAATTCTGGTAGGTGTGTTGTATTTGGATCATGAGCACTGAAAATTGTGGCAATATCACAAGAAGTCATATGTGGTATAAATTTCCTAGAGCCATTTTCTAACCACCATTTATGCTCACTTTGCTATAGACATCCATTCTTTTGAGTTGTTGATCAAGAAAATACACACTACTTCTCCACGCAAGACATTATTAATAACCAAGTAGAATTTGCGTGGGTGTGTTGTACTTGGATCAAGAGCATTGAAAATGGAATCAATGTCACAAGAAGTCCTATGTGGGATACACTACCTACAAATAATTTATAAACATCATTTATTCTCTTTGAAATAGACATCCGATTTTTGGACTTGTTGATCAATTTGCATGGAATACACATAACCAAGTACTATATTATGGCATATTAGTAATTGTCTATTGATGCAGAGGGCACGCCTTGTTACTTTTTCAGAGAACTTGTTATCACTGGTGTAAACTAGGACATTACAACAAAACTATTGATGGCTCACCCAACTAGATGGTTGGAAACCTATAAGTGAGTTAACGAAGTACTCATTGTGGTAATTTTATAAACCAAACAACCCACATCATTATTTTCTTATGTCCCCATTCTATATTGACACCCACTCCCTCTACTTGCAAATCTTTAAGATTCTATAAGTTGATCTTGACAAAAGAAATTGAATATCCGTGTCTTAAAGTTTTCTTTCATAATGATGAATAATGCATGAAATGACATATATGTAAGGAATAATTTATTTTTCATAGATGTCACGTAACCTAACATGCACCAAGAAATTTTAGATGAAGTCATCCAAATATTGATCTAGTAGAGGCTACACTTCCTCCTGTTGAAGAAATCACCTTGAAACCTTCTTATGAGGAATCCAAAATTTCCCACATGCTTTACTAGGAATTTTCACTCCCTAGACATTAAATTTGGTTATGTATATCGAGCAAAGATAGGTCATTATTTTGATCAATAGTGACATCTCCCATAATTTTATCATTTTTGAATTATCAAGAAAAGCAAAAGAATCACTATGATGACATGGTACACAATTTTCAATTAATGATAGGAAATTGAAATTTTATGAAATATGCCATCGATTGTGAGAATATGAAGCCTCAAATGGGGCACTATTTTCTTAAACCAAACATATTCGCTATGGGAAAGGGGGCATCATGTATCTCTTAGAGAAAATGGTAATCAATATTGTTTGCGCTAAAAATGGATCTCAAGTATTTTTACATGTAATTAAATAAGAAGTGTAATAAAGTCATCCTTAACCCATTGAAATTACCAAATATCATCATTTAAATCCCATCCAGTTAAATCCCATCCATGTTATCGAGAGCTTTGTATAGAAAATACATCCTTAATTGTGGTTGGATTTGAATATGCATAGATAGTTATTTAAAATACCACATGGCTTACCCAATTCATTTTGAGAGCATTATCATGGTTTCTTAATGATTTTGGTAGCTAGTATCCTTGTGTGTTCTTACTAGAATCCTTTTAAGAATAGAATGAAATTGAAAATGCCACTCAAGGGTTGTTAGAGGTTAGCATGATACATCCTCTTATTACCCATTTTCCATCCCAATATTATTTGTATTTTTGAAAGAACGAAATTGCCACATATTCCCTATCCTTTTTTTTTCACTTAACAAATCTACAATTAAAATAAATTCCCCATGCCAGTTATTTATAACCTCTTTGATGAGATTCAGGGTGCCTCGTTCTTCACCATACTATATGCTCAACTTTTCTATTATAAAATCTAGGTCAAGACACATATGTAGGGAATTGATGCTTTATAGTGATGCACTTTTTTTTGTTTCTAATTCCCTATTCAACTTTTAAATCCCTCTGAACACTACTATTTGACCCTTCCAACCTATGTTTGTTCTTGTATCCTTTAATGAAACATTTATTTAGTATAATTCACAATGAGCACAAATGGATATTCATCATGGAGCCCTACAACTACTTCAATATAAGTAGTTTGTCCTCAAACATTTGAAATGCATTTCTGGCACTTCTAAAGTGGAATACTTGGATCACAAATTTAATAGGATAGGGATGTGAATGGATCCTACACAAATTTAGTCTATGAAACCTTATATGGTTTTTTAGGAATTATTAGCTACTATATCAAGTCTACGAACAATTATAGGCAAAATGTTTCCATTCACCACACTACTCAAGAAGAATGTTGATGTGTGGAAAACATATAGTAGTGAAATCCATTGTGCTTTAAAGAGAGCTTGTGTACTACTCTAGCCGTAAGAGTGCCTTATTTCACTTAAGACATTTGTCTTGTAATGTAATGAGGCATTTAAGAAATGTTCATGTAAGATGGTCACCTAGTAGCATTCAATAATAAACAATTGTGTGACCAAATTTTAGGATGGTTAGTCCTAAGAGAAATAAATGATGGCCATCATTAATTGAATCGAAATATGGTCCCTGTATATCATTAGAATGAACTTCTAAATCGAGGAAAAATACCTTATCTTGAAACAACATTTAGAGAAACGTCTGCCATAACCATAGTAGATAAATGAAGCCATATTGTAAGATTTTAGGTGATGGTTATTCTGTCATATATTAGAAGGGTAAAAATAATGTGGTGGCTCACGATTTTTCTATAAACATGAGGAGGAAGGTTTCCCCTTTCCCTTGTCCTTATTAGTATTAAATTAGTGCGAAGAGGCAGAACAAAATATAATGCCATAGTGGTTCAACTCTTACAGCCAATCAAGGATGACTCCAACCCCTGCTAGTTATACATGGTAGAAAGGACCCACTATATCAAAAATAACACCTTGAAAAGGTTTTTCAGTGTTACAAGATTTGGAAGAACTCTCAAAATAAACTCCACTAAAATCTCTATCATTTGTTATCAAGGTTTTGTGAGAGGATTTAATGGATGTTCACTACAACAAGATATGTTTGGTAATTAGAGTCTTTCAATAGAGGGATTTGTTGGGTTTGTTTAAGTCAGTAAGATGCATTAGTACACACATAATCAATACACAATAATCTATATTGTTTATTTTAAAATAATTCATGTACATTATATGTGTAATAGAATTGGTGGATATTTTATCATGTAGATCATAACTTCTTTTAATGTTAATGATAATGATAATAACTCATTGAAGGGAACACTACATTTTTTATCATTAGGTGCACCAATATTCTTGTTACAATTATTAGCATCGATGTGTTTGTTCACAACTAGAACACCAATGCATTACAATCATTTAAATGTACCATTTATAAATATGCATGGACCATACCAATGTATTAAAAAATGCATTGATATGTTTGAGAGTTAATATTTTTGATTCAATATTTTAGGTATGCAAATGCTATTATATAAGTATCAATATTTAATCGAAATTTCAATCAAAATTTTTTATTCTCTTAATGTTCAAAAGATTAGATGAGACAAAATTTTAAAGGTGAAAACTATATTAATTAAGAAGGAATATTGTTAATTATAATCCCCTATTTGATGTGGCAAATATGAAAGAATAACAATTAAAAGATTTAGGATCAAACAATAAACAAATACCAATACCAAATAAGTAGTAGATGATCACAATGATCATCTTATCAAAATGTATGTTTTTAGTAACTAATTGTGTTCTCAACTCTAGTGAACTCACTTAGAATATATTTTTCATTTTATGTTATTCATATATATATATATATATATATATATATATATATATATATATATATATATATAACATAATGACTTGAAGGCTTTTTTATTTTTTAATTTTTAAATTTAGCTTGTAAGACAATGAGACATTTTTTGAAAAATAATATTTCAAGTAATATCTTCATCGTGATGTTAGCATTTACAAGTGAAGTGTTTATGAAAATTTATATATCTTATAGTAAGTATTGTAGTAATGGATAATGGATAATGAATAATTGAATAATTTCTCTTGTAAAGAGAAAATACATAGGAATCATTTCCAAGAAGACTCGCTGAATACAATTAGTTGTATGGGTTAGCTTTTCAACTTGAAAAAACTAATTATTTTTTATTGAAAATGCTAGTTACATTTCCATAGATATTCTTCTCTTAACATTCCATTGTCTATCATAATATGTACATGGTATGGTATGCATTGTTCTTTTGGGCTCATAAGTTAAGATCTATTTTTCTAAACACAAAAGAAAAAGGAAAAACTCCCACCAGATCTAAAACATTCAAGCTCTAATTTAATTGGCAACGAGAAAAAGACGAGCATCACCAAATAAATTTTGAGAATAGCAGAGTGTCACCAGTCAATACTTGATACTATAGCTACTATGACCCAAAATAAGAAAAAACAATTACTGGCCAACTTTTATGGGATCAACATCTTGCATTGTTGCGCAATGTCCATCATAAGTAATCCCGTGTTGGGTCCTCTTATATAGAATTTTAGAAAGGTTGTAACCCTGTGTCCGAGAATAGCCCATAAGATGTTGTATCACCGCTGATGTAGAAGAAGAGAAACCAACACAGTAACCATTAGAGGTAGAAGCATCCAGAACTAAAAAGTATACCATTAATGAAGGTCTTATAGATGATAACACCCAACAAATTAGTGTAACGACATTTGGATAAGAGGTCAGTCACCATGTTTTGCATGGGCTAGTGAGAGATCATGTGTACATAGAATTCATGAGATTAACCATTGATTTAACCAAGAAATAGAGCATGCCATTAATGAATGGAATGTATATTTTTACAACAAAACCAAAACATTATTAAACCCAAAATAGCAATTGAGGAGTAGGGTTAGAAATTCAAATTAGGAATGTTAGACATTGTATACACAATTATGTGTGCATGTAGATAGAGAGAGTATATTTCATTTATTGACAATATCATTCCATTTATGAATTCAATTTATTATTTCCAAACTATGTCCAAAGACCTTATTTGTCACACAAATCTTCACCCCAATATTATGTGTCAACTTGTATCATTATTATTACATTTTTAATTAGTCTACTATATTTTTATTATTTCATAATGTAAAATATCTATCTAACCTAATGTTAATATGTCAACATTTCCCATGCCAAATTATACAACACTTTTAACAAACATCTCCCTTATTCTAGATTGTAAAACTCTTCTTCTTAAATCAATAACTTTATCTTCTAACAATAAGTAACTCCAACAGAATTAAAGATGAATTTATACCATATAATTTATAAACCCATAATATTATGTAATATAAAGCCAATTATTTTAATATTTCATATAAAAAACCTATTTAATCACTTTAATACTCTATTAATGTATGTAATGTATGTATCAAGTGTTGGTAATAGATTTGAGCAACTAATTTAATATTATTTTGAGTAAATAGCATAACTCTAATTTATATATTTAATAATATAGTATATCAGTCTACTTAATAATATGTAACACTTCAGTTATTGAATAATACATTAACTCTCAAGTTATTAACAATATATTAATCAATAACTTTTTCTTTTGACAATAATTAACTCCAATATAACCATGATAAATTTATAACATACAATTTATAAACCCATGATATTAAATAATTCAAAACAAATTCTTTTATTATTTCATTCAGAAAATCTATTTAATCACTTTAATACTCTATTAATGTACGTATCAAGAGTTAGTAATAGATTTGATCAGCCAATTTAATATTATTTAGAGTACATAGAGTAAACCTAATTTATATATTCAATAATATAGTATATTAATCTAGTTAATAATATGCCGTATAGCTCTATAGTTATAGAATAATTTATTTTTTCTTTTATTTAGTTTGATTGTTTTTTATTTAATTGCCTCTTTTTCTTTTAAATTTCGAAACGAGATTGAGTGTAAGAATTGCAATCCACAATACTAACTACTTCCTTTTTAATGGTAGCATATCGCTTGAAGACAAACTAATTACGGTTCAAATGGATCAAACCCATGAATAACGATCACTTAAATATTTCTTAAAATTTTGGTGTTGGATTTCTTGGTGCATTGCGTTTATGTTTTTTCTTATACTGATTGACATTGATAAACGATTAAATTAAGAAGAAATGCCTAGATTCCACAAGTTGTGGTCGGAATATCTCTTGTTGTTGAGCATCGTATTTGACAATGATGAACGAATAAATTAAATTAATAAATAAATGTTTAGGTTCAACAAGTTGTGGTGGAACTATCTCTCATGCTGAGTATAGTTTTGCCAAGAAATCCCTTGCATGGTTACTCAGTTGACCATGGTCATGGTTTTTGCTAATTTTCACACCAGAACTGGTGATTCGGTTAATCACTGATACTATAACTTGTAGTGGCAATAGTTGTAGCTTGTGATATCGACGGGGATTGAGTGATCGGTACTATTTGTTTACTTGAAGTTGGAGACCTAGTTGCCTGTGTCAAAGATGTTGATGGTGGGCATTCATTTACTTTCTGACCAGTTTTTTCAAAGTTGGCATGTTCTCCAAGCTCCTCTACTGCCATAATCATGCTCTCTAACTTTGCCACTGTTTCTAGTAGAAAAGCTGAAAACCTAGCAAGAGGAAGGACCTCCCTAGATGCACAACTGCTTTGCTTCTTGTCTTGCTGCTTTGCTCTCTATCTCTTCCCCCTTAGTAGTTCCAGAGGACGTTTTACTTATCATATCAGCCTATTTTGCTTAGTCTTGTATTGAGGAGGCATGTAAATTTCCTATTTGAGTTAATCCCTCCGTGAAATGTTTCCCCGAAATTGCCAGCCCTTCGTATCAATGAAAAGATCTGGATTAGTTGTCAGGGAATTTTGCAGATTCTCCGCCACTTCTCTTAACCGATCCCTCATTAAATGGGGGTTTTTACTTCTTCTGGTCGTCCTTACTGGCTCAGCAAGTTCACGAAGAATGTTTGCAGACTCTCTGCCAAAGTCGAAGCACGATTTTCTCAAATTTTCTTTTATGGAAAATGGAACCTGACTAGATGATATCATCACCCATGATTATATGATATGAAATTAATTAGTCTACGAAAATGCAACGGTATTATATCGGAATTTTCGACCACTACCTGAATCTCAGATTTTAAAAATCCATCTAATGCATCTGTTGGAAATTTCTGGTAATTTCAAACAAAAGACTGAACAGAGAATGATGCTCTGTTTTTGCACAGGATCTTAACACAGGGAAGCTACAATTGTTTTCTGAGAACGGAGTATTACACACACCCACAAAAGCTTTGTATTCATTAAAATAAAACTGTTGTTACAAAAATATTCTTCCTCTACCTGAGGGATTACACCAAGAACATTTCAACAACAAAAAATTACTCTGTCTCCTATTGAAATTTTACACTGTTGTGTGTAAAAATCTCTTACATTTACTACTGTAAAAAAAAAAATCCTCTTGTTTCATTCACACTGCCGCATTACAAAAAAAACTTTTGTCTCTGCTGGAGAGATCAACACATTGCTGTGTGGAAATTACACATAGATTTTCCTCACGCTGCTGCGTGTTCTTCCTTTTTTTGCATATTCAAAACTACACATACGTACTGCTGTTCTTTTTTTTACAATACATAGTCAACACACTCGCGCTGCTGTGCATTTCAAACTACCTCACACTGCTGCATTCCCTTTTTTTTGCTTTACATATACAATAAACAACATAACCTAAAAAGCAACAATTCGTTTTTTTATGTGCCCATACTTCCGTGTAAAAAAAAATAAAAAAATTAAAGATCTTACGAACATTTACCAAAAATCTACGAATGCAGTAAATTCAATTAATTACTTCACGTGGGCGGTCAAAGAAAAACTTCACGCAAGCTCCATGTGCAGGCCTGTATGCAAACTTTGATTTCAATCCGACGGTGGACAGTCTTCACTTCAATCAAACGGTTATCGCTCGCCCAAACCAAATGAACGTTACCTCTCGATGAAAAGTTGTTTTGCAAAGGACGGCTCAACCACGTGTCGAATGATGATTGCATCGCTGTCTCCCCGGATAATACCACTGCCTCAGCAAAAGCGGTGCGATGGGAGACTGGTGGTTTTCGGAATTAAGTGCGCGGCAGTTGAAATTATATTTCAACACTCCCCTTTAATTTCAACTGTTGGGTTATCAGTCATACCCAAACATTTCCTCAAAAACTCAAAACTTTTCTAGTCCAATGGCTTGGTCAGAATTTCTGCAACCTGCTCTTGAGTCCTGCAATGTTATAAAACAATTTCTCCATTGCTTACCAATTCCCTGATGTAATGAAACCTTGTGTCAATGTGTTTCGTTCTCTTATGAAACACCAAATTCTTAGATAATGCAATAGCTGAGCTATTGTCACAAAAAATCATTGTTACTTTTGTTTGCTCTTGACATAAACTCCTTAACATCCTTCTCATCCAAACTGCTTGACATGTTGTGTTGGGTCCCTATAATACTAGTAATTACCCCATTACTATTGTAGTTATACCCCTTATTTATATTTTTGTGCCCCTATTACCCCATATTGTTATTTCTGTGCCCCATAGAATCCCTCTATTGTTATTTTTGTGGCTTTATATTATTATTGTTACGTCGGCTGGATTATATTATGACTCCTAAGACTCCTATATATAGAAAGGAGGTTTTGTCATTTGTATCATCCAAGAATTGTTCATTTATGTAATGTAAAGGAGGTTGCCCCCTCGAAGAGGCTGAATTCTAAGGCGTTGATCTCTCTTTTCTATCTTTTTTTGAGCTGGTTTCATAACATTTGGTATCAGAGCTTTGGATTCTAGGGTTTCGCTGCTCCAAACAGGTCATCGTGGCATTTTTGCTATAACGTTTTTTCTGTGACGTTTCAGAAGTCACAAAAAAAAACCCATTTGAGAAGAAAGCACGCTGAACCTTGGGTCCGAATTTCAGAGCTTTTGGCGCGATATTTTCGGAGATATGATCTGAGGAAGTTGGTCTTTTTGCAGACTCCTGAATTACACTCAAAACAGGTGACCTGGGGAAAATCGTCATAACTTTCTTTCTGAGCATCGGATTGAAATTTCGTAAGAAGGTACAGAAAGAGGACAGACTGTAGTTTTCTTGTATATATTTTTCAGAGTCAAAGGTTGAAACAGTGACACGTGGCACTTCATACAAGTTCGCTCTACTGAACTAGTCTATAATCAGGTCACTGTGGGAGATTGTGCATAACTCTTTCTTGGAGAATCCAATTTGGATCAGACTAGTGGCATTGGAAAGAGGACATAGAAGGCTACTACATATCACAATTTCAGAACTGGATGATTCGAAATTACAGAGATACATCAGATTCAATATCAGGCTTCTACAAAGAAAAAAAAGGTGTGTAGTTTTTTTTTATTTTTTGCATAAGCTTGGTTTGAAGGAATTCAAAGGGCATAGTAAAGCATTATTATCGGTAACTGATGCCCCGAGGAAAGAAAATGCAAACACCTAGTAAGGAACCTGAAAGCTCTAGCATGACTCATGAAGAAGAGGAAGAAATGCTACATGATATATCAAAATTACAAGAACAAGTGCAACAAATGTCACGCTCACAAAAGCTAACAGATGCTAAGATAAATGGCGTGGAATCTAAGATAAAGGGCATGGAAGCTCAGGTGAATGGCATGGAAGCTAAAATTAATGGCATGGATGATAAGATGGAAGAATTGAAGATAAATATGAATAAGTTGCTACAAGAAATGGTCACTAAGGGTGAAAGAGTACTAAAGGAAACTCATGATGAGAACAAAAGAAATGTTAATCATGATTCCATAGACTCTAATGTTGGATCGAAGACTCACCATGTTCCAAAAATCGATATGAGGAAGTTTGATGGCAAGGATCCCGCCACATGGATATTACAGATGGAGCAATTCTTCGATCTCAATAATGTGCAAAACACACAAAAGGTACGTATGGCAACTTTATATTTGGAACCAAATCAGTTTGTATGGTATCAATGGCTTTGTTCTAGTAAACAAGTTATCACTTGGGCAATTTTTACGGAAGAATTGATAGCACATTATGAGGATACAAAAAGCAACACTTTTTTTAGCCAATTGATAAGTCTCAAACAAAAGGGTTCAATAATGGAGCACATTGAGGAGTTCCAAAAATTGAACATAAGGGTAAAAGATATTCCAGAGGAGCATAGGATTGATGTGTTCATAGGGTCTTTAAAGGATAATATCCAACATGATGTGCGCCTTTGGGAACCTGATTCATTAGAGAAGGCATTCAGGTTAGCAAGAAAAATGGAAAGCAAAATTATGGCAACTAGGAAGCATACCATTCACAACTATAAAGACGGAAGTGTTGTTGCCCATAGTCTTCCACAACCTACAAGGTTGACACCACAACAATTGGAAGAAAAAAGAGCAAAAGGGCTTTGTTACAATTGTGATAGCAAATACACAAAGGTCATAAGTGTGCTGAGAAGAAATTATTCTACATAGATTGTGAAGAGGAAGAAGAAAAGGAGCAAGAAAGGTCAAAAGAAGAGGATATATTCCAGGAACAAAGCCTAGATGAAGAACAAATAAATCCGACCATATCTTGTAATGCATTGGCGGGAATTACCACTCCTCAAACCATCAAGATAGAAGGACAAATCAAGAAGAAAAAGGTAATAGTGTTGATTGATTCAGGAAGCACCCACAATTTTATTCATTGTAGGGTAGCAAAAGAATTGAATTGCTTCCTATATCCAGCACCAGAGTGTCAAGTGATGATTGCAAATGGAGGAACAATAAATTGTTCTGGAAAGTGCCATAATATCAAGCTATCCATGGGAGAATATGTATTGACTAGCCCAATGCTTTCCATTCCAATGGGAGGTGCTGATGTTGTACTAGGAGTCCAATGGCTACAATCCTTGGGTACAATAGCTTTTAATTTTCAAGAACTTTTCATGAAATTTTCTGTGGAAGGAAAGGAAGTTGAATTAAGGGGTATTGCAGGGAAACCAGGAAAGATAATCAGCTCTAATGGCATGACAAAGCTTCTAAAAAAGGAGCAAAGAGGTGTAATTGCACAATTATGTTCGCTAGATGTTTCCACATTGGAATCATCTATTTCTCCAGATCTCCAAAAAGTCCTGGACAATCATTCCAAGGTATTTGAGACTCCCAAAGGTCTCCCACCTATGCGTGATCATGATCATGCTATTCATCTGATTCCAGGAAGTGTTCCTCCAAACATCAGGCCGTACAGATATCCCTATGTCCAAAAAAGTGAAATTGAACGTATGGTTGCAGAAATGCTAGAGGCTGGTATAATTCAACCGAGTCAAAGTTCTTTCTCAGCTCCAGTAGTATTGGTGCACAAGAAGGATGGATCATGGCGCATGTGTCCAGATTATAGGGAGCTCAACAAGCTCACTATTAAAGATAAGTTCCCCATTCCTGTCATTGATGAATTACTGGATGAATTGCATGGATCAATTTACTTCACCAAGTTGGATCTTCGTTCGGGATATCATCAAATCAGAATGAAGATTGAAGACATTCCGAAAACGGCATTTAGAACTCATGAGGGTCATTATGAATTTTTGGTCATGCCTTTTGGCCTTACCAATGCACCTTCAACATTTCAAGGTTTGATGAATTCAATTTTCAAACCATTCCTTAGAAAATTTGTGTTAGTATTTTTTGATGATATACTAATCTACAGCAAGTCTTGGAAGGATCATGTTGAACATGTTGACAGGTGCTACAACTATTGGAGGAGAAACAATTATATGCAAAAAGATCCAAATGTTTCTTTGGAGTCCAGGAGGTGGAATATTTGGGTCATATTGTATCTCATGAAGGAGTTAAGGTAGACCCTAGCAAAATTAAAGCCATTAAGGAATGGAAAATCCCCACATCCATAAAGCATCTGCGAGGATTTCTTGGGTTGACAGGGTATTATCGCAAGTTTGTTAAGAATTATGGGAGAATAGCAGCACCTCTAACAACATTATTGAAGAAAGATTCATTTTCATGGACTCCGGAAGCAACAAAGGCCTTTGAACATCTTAAAGAGGCAATGTGCCAAGCACCGGTCTTAGCTACACCGGACTTCACAAAAACCTTTATTGTGGAATGTGATGCTTCAGGAAATGGAATTGGTGCTGTTCTAATGCAAGATGAAAGACCCATTGCTTTTGAAAGTCGTCCAATCAAGGGAAAGTTTTTAAGCAAAGCTATTTATGAGAAGGAAATGTTGGCAATACTCCATGCACTTAAGAAATGGCGACCCTACCTAATGGGAAGACACTTCAAGGTAAAAACGGATCATGATAGCCTTAAATACTTTTTAGAACAAAGATTATCCTCTGAAGAGCAACAAAAGTGGGTCACAAAGATGTTGGGTTATGACTTTGAAATCATCTACAAAAAAGGGAAGCAAAATGTGGTGGCAGATGCACTCTCAAGAAAGGATGAGGATGTGGAAGCATTGTTGTGTGCCATTTCTATTATCCAACCAGATTGGATAAACGAAGCAAGGGAGGAATGGAAGAATGACGAAGAAGTGTGGGCACTTATTCGAAAGCTACAACAAGATTCCAGTACTTCTGATACATTTAGCTGGAAAAATGATTCGTTATGGTACAAAGATCGCTTATACCTCTGTAAGAATTCCCAGCTAAAACAAAAGATTCTTATGGAATTGCACACTTCTCCCTTAGGAGGGCACTCAGGATTTTTAAAAACTTACCACAGGGTTAAGAAGGAATTTTTTTGGGATGGCCTTAAATCAGATATTCAAAAGTTTGTGGCGGAATGTTTGGTTTGCCAACAAAATAAAGTTGAAACAATTAAGACACCGGGTCTATTACAACCTTTATCCATTCCAAGCCAACGTTGGGAGGAGGTTTCAATGGATTTTATCACAGGTTTACCCAAGTCTGAGGGAAAGAGTGTCATCATGGTGGTAGTTGACAGACTTACCAAGTATGCACACTTTTGTGCATTATCACATCCATTTAAAGCCAGTACAGTTTCTACTGCATTTATGGAAACAGTTCAAAAGCTACATGGAAACCCAAAGATTATTGTAAGTGACAGAGATCCCATTTTCACTGGAAATTTTTGGACAGAATTATTTTCTTGTCTTGGTACTCAGTTAGCTCATAGCTCATCTTATCATCCTCAATCTGATGGGCAAACTGAGATAGTAAACAAATGTTTGGAAGGATATCTTCGTTGCTTTGTATCTGATAAACAGACACAATGGGTCAAATGGTTGCCTCTGGCTGAATGGTGGTATAACACTTCCTTCCATACAGCAACAAAAATGACCCCATTTATGGCACTTTATGGGTATCAACCACCATCCATCACATCATATTTAAGAGAAAATTCTAAGGTTCAGGCAGTGGAACATCACATCGAACATCAACAACAAGTCCTCCAACTCTTAAAGGATAACCTCGTGTTGGCACAAAATAGAATGAAACAACAGGCAGATCAACATCGCAGTGAAAGAAGTTTTGATGTAGGTGATTGGGTATTCCTACGGCTACAACCATATAAGCAAATGTCCCTAAAGCAAGCTAAGAAGGATAATAAATTATCACCAAAGTATTATGGTCCGTACAAGGTGTTGCAAAAGATTGGTACTATGGCATACAAATTGGAGCTTCCTGCAGCTTCTCGATTGCACCCAGTTTTCCATGTTTCATGTTTAAAGAAGGTTATAGGCGACAAGCTCCCAGTTCAAACAATATTGCCAGAACTTGACGAGGAAGGAAAAATTATATTGGAACCGGAAGCAGTCACAGAAACAAGAACTCGACAGCTACGAAATCGATCAATTTCAGAGTATCTTATCAAGTGGAAGAACTTATCCGCTGAAGATTCCACATGGGAGGATGAGAATTTTATGCAGAAGTATCCAGAACTACTCAAGCGTTGAGGACAACACTTTTTTGAAGGAGAGGGGCATGTTGGGTCCCTATAATACTAGTGATTACCCCATTACTATTGTAGTTATACCCCTTATTTATATTGTTGTGCCCCTATTACCCCATATTGTTATTTCTGTGCCCCATAGAATCCCTCTATTGTTATTTTTGTGGCTTTATATTATTATTGTTAGGTCGGCTGGATTATATTATGACTCCTGAGACTCCTATATATAGAAAGGAGGTTTTGTCATTTGTATCATCCAAGAATTGTTCATTTATGTAATGTAAAGGAGGTTGCCCCCTCGAAGAGGCTGAATTCTAAGGCGTTGATCTCTCTTTTCTATCTTTTCTTGAGCTGGTTTCATAACATGCTGCTGCTGTAGCTGCTACATATTCTGCCTCTGCTGTAGACAATGCTACAATAGGCTGCGTTTTAGAAGCCCATGAAATGGCTCCTGAACCCATGTGAAAAACATAACTGGATGTGCTTTTCCGATCATCTACACTTCTAGCCCAATCACTATCAGTGTATCCAATTAAATATGAACATTTTGAAGTAGTATATAAAATGACAAACCTTTTAGTACCTTTAACATACCTCAAAATCCTTTTTGTTGCCTACCAATGTGTTTCTTTTGGCCTCTCCATGAATCTGGAAATTAAACTAACAGCAAACATTATATCCGGCCTAGTTGCAGTCAAATACATGAGGCTACCAACTATGCTCTTGTACAAACTAGGATCAAAATCCTTGCTGTTGTCCTCTTTGCTGAGTTTTAATCCCATCACTATGGGAGTGATTGCTGCCTTGTTGTCCTGCATGTTAAATCTTTCCAATACTTCATTAACATATTTTGCTTGTGAGATAAAAATCCCATTTTCATTTTGATCTACTTCTATTCCTAAGAAGTATCTCAGCAAACCCATGTCAGTCATCTCAAATTCTTCTTTCATGACTGTTTTGAAATTTTCAATAAGGTAATCATCATTACCTGTGAAAATAACATCATCAACATATAACACAACAATTAGTAATTTTCCATCCTTTTCTTTGATTTAGAGAGTGGGTTCTCCCTCACACTTTTCAAATCCATTTTCCAGTAGATAGGAATCTATCCTATTGTACCATGCTCTTGGCACTTGCTTCAGCCCATAAAGAGCTTTCTTCAATCTGCACACTTTGTGCTCTTGGCCTTTCTTTTCATAGCCTTTAAGTTGTTCAATGTAAACCTCTTCCATTAACACTCCATTTAGGAATGCTAACTTCACATCCATTTGGTAAACTTTCCACTTGTTTTGTGCTGCTATGGACAACACTGCTCTCACTTTTTCCATTCTAGCAACCAGTGCGAAAGTTTCCTCATAATCTCTCCCATACTGCTGCTTGTATCCTTTGACAACCAGTCTTGCCTTGTGCCTTTCTATTTTGCCTTCAGCATTACTCTTGATCTTGTAAACCCATTTAACTCCAATGATTTCTTTTCCTTTTGGTAGTTCAACCAAATCCCATGTCTTGTTTCTTTCTATGGCATTAATTTCCTCATCCATAGCTTCTATCCATTTCCTATCCTCAATTGCATCTTCGAAATGAATAAGGTCATTAACATGACAATATAATGCAAACAAAGAGTTCATACCTTCATCATAAATTTCACTTAAATTTCTGAATTTCTTACCTCTTTCATTTGGTGTACACATGCTTGAAGAAGCACTTGAATTTCCTCCTTGTGGTGTGCTTGGAGAAGCACTTTCATTTCTCCTCAAGGGTGTATCTTGCTGCCCTTGTGTTGGCGGTGCTGTTTGGAGATGTATTTCAGCCATCTCCTCATCATCTTCATCATGAGACAAACAATTTTTAACATTCACTGTTTTCTCTATGTTTCCATCCCAAGCTTCCTCCTCAATGAATTGAACATCTCTCCTCACAAAAAACTTCTTGGTAGATGGGATATACAACCTGTAAGCTTTGGATTCTTCACTGTATCCAATGAAAATACATTTCTTCCCTTTTCTATCCAACTTCCTCCTTAGCTGATCTGGAATGTGTGCATAAGCCACACAATCAAAAACTTTCATGTGGGTGACTCCCTGCTTCCTCCCACTCCATGCTTTTTCCGGCACTCTGTTCATGACTACTTTTGTTGGGCATCTATTCAAAATATATACTGCACAGTGTACAGCTTCAGCCCAATAATCATTTGGCAAATGCTTTTCCTTTAACATACTCCTCGCCATATCCATGATTGTCCTATTCTTTCTTTCGAGAACTCCATTTTGCTGTGGGGTGTACCTAGCTGTAAACTGCTTATGAATTCCATTTGCTCTACAAAAACATAGAAATTCTTTGGAGATATACTCACCTCCTTTGTCAGTGCTTAAAACTTTGATATGCAGCCCGCTTTGGTTTTCTACAAGTGTTTTGAAATTTTGAAATTTTTCAAACACTTCACTTTTGTACTTGAGGAAATAAACGCAAGTTTTTCTGGTGAAATCATCAATGAATGTTAGAAAATATTGGCTGCCTGCTAGTGATGGAGTTTGCATCGGTCCACATAAGTCTGAGTGGACAATCTCTAAGGGTGCCTTTGCCCTTATGCTTTTCCCTGATGGAAAAATTTCTCTGTGTTGTTTCACCAAGATACAACCTTCACAAAGGCTGTCTGGTTTCTCTATCAATGGTAATCCTCTTACCATTCCTTTTCTACTCAACAAGTTAAGACCTCCAAAATTGAGATGTCCAAATCTCAAGTGCCACAACCAATTTTCGTCCTTTGGTTCGCTTTGGAAAGCCTCTTGAGTCACTGCTACTATTAATTCTTTACTTTTCAAATCTGCCCTTATTCTGAGAGGGAACATCTTGTTCCTCGTCATCTCCACTTCAACAATACATATTTTGCTGGGTGCTCTATCTATGATGGTGCATACATCATTCTCAAAGAAAACATTTTAACCCTTTTGAGCAAGCTTTCCAATACTCAAGAGGTTACATTTCATTCCAGGAACATAATAGACATCTGCCATGGTTTTCTTTTCACCTTTCTTTGTAAATATTTTTACTTCTCCTTTTCCCATAACAGAAACTTTACTATCAGTCCCAAGTGTGACTTGTGACTTCACAATCTGATCTAACTTAGAAAACAGGGCTATGTTTCCTGTCATATGGTTTCTGCAATCAGAGTCTAGAAACCATATATCATCACTCTTTGTTTCAGCCATATTACAAGCTAACGGCACATTATCTTGGCTGATATTTTCTCTAGTGATATTTGCACTAGATCTATTACTCATATCATGCTGCTTCTTCCTACATTCGTTTGCATAATGCCATATTTTTTACAATAATAACATTAGACATTGGATTTTTCATACCTTTGTCCTTGAGCATGATGTTGTCCACTTTGTTGACTGCTGCCTTGGCCTTGATTCTGATTTGGATTGTTGCCTCTTCCTTGAGCATTTGCTGGACTGTTCCTTCCACCTCTGTTTTGGCTTCTGCCTCTTCCTCTCTTGTTTCCTCTGCCTTGACCTCTTCCTCTTCCAAAGGACATCTGGGTCTTAAAGGCTTGCTATAGAGATGATTTTTCATTTCTACTCAATCTCTGCTCATGTGTTATTAGTGATGCATGAAGTTCATCAACTGAAAAGTTTGTGAGATCCTTTGTCTCTTCTATGGTGGTGACAATCATAATGAACTTTGAGGGTAGGACCCTCAACAGTTTCTCCACAATCCTCCTTTCTTCAAGAGTTTCTCCATGAGTCCTTATTTGTGTGACCAGACTAATCACCTGTGTGAAGAATGAGTCAATATTGTCTGACTCCTTCATGCAAAGATTCTCAAAATATCTTCTCAGCAACTGTAGTTTTGTTGTCTTCACTTCTCCATGCCTTGATAGGCTGTCTTGAGAGTTTGCCATGCTTCTTTCGATGTCTTGGTTGCTTCTATCTTTGGAAACACACTCCCATGCACTGCTTGATACAAAAATAGGAGGGCTTTGGAATCCTTCTTCTTATTGCTCTTCAACAGATATTTCTTTGCCTGAGTTAATCTATTAAACTCATCTTCATCTCCTGGTTCTTCAAACCCATATTCAACAAGTTCCCATAAATCTTGTGAGGCAAACAAAGCTCTCATGGTTATTGCCCAATAGTCATAGTTTTTCCCATTAAACTGTGGGAGCTGAGTATTAAAAATACCCATGCTAGTGCTGGAGCCAGCCATTCCTTGCACTCTCAGCTATGCTTCCAAATATTTTACTGTGTATTTAAAAATCACTGACTGTCTTCAACAGCAACACAAAAAAAAACTTTGATAAATCACTGGATCCTTTTTCTTGACTGAGTCTTCACTCTGCTGGAGAAGCTGCTGCAGCCAAAACCCTTCCTTCAGCTTCTTTGGCACCTTCGAAGAGCCTGGAGAAACTCTGATACCATTGTTGGAAATTTCTGGTAATTTCAAACAAAATACTGAACAGAGAATGATGCTCTGTTTTTGCACAGGATCTTAACATAGGGAAGCTACAATTGTTTTCTGAGAATAGAGTATTACACACACCCACAAAAGCTTTGTATTCATTAAAATAAAGCTGTTGTTACAAAAACATTCTTCCTCTGCCTGAGGGATTACACCAAGAACATTTCAACAAAAAAAATTACTCTATCTCCTCCTGAGATTTTACATTGCTGTGTGTAAAAATCTCTTACATTTACTACTGTAAAAAAAAATCCTCTTGTTTCATTCACACTGTTGCATTACAAAAAAAACTTTTGTCTCTGCTGGAGAGATCAACACACTGTTGTGTGGAAATTACACATAGATTTTTCTCACGCTGCTGCGTGTTCTTCCTTTTTTTGCATATTCAAAACTACACATACGCACTGATGTGCTTTTTTTTACAATACATAGTCAACACACTCGCGCTGCTACGCATTTCAAACTACCTCACACTGCTGCATTCCCTTTTTTCTTGCTTTACATATACAATAAACAACATAACCTAAAAAATAACAATGCGTTTTTTTATGTGCCCATACTTCCGTGTAAAAAAAAAATTAAAATTAAAGATCTTACCAACATTTACCGACAATCTACGAATGCAGTAAATTCAATTAATTACTTCACATGCGCGGTCAAAGAAAAACTTCACGCAAGCTCCATGTGCAGGCTTGTACGCAAACTTTGATTTCAATTCGACAGTGGACAGTCTTCACTTCAATCAAACAGTTATCGCTCGCCCAAACCAAACAAATGTTACCTCCCAATGAAAAGATGTTTTGCAAAGGACGGCTCAACCACGTGTCGACTGATGATTGCATCGCTGCCTCCCCGGAGAATACCACTACCTCAGCGAAAGCGTTGCGATGGGAGACTGGTGGTTTTCGGAATTAAGTGTGCGGCAGTTGAAATTATATTTCAACAGCATCCACACAGTAGGCGTAGTGTCGTGTCATGCTTCCAACTTTTTCATACAGATTCCATGGATATCTGAAGAAAAAGCGTCCATGTGGTGGTTCCCAAGTGGAAAAATTCCCCTGCAAAATTCACATAAATTTCTTTGTAAATGAATCACCGATTTTATATAATAGGAGATGGCAGTATAAAATTATGCATGATGTTATTTACCGGTGACTCTTCAGTGGCTTTGGAGTTAACGACACTTTTACAGGGTCCTGGAACCTCATCATTATCTGATCCTTGACCATCATTTGGGTTCACGAAGTATGTTGTGATACATTCTGCAAGTATACAAACAATTTTGGTGTAATTGAATGTTTATTTTTACAACATTAGCAACTTTTTGGTGATTATGGAACTAATGATACAACCACTGAGTTGAAATATGCACATAGAAGAGTTTCTCAATGTACATCATTCTTATTTCGAGTTTGGAAATATTTCCAAATGATGAAAAAGATTCAAAACAAATATTTCCAAATTATATGATCAATATTTCCAAAATCTACCATCTACTCCAATCAACTCTAGTGGCAACGGGCAAACAAGAAATGTTTATCAATAAAACCACCTTTTTTACAAAACAAAAAGCAAATATTAATTAAAAAAATCCCCAAAAAAATGAGGAATAGAAGGATATACGGCCACATATCTCCATAATCATCCTTCAAGATACATGCTAATTATGGGTATTGTTGGTTCTTGCAGCAACTTATCTTCCAGAGATTCGGCCAGTCCTTCCATGTTCGGTAAAATGGAATTGTGAAGATCATCTCCAACCCATACAGGGAAAATGATCAGATTAATAAGAAGTTAGAGTGCACAACCTATGACTATTGTAGACATCCTTTGATGCGCCATTTTTAAAATATTTTCATACCGATACCCAGAGCTGGCTATGAGATTGAAGGTGAGAATGAAGATGATAACACCATAATCATATCTTTTCTTGATCAGTGGAAAGAAGCGCGTATATGTAGACACTGCACCTGCACCACCAAACAGAGCAAATACATTAGAATGTTGGAAAAGTAATCGAATATACCATACAAAACTGAATTTTCCAGGTTTTTCAGGAATGAGAGTGTATTGACCTAAAACAAAAATAGAGACACCCAGTATAACTCGTTCACAATTTTTATCTGTATGTTCTGCAACATATCTCACCCCCACTCCTAAGAATCCCGCCAACAACGTGGCAAAGGATCTGTTCAAACCTTTGCTCAGCGTAGCACCTGCGTTATAGCGTAAAACATCAATTTATGATTGTTAAAGCCTAATAATTGATATAGTGATAGGATATACTCACGAAATCGTCATATCAAAATTCTATAGCTTCAAATATACTGCTCTTTATAAAGATTGCCTCATGGAGTTTTAATTACCCAAAGGTTGTGAATAAAACCTTCGTCCATCTGTGGTTTCATGGGTTTTAATATCCCAAAATGACGAGGGATTTTAAAGAGTAATTACCTGCAGTGAACTCAAATACCATCACGACAGTCATGACAATCCACATGGCATTTTCGGCAAAGGTGTCGAACATTGGCCTCACGAAGTAGAAAAGAGAGACGACAGACAGTGCGAGGCCAACTTTGATGGAATGGATAACTTTTTGAGGATCATTTGCACCCACTTGCCAAATCCTCGTGCACACAGAAAGAATAGATCTTTTCCATCGCTTGAAAACTTGTAATATTCTACTAACCAAACGCTCATGGAATTTCTTTTGGAGGCTACTTACATCCATGTTTTCCTAGACATTAATCGTCCACTCCATAGACGCTGAAGGAATCAGCGTGTCACCCATAATAACGTTTTCTTTCTATTGAAATTTCAGAACCAAACTTCAAACCAAGATAAAGTTAAATATCCAATATCGCTTTATCAAACCCTGCAATCTAAGAAAGTTAAGACGGTTTAATCAAACTTATAACGCTATTCTGTAATATGAGTCAAGCTCTATGCCATTCCATGTAGCTACAATTGATTTAAGTTTGACGAGATCGCTCGGTCTCAAAATTCTTGGTCTATACACCTAATCTAATAAGAGAAGCCAACCCTGTTATTGCAGTGTTACAGGCCTGGCTACAATGTCCCGCCAGAGTCCCCTCTCCGGGCTTTTATACGTAGTGAATGGCACTATAAAAGACTGATCACGCACTATAAAAGACTGATCACCTATCTAAGAGGATGGAAGGAGCGTTACGACTGTGAGTAGGTGGGCGGACATGAATATTCAGGAAATTGCAAAAAGAAATTATGCTTTTGCAGTTTGTGAATTAATCGTTGCCCATGGTTGGTAGGAGTAAATTTGAATAAGACTTCCACTCCATCATTACGATCAAGAAAGTCTGAAATTCCGTCCACAATCGGCAAGAAAGCAGGACAAACAAATAGCTCTTTAAAATATATCATACAATGAAGGAAAAGCAATATTTGTATGCGACGATATTTTTTTAGGGGTCAATTCAGAAAGTTATCAAATACTCTTTTACTTCCTGGTAAATTTTTTTTTTTCGTTTTCCGTGGAGCAGTGTAAAGTTTGGCTTTTTGAGTTAGTGTAAATAAATATTCCAAGATTTTTGCATGGGTTGGGTTTCTTGCTGGGAATTTGGTTCCAACTTTTTTTCCCTGCATGAAGCGGTTGAAAGCATTATGGAAAATGGAAATTTGTGTAAATTTTCTTCACAATAAAGATCAAAAATCATTTGAATGGAATACAATAAGACCTCAAATTGACTTGTACATATTTTTACTTATTTTAATGGTCTCGTATGCAAGCGATGACGCAACATCCAAACATATTCCTTGACTTCTTTCATCCAAATGGTCTCAATCACAAACCATGGCGCAACGTTCAGAAATACATTTGTAATAGATGTGTGAATCTCAAATTTAAATATCTTGAATAGAATCAACATATTTAAAGGATTGATATCTACAAGTGGAATTTCACAGTAATTTATTGAGTTGGTCTTATCATTATCTGAAGGCAACGTTTAGGCATACATTTGTAATAGATATGTGAATCCCAACTTTAAATATCATGAATGGAATTAACATATTTAAAAGATTGAAATTTACAAGGGGAATTTCACAATAATTTATTTGCTTGGACTTATCATTTTTCTAAGGCTCGAGGGGAATAATGTTCACGCTTTTACTTGGTTTTATTTAGAAAATTCTATAAGGATTGTCCATGGAAGCTAATGGAAATCGTTACAATGATGTGATTAAATATATTTTACATGTTTGTATCGAAAGTATACCATGCGAGATTGAGATTCCCAACGTAGAGATTAAGATTCATAAGATTCATATTGATGAGCTTTTTGCTGGAAATTATTTTAATGAATAGGTTATTATATGTGATAGGTTGAGTTGTCAAAATTTTCCACATATTTTGTAACTAGAGTCTCACTATTAGAAATTTTTTACGAGGCAGAAAAGAGGAGTCTGGCTCATAATTCAGTTGTGGCAAGGATATCACGGCAAAACAACGTAGAAACAAAAAAGGTTGCAATAAATTTACTCATGAAGGCTTAAGATCAAATCACAACATGACATACTTTGTATTATATTTCAAAACATAGGAAAATACATTAACGTGATAAATAGAGGCTACAGCTCCAAGTGAAAACACAAAAGACTTACTGCGCATCACTGAGGTTGCAGAGTAAATGTCTGTAAAATTCTATAAGACTGGTTTTCACTCGCCCACCAATATTTCCTCGATGATTTTCTCCTCACTACGTAATAGACTTTCACCCTCTCTTTGGCTCTATGACTTGCCCAACAATGCAAATGACTTTTACATTAATATTTATCTCAGTATACAAATTTTGACTTTAATACATGACAGAGAAAATATTTAATACATAACATGGACGATTTTACATAATAAATTGTTTTCTGAACTTGCAGGTGTTGTGGAGTGTGGTCAACAACACTACCTAATAGGATTTCACCCTCTATTTGGCTCTATGACTTGCCCAAAAATGCAAATGACTTTTATATTTATATTTATCTTAATAAATAATTTTTTGACATTAATACATGATAGCGAAAATATTTAATACACAACATGGAAGATTTTACATAATAAATGGTTTTCTGAACTTGCATGTGTTGTGAAGTGTGGGCAATAGTTCTATTTACCAAAATTTATTCAATGCCTTAAAATCTCTCTTGTGTTGCGAAATGGTAAGTGTTGTACTTCTGCTCTAACTTATGTCCTTTCGCCTCCAAACAAAATCACAACCGTGGAGTAGTTCACTCGGCAAGCAAGGTGTTTGTGACTGTGTTTAAGGTGGTGGTTGAGATTAATATTTCCAACACTCCCCCTTAATAACAACTGCTGTCATTGACAATTTCTGAAGAGTCTATGAGATAAGAAAAATTTTCACATGCCAATGGGTTTGTGAAAATATCACCAAATTGTTCCTATGACCTGCAGTGTTGCAACAAAATTTCATCATTGTTAATCAACTCTCTGATAAAATGATATATAACATGAATATGCTTGGCACTCTTGTGAAAAACATAATTATTTGATAATGCAACTGTTGAGGTGTTGATGCAAAAATTAGTTTCCATTCCCCCTTGGTCGTGACGAACATCCCTCAACATCCTCCTCATCCAAACTACTTGACACGTTGTTTCTATTGCCACGACATATTCAGTTTCTATTGTTGACAATGAAACTATCGGCTACTTCTTGGAGGCCCATGAAATGGCTTCTGAACACAATTGAAAAACATATCCTTACATGCTCTTTTTGTCATCGACACTTCCTGCCGAATCATTGTCAGTGTAGCCAACCAGCTTGAAATCACTTGTTGCGGTGTACAAAACGCCATACTATTTTGTCCCATTGACATACCTTAGAATCATTTTCGCTGCTTGCCAATGTGTTTCCTTTGGTGTCTCCATGAACCTCGACACCAAACTCACTTAATACATTATATCCGGCCTAGTGACGGTCAAATACATCAAGTTGCCTATCATACTTTTGTATAATGTCGAATTGACATTGCTGTTGCAATCTTCTTTGCTCAACTTCAACCCCATGACAGTTGGAGTTGGTGCGGGCTTGTTGTTCTGTATCTTAAACCTCTCCAAAATGTTTGTTACATATTTTTCTTGAGAAATGAAAATTCCATTTTTTGTTTGCTTCACTTCTATGCCCAAAAAATATCTTAACAACCCTAAGTTAGTAATTTCAAATTCACTCTTCACGACTCCTTTAAAATGAGCGATGAGGAAATCATCACTGGCTGTAAAAATCAAATCATCTACATATATGACGACAATAAGAATCTTACCATCACTCTCTTTGATATAGAGAGTAGGCTCACCATCACATTTGTCAAAACCATTGTCCAAAAAGTAAGCATATATCTTTATGTACCATGCATGTGGTGCTTGCTTCAGCCCATAAAGAGCTTTCCTCAACCGATATACTTTGTCTTCTTTGCCTTCTACCTAATCACCAGGTGGTTGCGCAACATACACTTCCTCTTTCAGCACTCCATTCAAGAATGCAAATTTTACATCCATTTGATACACTTTCCATTTATGTTGCAAGGCAAACACCACAACTGTATGTACAGTATCCATCCTCGCGACTAGCGCAAACATCTCCGAATAATCTCCTCCATGTTGGTGCTTGTATCTTTGGACAACTAGCCTTGCTTTGTGTCATTCAATATTTCCCTCAACATTGCTCTCGGTCTTATAGACCCACTAAGGTTCACTAACTCCCATGTGTCATTCTTTTCTATTGTTTCTATTTCTTCCTCCATTGCTGAAACCCATTTTTTTTCTTTGACTGCATCTTCAAAATAGATTGGGTCATCTACATGACAAAATAATGCAAATAAGGAATTTTGACCAGTGCTGCCATCGACTTCATCTTGCTCATAAATTTCATTTAAATTTATGAATTTTGGCCTTCGTGCTTGCGAAAGACGGGCTTGACATGTCACTTGGTCTTGCACTTTGCAACGTGCTTGGAGAAGTACTTGCTTGGCTGCATGACGCTATCCTATTATTTGTTGATGGTGTTCCGTGTTGCCTGCTTTGTTGCGCTTGAATAGGAGTAGAAGGAGTCATTGTTGAGGAATTGCTTTCTGTTGTCGATTCCTCTTTGTCCTCATGTGGTATACATGCTTTGACATTGACTCTCTTCTCTAAAATTCCATCCCATGCTTCCTCTTCTATGAACTGCACATCTATGCTGATTATGACCTTCTTGGTTAATGGATTGTAGATTTTGTATGCCTTGGAATCATCATTGTATCCAACAAATATATATTACTCTCCCTTGTTGTCCAACTTCTTCCTCAACTCATCCAGGACATGTGCATACGCCACACATCCAAAGACTCTCATGTGAGTGACACTATGCGCTCTTCCACTCCATGCCTCTTCAAGAACCACGTTCTGAACGCTTTTGGTTGGACATCTATCCAAGATATTTGTTGCACAAGCGACGACTTCATCCCGATAATCATTTGGAAAATGCTTTGCCTTCAACATACTCCTTTCCATTTCCATAATGGTTCTATTCTTCCTTTCCGCCACACCATTTTTCTGAGGTGTATACCTTGTTGTAAATTGCTTGTGAATTCCATGTTCCCTACAAAATGAAGGAAATCATTTGAGATGTATTCGCCACCTCTATCAGTCCTAAGGACTTTGATGTAGTATCCACTTTGCTTCTCAACAAGAGCTTTATATTAGCGAAAACGCTCAAACACTTCACTTTTATGTTTTAGGATTTAGACCTGTGTCTTTCTTGTGTATTCATATATGAAGGTCAATAAATAATGGGTACCACCAATTGATGGTGTCTCCATTGGTCCACATAAATTTTATTGGATAATATCCAAAGGTTCCTTTGCCCTTACTGACTTTCCTACTAGAAATGTCTCTCTATGTTGCTTTCCCAAGATACATCCTTTACATAGGCTATCCGATTTTTCTATGAGTGGTAATCCCTTGAACATGCCTTTCCTATGAGGCAAATTCAAACCTCCAAAATTGAGACATCCAAATATCAAATGCCATAACCAATTTTCATCTTTGACCTCTTCTTGATAGTTTACTTGTGTGACAACTGCATCTTTTCTTCCATCCTCTTGTGAGTTCATTGATAGTTGTGCTTCTAAACCTTCTTCTTTCAAATATGATCTTCTATTTAGGGGAAACATTCTATTTTTTGTCATCTGAACCTTTGCAATCAATTGTCTGCTTGGAGGCCTATCCAAAATTGTACAGTGATCTTTTTTGAAAAAGACATTGTAGTTGTTTTGCATGAGCTGTCCAATGCTTATGAGGTTATTCTTCAACCTAGGGACAAAGTAAACATCTGAGATGTATTTCTTCTCCCCCTTCTTTGTTAGGATATTAAATATTCATTTTCCCATGACACAAACTTTCCTATCAGTCCCTAATGTCACTTCATATTTCACACTTTCATCTAGATTGGAAAACATTTCTATGTTCCCTGACATGTCATTGCTACACCCTGACTCTAGATACCATATATCACTTTGTTTTTCTTGTGCTACATTACAAGCTAAAAATATGCTATCATGGTTCTTATTTTCATTTGTGAAATTTACACTTGGTTTGTTACTAGTGTCATATTGCTAATTTCCACATTCAATTTCATAATGACCATACTTCTTACGGTAATGACATTGGACTTGATATGTAACATACCTCTGACCTTGTGCTTGATTTTGGCATGGGCCTTGACTTGGGATTTGATTGCTTCCCCTTCCACTTGAGGCAGAGGAATATCATATGCTAGAGGAGGAGGAAGAAGCCCACATAAAGGTGGAGAAGAAACCCTTCAAAGTCTCTTCTCAAAATTTGTAACTTTGCTATCTTGACTTTTGCCCTGCCTTAGTAGGTTGTCTGGAGGTTGTCCCATGCTTGCTTGGACTTCATTGCTGTTGTAGTCCTTGGGAAAACACTTTCATGAACTGTTGGAAAAATGTAGAAGAGGGCTTTTGCATCCTTCCTCCTATTGTCCCTCAACAACTCCATTTCTACTTGAGACAAGGCATTGTATGCCACTACATCTGGTGGTTCTTGAAAACCATTCTCCACCAAATCCCGAATGTCTTGAGAAGAAAATAAGGCCTTCATTGTAATAATTCAATAATCATATTTTTTTCCATTAAACTAAGGTATCTAAGTATTAGTCAAGCTTGTGCTTGATGTTTCCATTTCTGAGTGAAAAAAAATAAAATAAATAAATAAATAAATAAAAATTCTACCTGCTGGTAAATATGCTCAAAAACAATTTTCCCCCAAAAGAAATTTGATTGCTAGTAAAAGCACTTGTTTTTACACTAACACAGTTTAATCCACTCTGATACCATATTAGAAAAAAATTACGGGGTATAGGAGAGGATTTTGGCTCAGAATTCAGTTGTGGAAAGGTAAGTCTTATGTTGCGGCAAGGGTGTTGCAGCTACACAGAGGCTTAAATAATACATAGGAAAAACTCATGGCAAAACAATGTAGAAACAAAAAAGGTTGTGGTACATGTACTCATGAAGGTTTAAGACCACATCGCAGCATAACATATTTTGTATTATATTTCAAAACATAGGAAAATACATTCATGTGATAAATGGAGGTTATAACTCCAAGTGAAAACACAAAAGGCTTAGTGTGATTTACGCCTCACTAGGGTTGCAGATTAAATGTCTTTAAAACTGGTCTTCACGCCCCCACCAATATTTCCTCCATGATTTTCTCCTCACTATTTCATAAACTTTCACCCTCTCTTTGGCTCTCTGACTTTCCCAACAATGCAAATGACTTTTACATTCATATTTATCTCAACAGATAAATTTTGACATTAATACATGACAGAGAAAATATTTAATACACAGCATGGGCGATTTTACATAATAAATGGTTTTCTGAACTTGCAGGTGTTGTGGAGTGTGGGTAACAGTTGCAGAGTAAATGTTTTCCCATATCTATTTACCAAAATTTATTAAATTCCTCAAACTCTCTATTGTGTTGCGGAATGGTCACCGTTGTACTTCTGCTCTGACTTGAGTCCTTTCGCCTGCAAACAAAATCGCAACGTGCAGTGGTTGACTGGGCAAGCATGGTGTTTGATAATGTGTTTAAGGCGGTGGTTGGGAATAATGTTCACCCTATTACTTGGTTTTATTTCACAAATTATATAAGAAATGTCCATTGAAGCCAATGGAAATCATTAAAATGATGTGATAGAATATCTCTTACATGTTTGTATCGAAAGTCTACCATGTGAGATTGAGATTCACAAGGTAGATATTAAGATTCATATTGATGAGATTTTTGTTGGAATTTATTTTAGTGAATGTATTATTATATGTGATAGGTTGAGTTGTCAAAGTTCTCTAGATACCTTGTAACTAGAATCTCACTAGAGTATGTCATTAAGGTATGAGTTAATGAGGTTGGGGAGAAATACAATTGGAGCATGCATAGTTAATGAGGTTAGAGAGAAATACAATTGGATTTGCATGATCATGGAGAATTTCATTAATTTTTTTATTTTTTTAAATCGATAGTGATTTTATTTAAGAGGGGATGATATGTTACCTTGATGAGTTTGCTTAATTAAATTGTCTTATTTAGTAGAATAATTGGTCTTTCATCTATACTATTAAGATTTTATTTAAACGTATTTAATTTATTTCTTTTATAATTCATTTGACACAAGTCTTCAATATTTTTTAATTCTCTCTCACAGACATGTATGTATTTAGTTCAACTTGTTTCAAGACATATATAACTAGTTTTTTTTATCAATGTCACAAAATGTTCAATTCATAAAATTGTAATCTACCTTCTAAAAACTTGCTTTCCTTGTTGAAGTTCTAATATGATGAATGGTGGCCTAGTAAAAGCTAAGGTTTATTATTCTTATACCTCATCATCTGTTATCCTAGCTTGTTTGGCCCAAAATTATTTGGCCTCTACTAATGGTAGTCAATGGATTCAAGTGGTGAAAAATTATAGTAAATCAATTTGGCTTCCAAATCCCTAATTAAGAGCACATTTAGCTCTAGTTCAATGATGTTTGAGCGAACTGCTACAACCATGGATAAAAAATTGCTTGTTGTTCTTAAATTGTTTCCTTGTGTAGAGGTTTGATATAGGTCCCATTCAAGGAAAATTTTAAGGATGGAAATTTTCTTGAAGTTTAAAAACATTGGCGAATCTCACTAATCCCTAATATGCAAACTATAAAATGTTTATTGATATATTTGTAAAATTATTAAAATTTATAATGATTTTATATATAGTCTCTATATAATGTTGGTGATTTTTAAGGTAAAATAATTTTATATTCTAAAAGTTGGGCGAAGCGTCTTTTATAAAACTGGAAATTGGAAAATCTTTTTTGTGGAAAAATCATGGAAATTAGTCCCTAAAATTTTCCATGGTCCCATTCTGACCCCTTCAAGAAGAGAATATAGGACCTAAGAAAAATATCATAGATGGGTGGGTAACATTTAAGTTCATAAAGAATGTGGAAAATAAGATATTTGTGAATACAAGAACCTACCATACACTACGTATCAGGGATTTTGAGAAGATGTATGTTTTTATGAAATGTTGGTAAATAAAGTTATTACAACATCATCAAGAACACTGCAGTTTCTGGAATTCTCTTATTGATTTCAAAATCAGACACTTTGTGTCTGCAGGAAGTGAAAGCGACTAGTTTTATGTTAAGAAAAACCTTGAATTACATTTGGCTTGGGACATTGTGCTCCATACCATACATGAGGAGGTGAAAGTGGGGGCATACATCCATCTCTCAGTCAAGCTTTCAGTGTGCATAATTGACCATCTAATAGACTCATTAAGTAGAATGGCATGGGGAATTCGTAATTTTAACGACTGAGTCCTAAACCTTGCCAACTTGAATGCCCATAATGAAGCAGGAAATAGATAGATGTTATGATACTAGCTAGCTAAATATCCCTTAGCAGATAAACAATTATTGTGTGGTGAGTTTAATATTATTGAGCCTCATGATAATAAGATTAGCGTCAACCTTGCCTATTTTCCTATTAGGGAACCACCCTAGCCTCCCTACTTTAGGGTACTTAGGAATTTTTGATTTATTGTTTGAAGTCATTTTGTTTGGGCCGTGAATTAGCGAATTAGTGTAGGAGGCCATCTTGTTTGAATAAGTCCCAATAGGTAGTTAGTAAGTGGTTTTTCAATGTAAAAGGGATTTTTATTTAATGAAGGTCCACTAGGTGGTTAGTACTTATTATTATGAAAATTCAAGTGGCTTGGGTTTCACTAATTGAAAACTCTTTATACTAGGAGAAGGCTATGCAATGTTTTTCCAAGTTTTGACATTATAGTAGGGATTTTCTTAATTGGAGGTTGCCCCTCAAATATAATATTGAACATTGCTCTCTTTCATAGTTATCAAAACAAGGGCTAATATTTTATAGGTCCTATATAATCCTTTCTCCTATTCTAAAATTTTGTATGGTATATTTCTTCAAATATTTCTCATAAATTAAACTGTTTTTAATTAAGTACAATATAAATGGTATTAAACTTTTTATGACACATGTTAAAATTTTAGAGTCTTTATTTTTATGGATACAAATGCGCCCCAACATATTTAAACACAATGAACTATCATTTACTATGTGAAATTGTAGCTAGGAAGAAAACATATAGGACATACGATTGGAGTCACATGGTTGGAAACCTTTGTACAACTGTATTCATAATTGATCAATAGGACCAAATTAGAGAAAAGGTTTATATCGATTTGGTCTTGTACATAAGTTAGTTTTATATGAATCCCCCTAGGTGTATTTCAAAGTATCCTTAAATAAAAAAATTAGCCATTTTTTATTGTAGTACAATTGGATAGTACTCAATGAGATTGATTTTGCTTACACAAGTTATTGTCCCTTATTAGGATCTTGAAATACTCCATTAAGTCCTATTATTAAAAATAATTAATTATATTAGAGAGGTGTCTTAGTTGAATCTCCTTTTTTCTTATGACCTTGAAAAACTTGGTCTTTGTAATAGATAATGGAGAAAAACAAATTCCTTCAATATTATGAATTTGTGAATTTTAACCCCATAGTAATAGATATCATTTTTGGGATTCAACTGCGTTAAGTAAGTCATTCAAACGTATGACCATTTCCATGAGAGGTAGTCGTAACTGACTAATTTCTCATGATTTTTTGAATAGTTCACTTAGCACTCATTGCATCGGGTGATGCTCACAGGGGTGAAGAAGTGGGATTGAAACTAGTAATATTTAAACAAAAGTAATATCATATGTTGAGTGGGAAAATAAAATTGGTCAACATGATACTACCATTGTGTCATGCTTATATGAAGAGACTCTTTATGTGATGTTAATTACATTGGTATATCTCATTGTCATCCCTTTATATGAACCTAACCCTTTTACCACTCTAATAGATTCAACCTTGAATACTCATTATAAAACATTGATTATACTTGAATATTTCTCACTTGAGTAGTTTTGGATGTTTTTGTATAAAATTCTCATCATCCCATGTGGAATCTTTAACGGGTAAGTTCTTCCACTTAATGAGATACTTTGAAATTGATTGATTTTGTAGCTATCACATTCTTGTTTTTGTAACTGCTTCAGGCTCGAATATTATTTTTCCTTCCTCGTCAAGCTTTGATAATATTTTTTTCACTAGGAGTTTGTCATCGATAACCTTATTTACACATAAAACATGGAAAATTGGGTGTACTCAAGAGGATGTAAGCAACTCCAATTTGTATACCATGGTACTAATATTTTGCAACACTTTGTAGGGACCATAATATTATAAATTTAGTTTACTTGTCTAACATAATTTGTGGGTGATTGTGTTAGGCTCAAATTATAATAATATTCGTACTAACTCGATTCCATATCTACTAAGTGATAACTAAAACCAGAATATTATTTTATAAATTAAATTTATAATAATATATATTTATATATATGTTTCTAACTATTAAAAAAATGAATTATAAAGGAGAGTTGAAATACAATTAAGAGAATCCTAATATTGCTTAAACAATCGAGATGAAGAAAATCGTAATATTGTAACACATTTATATTAGAATGTTGAGTCATGGCTTGCATATGAGACCATTTGGTTAAATGTATGTTTAAATTTTGCTTTGCATACAAGAAAATTGACTTCTCGTTGAGTTGAAAGAAGTGAAATGTGTAACAACTTCTCGTTGAGTTGAAAGAAGTGAAGTGAAGTCCAGTCCATTGGGGTGAAAGGAAGTAAGGTTTTACTCTGTTACTGAGAATCAACTAGGTTTGAACTAAAGAATGTAGTTTCATGAATAAAATGTAAGTAAATTTTCATTTTTCCATAAAAAATTCCATGTGAATTTTTTGAATTAAAATAAACAATTCATAATTTTTTGAATTAAAAAAATGTTTTCTTCTCAATCGGCCACTCGATTTTTTAGTGGCCTGCGTAGGAACCCATTGTGGACGAATATTCAGTGTATTGTTCTTTATATGTCGTAATGATGGAGCGGAAGAATTCCCCGCCGCCCACGATTTGTAATAGTTCACACACTGCTTGTTACACTTTCCTAAATATTGTTCTTTATATGTTGTAATGATGGAGCGGAAGAATTCTTCGACTGTGCCGGGACATTGTGGCCAGGCCTGTAGCTAGACATAAACGGGATTCGCTTTTGTTATTTCGACTGGCCATAATGAATTCTGAGATAGAGCTAAATTAAATTAAATTACTTGTAGGTTCAGGCAATCGAATAGAGCTTGACATATATTACAGAATGTGCTTGTTTCTTATCAGCTAAAACAATCCTTTTTAATAATAATATTTAAATATATGTTAAAATCAAATTTATTTTATTATAAAATTAAAATTGAAAAAGTATTTATTTTAATTTTATAAATTCACATAGAAAATTTTTCAAAAAGAAAACTTACATACATTTTATTTTTCAATTAATTTGAAATATATATATATATATATAATTTTTTTAATTTAACCATACTTAAAGTTCAGAAGGGAATGTGATTACAATAGGGAAGAGATAAAGGGATATATCTGTGGTGCAAGATGGGAATACGGATCAATTTGAGATAAGGTTCAATTTATGAAATTAGCCCATTGGATGTATGCTGGTCCTGCTCATATTGGAACTCTACGAGTAGCTAGTTCATTCAAAAATGTCCATGCCATTATGCATGCTCCTCTAGGAGATGATTATTTTAATGTAATGCGTTCTATGTTAGAACGGGAAAGAAATTTTACTCCTGCAACTGCTAGTATAGTAGATCGTCACGTACTAGCACGTGGATCTCGAAAAAGAGTTGTGGATCATATTATTCGAAAAGATAAGGAGGAAGGTCTCGATCTGATAATATTAACACCTACATGTACCTCTAGTATCTTGCAAGACGATTTAAAAAACTTTGTGGATAGAGCATCCATAATCTCCGATTGCAACGTCATTTTTGCGGATGTGGATCATTATCAAGTGAATGAAATTCAGGCAGCGGATAGAACTTTGGAACAGGTAGTTCGATATTATTTGGAGAAATCCCATACATTGGATCAATACTCAAATTTGAAATTGAGTAGGTGAGACTACTATTTTATTTTTGAGTCTTACTCAACCTAAATTTTGATGAAGACCTCACTATTGGTTAGGAAATGTCTTCCCATGCATACATCCATCATTCAAGCTAACTTCACTAGCTCTATTCTCTAAAAACTTACTTTTTGTATTGAAATTGTTATTAGGATTAAGGACACCCTAAAGGCTCGAGACCATCATTCTTATATTTTATTTGTTACTTTAACATTTTTTATTCAAAATGTTTTTAATCATGTTATTAATAATTATATTACAATTCTAACAAATTATAAAAATTAGTATATTAAAATTAAGTATCTAGTTAATGTAATTGTTAAATTTAATTTGACTTGGTTATAAAGTAGCTAAATTAAAATTGATCTGGTTATAAAGTAGCTAGAATACTTTTTGGGTCAAGAGACTTCTATAATGAGCATATTTATTTTTATTTCAGATTCGAGAATATCTCATAATCTAAGAGATAAGAGATAAATTCAACACTCTACAGAACAAGAATATACTTTAAAACAATATTAGAATTTTCTTTGGTGTATTTCAACTGAACTCTGTAATTAATTTATTTGACAAATATGTTATTATTTCTAGAAGTATATATGAGTTTGTATCAATTAAATTTAAGATGCAAATAAGTTGTATCAATGTTCTTATAATTATAATTTATAATCTGTCTTTTGAAAACTTGTTTTCCTTATTGAAGTTATTGTTAGAATTAGAGATACCCCTAAATGCTAGTGATTTATTTTTCATTCTAACTTCTTTGATTCAAAATGATTTTTCCTATGTCTTTAACAATTATATTACAATATTGACAATACTAAATTAACAATCTAGTTAATATAGTTGTTAAGGTAATATTTACTATAAAGTAGTTAGAACAATATTATTATTATTTTAAATGTCTTCTAATCCATTTGAAAAAATATTTTATGATTTTTAAATTCTCATCATTAAAACCAAGTAAGTATTTGTATCAATATACTCTAAAATGTATATAAGTGTTTATCAATGTCACTATAATTTTAATTTATAAAATAATAATATATTTTTTAAAAACTTACATTCCCCACAAAGTTATTATTAGGATTAAGGATACCCCCTAAAATTTAGGGTCAATTATTTCCATACTTTATTTCTCAGTCTAGCTTGTTTGACTCAAAATGATTTTTGCTTTGTTACAAAAAAAGGAATGTATTTAAGTGGTCAACAATTGTAACAAACTCAATTTGGCTTACAAGTACCCAGCTAAGAGCACATCCACCTCTATTTTGATGATTCCCAAGCCAATTAACACAATGATGGATAAGGAATTGTTTCCTAATCTTAGATTGTTTCCTCATGTAGAGGTTAGACATAGGGCCATTCCACCAACATCCCACCCAAACTGCATCCACCCCCTACAAAAAAAATGGGCAAAAAACTCTCCATTGACACTAGTAAATAGAAAATAAAACTATGAAGACAATCCTAGATGGGTGGGTAAAATATGAGTTCCAAAAGGGTCTGTCAAAGAAGAGCTTTAGCATCCAAACCTCTACCATGCATTACATAGAAAGGATGGTGAGCATATGGATGTTTTTATGGAACGTTGACAAGGAAAATTGTATCATGGATCGTGAGTGTTCTTAGAACCAAGAATTGAAAATAACTAATTTTATGCTAAGAAAAATCTTCAACTATAATTAGCTTGGGATATTATGTTTTATACCATGTACAAGGAGGGGGAATTATGGATTACGTCCTTCTATCACCCAAGCTCTCAATTTGCATAATTGACTATGTAACAAAATCATTAAGTCAAGCAGCATGGATGTTTCTTGATCTCATTGTTTGAATCCTTAACTTCACCAACTTGTATGCGCATGATGAACTATGAAAGAGAGTGATGTTATGTGACTGTGTAGTTAAATATCCCTCAAAGGATCACTAGTTATTGTGTCATCATATTAACAAAATGGAGTCTCATAATGATGATATAATCATTAACCTTGTCTGCATGCCAGTAAGGGTACTACACTAACCTCCTTACTTCGAGGTACTTAGGCATTAATGAATTAATGCATGAGGCCATTCTACATGCGCGTTGAATTACTGAATTAATGTATGAGCGCATTTTGTTATAAGAGGGCTCATTTTGTAATTCTTATATGGTCATTCAATGTAAAGGGCCATGCTCATTAAATAAGTCCAACTAGATGGTTAATATTCATTATTATTGTAAGACAAATACTTAGGGTTTTACTAGTGACAAACTATTTATATTAGTAGAAGGGTATACAATTGTTTGCCAAGTCGTGTTATTATATTGGACCTTTTCTCAATTGGAGGTTACTCCTTGAAGAGGACGGTGAACATTTCTCTCTCTCTTAATTACGAGTGCAAGAGTTGAAATTTTATATAACCCTTTCTCCAATTTTAAAATTTCTATAGTTTATATTTCTTCAAATATTTCTCATATTTTTCTATTTATTTTTTATTAAGTATATGATAAATGGTAACAAAACTTTTTCTTCTGCCAACATATGTCCAAATTTTATATTTATTTATTTTAAATGATATACATGTGTCACATCATATTTAAACATAATAATGTCATTTAAGAAGCAAAACACAATAAGTTTTCTTTAAACATAGCCTACTCTCCTTGGTTAGCATCATTAAATATTTGATCAAATATTATTGTTGCAAACATTAAGTATATTAAAGAGATATAATATATTAATAATAATTTTTGGGGCCTTTTCTCTTAGGTTCTTGCAAACATTATCTTTTTTAATGGATAATAATAACAATAATAATAACAACAACAAAAACAACAATTCTCCTAGCCGATGGAGTATAGAATAGACAGTGATGGGGTGTACTATTAAGGCACTTTGTGATGTGAAGGTCATGATTTTAAAACTTCGTGGGAAAAATCCAACCACGTTAAGGGATGGTGTGGCCCAAGCTAGATGTGATCCCCTAACAGGGCATTCACTCAATGAACCTCAGACATATCACATCTGTTCATGGCATATTAAACAATAACATTCATTTCACTACATATTGGAAAATACCTTTAAAAATCAAATTATTTAGCCCCATACAATACTAACCCAATACACCTTCCCAATTTAAAAAATCCCTAATTTAACTAGATATTGTAGATATCCATTTTTTCATTAACATTTTTTATGCCCCTTTATATTTTTTCATTAACTTTGAGCTCCATTTTTTATACATGTCAATATAAAAACCCTTTACCCCCAATATATTATGTCATCTTTTCCTCAATATATATTCCCAATATGAACCCACGAGGTATGGTATTTCTCACCCAGTGAAGACCCTGTGAGTGATTTTGATAACTTAGATACCCTAGGGTCAACTTTTCTCAAGGCAAAGGTTGAGTGTGAAATCATCTCATGACTCACACATCTTAGAAAACAAAAACAAGTTAATAATAATTCCCCTAGAATAATAGTAATTTGGGAATTTTTGCCCCATAATAACACTCATGCAAGAGTAATACTCTATAGGTTCTGAAAGAAGGCATTTTTTATCAAACCAATAGTACCATAAATTCTAAGACTTATATCAAATATTTTTCATGTGACATCACTTACGTTGGTGGAGATATGTGTTGAATATTTTGGTGGACATGACCCTATAATTGTCGGATACTTATCTCAAAAGGCTTCTTGGAGGACATTTGATTGCATCAGTATAGTTATTTAGTAACCATTTTGGTGGACCCAAGGGCCCAATGACATCCACCAAAAAAATTACAAACACATGGCTTTAGATAATAGAATCACTCACATGGAAATTTATGCCTTTTATATCGAAGCCAATGTTTCTAAAATTGACTACCTAAAGGAACAAGTTACTAAGATTGATTAATTAAAAATAATGTTTCTCTAAACACAATGATTTTTCATTTATGAAATAAAACAAATTAGGTTGTCTTTAAACATAGTCTATCCTCCTTAGTTAGATACTATTGTTGCATACCTTAAGTATAATAATAATAATAATAATAATAATAATAATAACAATTCTCTTAGTACCTTGCAAAATTTATCCTTTTTTTATGAAAAACGGAAATAATAATAATGACAATCATAATAATTCTCCTAGAATAAGCCAATAGGTGGTAGTTTAATTGGTGATCGACATGATATTAAGTATTATGTAAACAATGAGATTCAAGGTTCAAATCCCCATAGGTCAAAAAAAAAAATCTGCTAGAATAATAAGAATTTGGGGATTTTCAACCCATAATTTAACTCATAAAACAATGATACTCCATAAGGAGTGAAAGAAGAAAACTTTAGTTAACCAAATAGTACCATTTTTTAAGAATTGTATCAAAATATTCTTTATAAGATATTAATTACATTTTTGTGTATCTTTGTTGACCATTTTCGAAGATATGGCCTACAACTGCGTGATATTTATCTCAAAAGACTCCTTGTATGACATTTAATTACAATAGTATAGTTATCTAGAAACCTTTTTGGTGGACGCAAAGGCCCAATGACATCCACTGAAAACATGACTATAGAGAATATAATCACCAACAAGAAAAACTATTCCTTTTATATCAAAACCAATGTTCCTTAAACTATCTACCAAAACGCACAAGTTTCTAAGATAGACTAATTATAAAGGAATTTTTTTTTTCTAATTTCCTATCTGCAAGAAAAACTTTCCAAGATTATAGCCAATGTGCTATCCAAGAGGTAAACTAGTGACCAATAAAAGTAGAGTGAGCTAGTGGTGAATCATTAAAAAGTGGAGGGAATCACACCAAGTCAGCCTTTCTATATAATCGAAACTATATACATCACACATTTCCTAAAGTAGATAAAAACAAGTTTGACGGTTGGACCCCAACAAGAACGGTTAACCAGATGAAACACTACTTCCCCATCCAAGAAATTATTAATAAACTACCATAATTTGGGTAGGTATGGTGTATTTGAATCGAGAGCTTTGGAAATGGTGGCAATGTGACAAGAACTCTTATGGGGGATACATTACCTACAACCAATTTTTGAACACCATTTATACCAACCTTGAAATAGACATCCATTTTTTAGAGTTATTGACGGAGTTACACCAAATACACATAATCAAATACAATAGCATTTCCTATGAGTTATTGTCTTTTGACACAGAGAGCATGCCTATTTATTTTTTCAAAAATAAAAATATCATTGGTCTAAACGAGGACATTAGCGAAAATTATTGATGGTTCACCCAGCTAGGTTATTAGAACCATATAAGTGAGGTATGGAAGCACCGTTTGCGTTAATTATATAAACCAAACAACCCACACAATTCATTACTCGTCTCCCCCTTCTATATTAACCCACACTCCCTCAACTTCCTAACCCTTGAGGCTCATGATAGCTTGATCTTTACAAAAGAAATTGAATATCCATCTCTTAATTTTTCTTATTATAATGATGAATAATGGGTCAAATGACATATATTTAAGGAATAGAATTGTTTTTTATAGATATCGCCTACCCTAACATGCATCAGAAAATTTTAAAGGAAGCCATCCCAAATCTAGATCTAGTAGAGTCTACACTTTATCCTCCCAAAGAAATCACCTTGAAGCCTTCTTATGAGGAAGCCCAAATTTCCCACCATCATTTATTAGGAATCTTTTCTTCCTATAAATTAAATCTAGTTTCCTATATCAAGAACACAAAGATCATTCATTTAATCAATAATGGCATTTCCCGCAATTGTATCATTGTCACACAAAAAAAATAAAAACTATCATTACAATGATGTGTACACAATTTTTAAATAATGAGAGCCTCAATATCTCTAATTCGATCATATTTTCTCTTGCAATTCCTTTAATTCCCTATTCTAATTCAATCTATGTATATTTTTAAAATCAAGCCCAAAATGTATCTTTCAAAATCAAGTCCAAAAAAATCACTTTTAAAATCCAGCCCAAAAAATTCACTTTTAAAATCTAGCCAAAAAAAATTCACTTTCAAAATTCAGCGCAAAAAACATACTTTAAAAATCCAGCCCCAAAAAATTATGTCCAAAAGTTAGATTCAAAGAAGTTTGGTATTCACAATTTGCACATGAAGAATGGGAGTGTGAAAATGAAATTTCGACTGAGTTTATATATGGTGTTCAGTCGGAAGAGTTATATCAGAGGGCCACATTGTTTCCATTTCGCTGCCGACAGAACATATGGATAGGGTTTTCAACAAAACGTTTTTAGATTTTCCGACGAAAAACTTTCTCCGTTAATTTTGACGTTCATTCATGGAAAAATAAATTCAGCCGAAAAGATATTTTGTTCGGTCGAAAATCTAGAACTCTGCAATAGCTCGACTTTTTTCACCTTTCTCCAAGTTCGGAATGGTTAACTCCACTAAATTGGTGAAATTACTTTCGAAACCAATACCAAAATTTTCATAATTGAATCTACTTTCAGTAGATATAATTTTTATGGAATTTCATAGATATTTGCTAATTTTAACTAATTTTCTAGTAAAATATGTGCAAAAAATCTTGAATGTCATTATGATTCAGTGAAATGAAAATTTTGTATCGTCCAAAATACAACTTGAAAAATATGGAAAATTTATGGTGCATTATGTTGGGCCATATTCTTTAATGGATAGTATTTATATTTTTAGTTTTTAACTAATATGTTGAGAAAAATGGTGCTATGTTAAACATTTCAAAATCTGCAATTTTTCATATTGGTTCAATTCAAAAAATTCTAGTAATAATGACGTGCATCTCTCGGTTTCGTAAATATATGCATGCCGAAGTAGAGTCTGTCTAGATTGTTGCAACACATTTTTTTTTCACAAATGCAAGGTTAACAAAGAATACATTGGGGCCAAAAAACATGACCTTTTATGAATCCCTTGATTTTTAAGGAACACGCAGTCAAACAATTGCTAAGTTGACATATCAAATGTGAATAAAAAATTTCTAAAAAATAAACAAAAGAAAGCTAATAAAATTTCTGACAAGTTTTCTTCTTACTACAAAATGAGAATTATAAATAGAAAATTTACTTTGGCTTGCCGAAAGTTGAAAAACATCTAAAAATGATTTTTTTGTCAAAAAAGGGCCAAAAGTGTAACACAACTTCACATTTTCACCCAAGCGTCAATTGGAATTTGATCAAATTTGAAATCAATTGTGAGAATATGAAACTTCAAATGGGGTATTATTTTCTTAAACCAAATATATTCACTATTGGAAATGGGGGCATTACATGTCTCTCAGAGAAAAATGGTAATGAATATTGGGTACAGCCATAATGGATCTCAAGGATTTATACACGTGATTCAATAAGATCTATAATAAATTCATCCTCAACCACTTGAAGTTATCAAATATCATTTAGAAAAATATATTGAAGAAAGGAATCTTCAACATTGTACCCAGTTAAATCCCATCCATGTTATTGAAAGCTCCCTATAGAAAATACACCTTGATTTAATAACACACACTACTTCTTCATCCAAACTATTATTAGTAAAGTAGTAGAATTTTAGTGGGTGTGTTGTACTTGGATCATGAGCATTGAAAATGGTGGCAATGTCACAAGAAGTCATATGTGGGATACATTTCCTAGAACCAATTTCTAAACACCATTTATGCTCACCTTGATATAGATATCCATCATTTTGAGTTGTTGATCGAGAAAATACACACTACTTCTCCATACAAGACATTATTAATAAACTAGGAGAATTTGTGTGGGTTTGCTGTACTTGGATTGATAGAATTGAAAATGATGGCAAGGTCACATGAATTCCTATGTAGGATACACTACCGAGAGATAATTTATAAACACGATTTATGCTCACTTTGAAACAGACATCCAATTATCGGAGTTTTTGATCAAGTTGCATGAAATATGCATGATCAAATACCATATTATGGCGTATGTGTAATTTTTTATTGACACAGAGAGCATGCCTTGTTATTCTTTTAGATATTTTTTTATCACTGGTCTAAAGTAGGGCATTACAGAACAACTATTGATGGTTCACCCAACTACATGGTTGGAGACCTATAAGTGAGCTAGTGAAGCATTGATTGTGGTAATTTTATATACCAGATAACCCACACCATTCTTTTCTCATTACGGAAAAACTTATTATTTGCTCTCACCAATCACAAGGTGGACCCTACCCATATTAACTAAAGTATCATTCACATGGTAATCACGGTCCACTATGGTTCCTACTCTCTCAATTATGTTGACATGTGACGTTTAAGCCACCTCGACTATATGGAGCCCATGCCCATAGCATCGATTCTCGGTAATTGAGTAGGTACATGAGCCATACTACTGATCATCTTTGATACATGCCAATGACTCCAATTCATCTCTCCTCTCCTCTCATGTCTCCAACAATAGAAAATTCCATCAATCTTTCCTTGTCTTTATGCCCAAATCTTGCACCATACTTGAATCTCAATTAAATTTATTTTTCTCTGCAAGTTTTCATTTTGTATTGATTCAATCGTCAATTCCATCAAGACTCTGATCACTTCACTTCATTCATTCATTCATTGATACAGACGAAGGACTCCTGAATCCTAGCTAACCTAATTTATGGATTTATGGACCTAGCTTTCTCATAAACTTTCTGCAGTAGAGAAAAATGATAGTCAACCAAATGCAGTTTAATGTATGCAAAGATTTCACTGCGTATCATTATTGGAATGACAAAAATTTCACTGTGTATTGTTATTGGAGTAATTAATTTTTGAGAGGCTAATTTTCTCTCCAACTAATTGTAACATGGTGCAATATACAGGTAGTGAGTCGGTTTCTCTTAGATATTGTTTGAGATGGAAGATGATTGTTCATCCACATTACAATTAAATTACAGGGTTTTACAACGAGTTACTCTGCAACTCCTAGTGAAGTGTAAGTCTCAGTAAGAACTCATAGTTTTACCTAGTGAAGGAGTTGCAGGCTCCATTTATCATGCCAATGTATTCTCTTGTGTTTTTGCAATTATAATCTAAAGTATATTTTGTTGGAATATCTTTCTTAAAATTTCACATCTGCTTTTCACTGCACAACCACTTTGTTTTACCTCATTGTACTGTGTGTAAATTTGCTTGAGTTTTTAGCTCTGCTCAGTTGCAGAAGTCAATTAAGTGAATTAACCTTCATGATTGCTGTTGAAAAGAGATCACTCTACCTCAACTCTCACGTGGTATCATAGCAGGTGTAAAATTTTATTAGTGTAAGTGCAAGTGTTTTTACTAGGAGTTAAAGGTTGTTTTGAAGGAACATTTGTAGGTGCAAAATTTTTTTAGTGTAAGTACAAGTGTTGGCTTATTGGGGCCTGACCCAGGTTCGGAAGTGTTTTAGTCAAACAAATCCCATACTACCGGCCCTTTCGGTAACAATCTGCGGAGCACGGACTGAAGTCTCACCCGAGGTAGTATGGTAGGGTGCTGGAACCAGGTTTCCACACCCTAGCGATGTCTTGATGAGGTCTGGAGGGGTTGCAACCCGATCTATGCATTCGCGCTATTCTACGCAACTGTCTGGCCTTCGCAAAGATCCACGATGGGGTGGTTCTTAGACTCTTAGTATTATTGCAGTTATTATAGATCTGATATGTTCTTTAAAGTCGTTAGAAGAGAAAGTATGGGATGGAAGTTTAGAGAAGATAATCAATGTGAAAAAAAGTATACCAAATGAAGATAATGAGGAATTGAATGCAACAAGTAATTCCTCAATGGTGACTGCTCCTACTCCTATGCAATCACAACAAAGCATTCAACGTTTGACACCATCATCAAATAATAGGACAATGTCATGCAGTCAAGAAAATACTACTCCAAGCACACCACAAATACCCACAACATCATCTACTTTAAGCACAACATCAAGTGACATGTCAAGTCTATCTTCCGCAAGCATAAGAAGACAAAAATTCATAAATTTAAGTGAAATTTATGACGAAAATGAAGTTGATAGTAGTGCATGTCTAAATTCCTTATTTGAATTGTTTTTTCATGTATATGACCCAATCCATTTTGAAGATGTAGTCAAATATGAAAAATGGATCGCAACAATCAATGAAGAAATAGAAGCAATAGAAAAAAAGATACATGGGAGTTAGTGGACCTTCCGCAAGGAAAATAATTCATTGGAGTGAAACATGTCTATAAGACCAGGAGCAATGCTAAAGGAAAGATTGAAAGGTAGAAAGAAAGACTAGTTGTCAAAGGATAAAAGCAACAACATGGAAGAGATTATGCAGAGAAATTTGCGCCACTTGTAAGGGTGGAGACAATGTGCATAGTATTGTCAATTTACACGCAACATAAATGGAAAGTTTATCAAATGGATGTAAAATCATCGTGCTTGAATATCTTGTTGAAAGAGGAAGTATATGTTGTGAAAACCACCTGGTTATGAGGTAGAAGGCCTAGAAGACAAGGTGTATAGGTTGAAGAAAGCTCTTTATGGGCAAAAGCAAGCACTGCGTGCATGGTATAGCAGAATAGATACTTACTTGATGGACAATATATTTGATAAATGTGATGGCGAGCCTACTCTCTACATCAAACAGAGAGGCGATAAGCTTCTTATTGTTGTTTTATATGTAGATTATTTGATTTTTACAGGAAGTGATGATATCCTCATTGTTTTTTTCAAAAAGGTCATGAAAAGTGAGTTTGAAATGACAAACTTGAGGTTGTTAAGGTATTTTTTGGCCATAGAAGTGAAGAAAACAAAAAATTGTATTTGTATTTCTCAAGCAAAATATGTATCAAAAATTTTGGAGAGTTTTAATATGTAGAGCAGAAAGCCCGCCCCAACTCCAACTATCATGTGATTGAAATTAAGCAAATAATATTACAGCAACAATGTCAATCAGACATTATACAAAAGTACGGTGGGAAGCTTAATGTATTTGATAGCAACTAGGCCTAATATAATGTATGCATTGAGCTTAGTGTCAAGGTTCATGGAGACACCCAAGAAGGCACACTGGCAAGCAGCCAAAAGAGTTCTAAGGTATGTCAATGGGACAAAGGAGTATGGTATTTTGTACACCACAATAAATGATTTTAGGTTGGATGGTTATACTGACAGTGACTCCGCAGGAAGTGTTGATTATAGAAAGAGTATGTCAGGATATGTTTTTCATTTGGGTTTGGGGTCCATTTCATGGGCTTCCAAGAAGAAGTCATTGTCAACATTAGAAGATGAATATTTTGTCACAACAACTGTAGTGTGTCAAGCAGTTTGGATGAGAAGAATGTTGAGGGATGTATGCCATGAACAAGAAGGAACAACCATTATTTTCTACAACAACAATTCCGCAATTGCGCTATCAAAGAATTCTATTTCTCAGAACAGAAGCAAGCACATTGACACTAAATATCATTTTAATATAGAATTGATTATTAATGATGAAATTGTGTTGCAACACTACAGGTCGCAACAATAGTTTGCAGACATCTTCACAAAGACATTGGCATGTGAAATTTTTTCCCATTTAAGACACTGTTTGGGAATTTTAAATGGTGTAGTTGTGATTCACGGAATTTCTTTTCACAAAGCATTCATTATGGCGGCAACAGTGGATACCAGGAGTCCATTGCGGACGTTTCAACGCACTCGAGTTATCATGGCGGAAACAGTTCATTCCAGTAGTCCATTACCTACGTTTCAGCGCATTCCAATTACCTCCAGTGCAACTACTCAATATTTTTTTTCAGAGATTTGGAGGGACAAGAGGGATTAAAGATTGATTTTTCCATTTCATTGGGTCATAGATACTGTTTGATGCTCTGAAATTTTCATTTAAACAATCATCTTTCCATTTTAAATAGTCTTAAAGACTGTTAGAAATGTCTCGCCGCCCCGTATTGCGTTTTCCAGGCATTACTAACATGGGCAACGTAACCCATCTAATTTTACGATTTCCTTGAATGGTCAAAAGCAATGTGGTTCATGGGATTAGATATTTATTATAGAATCTTTTTTAAAACAGAAGAAAAACAAATTACGTTTTTGGACAAACAATTGTCGATGTTGCTTTGGATGGGTTTGAAGCATTAACATCTTTAAAATCAATTTAATGTATGTTCATACCTATGATAGAATGACCATCTTTGAAATCAATTTAATATATTTTGTTTTCAATATTAAATAAATGGCCACTGATTTGTACATGAAAGATCAATTGGAAATATCCCTGTACAAGCTGAAATAGTTCTGCATTAGATGGAAATATCGTTGTACGCGTTGACATAGCTCTGCATTAGATCAGTGGATCTCGTAAATAGTTTGTCAATATCTTTTGTTTGGGTTAATGTAATGGATTGAGTAAATAAACTGATCTTTGCAAAATCAAAGATAGACTGTTTGGACTTAGAGAAAGACTTTCACATTACAATAATGTATTTAATAATAAATGACAAGATGGATTAGATCTTGACTAAATAGATTATACAATTTTTAAATTTGGAAGGAAGTTTAAAAATGAAAATGTCATATTAAAAATTATGATGTTTTTTAAAATCAATTTAGTATGTGTTATTTTAATGGTAAAGAAAGCACTATTGATCCGTATATATCCCCAGGCGCACTGAAACACACCAACATATTTTTTTTGCTCATGGAGTGGTGTCTACTGATTGAACATCTATTCTTCGTTTAGGGGAGGTTGTTTATTTATTAACCAATTAATATTTTTTTTTAAAGATATATGTAAAATTCATATTGAGCTGTAAGCACAGAATCATACATCACTTTCATATTTCATATTGACGTGCAGAAGGCATTTTATTTCAATTAATTGTATTTTGTATGTTTTTTTTTCCAGAAGAAAAAAATGTCAATAGATTATTTTAAGACAATATAAAAAGTCAGATAAGTTACAAAAGGGAGCAGCCCGAGAGGCTACAATAAAAAGACCATCCCAACAGACATAAATATATAGATGTGCAAAGAGAAACACCCAGCACATAAAACATATAGCAAAATTAAAGAGATAAAGACTGAGAGGAACCAGTCACAGATTCAAAGCAATGTACACATGATAGCAGATGCCGAAAGAAACCTGTTGCAGTCTATATATGAGCCAAATAAAGCAAAAGCGACAGATATGCCGAGAACAAAAAAGACACAATGGCCATAAGACTAACCCAAAATTTATTTGGGTGGCTTTCTTGGGACTGAATCATAGATTGCAGAAATATTATGCAGGATAAACTTGTAAGGCATCTTTGAGTCTTTGAAAATCTTGCGATTCCTCCATTTCCACGCATACCATAACATAATGACTACCAGAATACGCGTAGGCTCCTTTTGCCTGCACCACCACTCGAACGTTGCATGGATAGAAACAAAAACAATATGAGGAAAACCGAAAGAGGTGGCTAATTCATACCAGATTTGTTGGGAAGCCTTGCATTGGAAGAACATATGAAGATTTGTCTACTCGTCAGCTTCACACATCGAGCACCTACTTGGGCCATGCCAGCTCCTCTTCCTCAGGTTATCCCATGCCAGGTTCTTATTGTTATACACTAACCATGAGAAGAGAATCATGTTAAGAGGGTAGCCCAATTTCCAGAAAGCCATTGGGAATTTTGAACTTGAAGACGAGGCCTTTGCAACAACAATATCAGAATAAATGTCTTTAACTTGAGGTTTCATATGAGTATTTGATAGTGACCATGTTAAGTGGTCTTTTAACCCTGCACGTAGAATCCCGCTTGATACTAAAGCGACTTTGACATTGTTCCAGGTTGAACACAAATCAGCTGGCAAACTGATATCAGAGGCGTCTTTCCATAAGGGCGAAAGGCCGCTCCAATCAGAAATGAGCTTGTCCCATGTAAAATAACCAATCCTATGAAAGGTAAAGATGAGATTGTCTGGAATGGATATGCTTCCCTGAGAGCATGAAATAGCATCCAAACCAATTAAGATATTTTTTCCAGAGAACATCCTCCATTTTAGATTCTTCAAAAGATATTTCTCGACCTTCCTGAAGCTGAGCCCTATGGCAGATCCTTGTTTAGTTCCAATTGCACCTGTTCTGAACCAATATTCTAGTCCTTTGCCTTTCATATATTTTTGCTTTACCGTAATACTCCATGGACCATCCCCAAATATTCCTCTCCAAAGCGATTTGCATACGAGGGCTTTCCCAAAAAGCCTCAGATCCATTAGTCCCCAGCCCCCAAGATGCTTAGGCAATGAAATACTGTCCATTTTGGAGAGATGGAATTTTCTCTGTTCAGATTTGGCTCCCCAAATAAAGTTAGCCGTGATCTTGGTCATGTTTTGAATAATGCTAGCCGGAAGGATAAACAAATGTGCCCAAAAAACCGCCAGCTGCAACAAAACAGATTGAGAAAGGATGACTCTGCCTGCCAAGGATAGACATCTATGTTCCCATGCCGATATCTTCTTAAAAAATCTATCAATCAGCCATTGCCAGTCGTTCCTTGAGTAAGCTTTAGCTTTGAGATGAAAACCTAAATATTTGAGGCCTTAAGCGATTTTGACTCTATACCAAAAAGCTGAGAAATCCAATTTACCATTTCCATATTGGTATCATTGTGGTATAGTAAAGATTTCACTTTGTTGATAAAAAGCCCCGACGCTCTTTGGAATCTTTCGAGAATATATTTTAAGCATATCCATGATGTTCTGCATAACATTGCAAATAAGAGGACATCATCAACAAAAAGGTTGTGCGAAATGAAGTTGTGCCTGCAAATCTTTATATATTTATATTTTGTTAAATATACTATGGTTTTTTTATTAATTAATTAATTACACGTGCAATGATCACTGTAAAAATCACATATCACATTTTTATTATCTTTTAAAATGTGTTTTTAAACATAATTAGTAATTGGGTGCAGATTATAAAAAATTAAAACTAATCTCAAAAAATTGAAATTAATTATTAAAAAAAATTATTTTTAAATACGAAGAAATTGAAAATGGAGAAACTAACTTAAGAAAGAAATTAAATTTATTAAAAAAGAAAAGGAATGAATTCTTTATGGTCCAATTGATGGATACAATTTATTAATGATAATGATACAATTTTTTTAGTGTATAAATAATTTTTTCATATGGTAATATTATGCCTTTTGGTAGTGATATTTAGTGTGTAAGACAGTTGTACCGCTCCAAAACAAAAATTAAACGATGAGAAAAAGATGTACGATTAATTTTTAGGAAGAAGAAAACTAAATTTGTTAATAAAGACCATCGAACATGTTGCGCAGTCACCAATTCCATTGAGAAATGTGTAATTACACCCTTATCGTGAATGTACGACCGCCAATTCAAGGAGGAAAGCTTTCACATTTTACGATTTTGATTGGTTGATAAAAGCATAATATATGGATTCTATTGTGTGGTGATTATGTTAGTGAGGCCAATGGTTGTTGCATGGCTGAGTATGGACAAGTTTATGTAATTGAGGCCAAACTGATGTCATGGACTCATGATGAGGTTATGTCACTATCCAATAAGGGTACAATTTGAGTAATTAAATGTTATTATGATTAATTATAATTTAATTATATTTAAATTAATGTTGTTAGAATTAATTCTTATTTAATTATGTATAAATTAGTAATTGTATTAAATGTTGCAAAAAATGCAGTAAGGCAAATATAAATAGAAAAAAAATATAGATGATTCTTTACAAGAGGGTTCATGATGCTTCTATAGGGAACTAGCCCCGTCCATTTAAAAAAAATAGGAAAAAAAACATAGATATCATTTCTTGAGGACTTCTTTTAATGCCTCCTAAATTCCTCACTTTTCTTATTTAAAAAAATTTATCTGTGACCAATTTAACGTGTAACTATTGGATGGTTATGTAACCACGATAATTTCGAAAGTGATATTTGTCATAGTTTTGCATGTAATTGATCAATACTACCAGATTGGCGTATACTTTCAAATAGCGTCCGTTGTACAATGATTGACTGTGTTTAGATCCGTGGGCAGCTGGTAGATGAAGGCAGTGGGGATGGTGTCATGTTTGTGATATGTCAAAGAAGGTAATGAATCGAGGGGGATTCAATGCAAAGTCCACGGTTTGTGAAGCAGGGGGAAGATGGACGGGAAATAGATAGTGAGAAATAGATAGTGAAGACAAAAGGGTGGGTGAAATCAGTTACATGTTATTTCTGGAACCTTTAAGATGTGTGGGTAATTGAAAATGAAAGTTTTTTTAAAGTGTTATTAATTTCTTTCATATTTAATAGGTGGGAAAAATGTTTTATCATGTTGATATTTAATAGGTTTGGTTAATAAAATTGTTTTATTGGGTTGATATTTATAATTATTTCGAAATCAGATTTTTAAAATATTAATTTAATTATTAATAATTACTAAAAAAAGATTAGAGATTTAATTTCTATTTAATATTGTCATATATTTTTCACATTAATTACATATTAAAAGTTAAGATTTATGTTAAAACTATGTTAATTTAATTATTAATAATTATTCGATGGATATTAGATATTTAATCTTTATTTAATATTCTAAAATATTTTTAACAATGACCACATATCAAAAGTTAATATTTAAGATAAAGTAGTTATATCATTTTTGTCTTTTTAATTAAATTGGTTAATTAAAAAAATGTCAAATGAATATGAGTTATGATTTTTTTATGTTATTAGTAAACTAGCCTAGATCCATCCTAACTCTATATCTACCAAGATCTGAGAGGGATCAAATCACCTTCAAATGCTTGTAAAAATGACAAAGTAAAATGAAATTTAGATATTTGCTAAAATCTAAAACCTATACACATGAAAATAAGAGTGGTGCTAAATTAAAATGAAACAATCAAAACTAAATTCTCATATCCAATTTGGTTGTATTCTCAGATGTGAAATCTGCATCCAAATGGAATGACTTTCAAATGTTTGGCAGAGTAGCTACCCCTCTGAACTGGCACCCAAGCCAAATGAAATTTGTTTGTTGTTTGTAATGCAACCGCGTGGAGATTTCATCTTGATGCACTAACAAAAATAAAAAGCTAAAATAAAAATGGCATCATCCCGTGTTTCTTAGACCTGAATTATGCCTAGATTATCTCCCTTGGAATGTTCTATGTCAGGGGAAATCAATGTTCCACGCCAATGAGTCTCATCTTCCATCTATGTAACCTTCAATACCTTCAGTGGCTTTGTAGGATGACTTCTCAACTCAATTTGTGCTCTTTTTGAAGAATCCCTTCATGAGCATCCACTGAGAAGAAGTAATATTTCTAGCTTTGTTGTTGGGCATTTTTTACATCTTAGAGTTCAGATGTGTTTCTCCTTGGTTTGAGAGAAGTAGAATATTTTATGAATAAAGAGAAAATTTGGTTGTTTTGTGAATTATTTTTTTCTTTATGAATGGTTGAGATCACATGATGAAGGTTGTTTTGGCATAAAGTAGTCTGAAATTTTTTTAGATTTGGACTTACTAATACACGCCGCCTCCCTTTTTTTGCATTGGAACATGTATTTATAAAGAATATGTATTTATTTTTTCCATTAAAGAAGATTGTAATTCTTAGATTTTCCTTTGAAGTGGTACTACATAAGTTCTAGGATTGTAGAAGATTTAAATGGATTCCCTTTAACAATTGACTATGGGAATAATGAAATGCGTTCATTCTATGGCACATTAGCTCCATAGGCATGCTAAACTTTTTGTATTGCCACTAAATAAAAAAAATTGTGACAATGTAACAAAGTGTTGTCCTGGAGAGGATTGCTTCTTGTCTCTCGTGAATCAAAATAAAACAATCAAAACTAAATTCTCATATCCAATTTGGTTCCATTCTTAGATGAGAAATATCCATCCAAATCGAATGACTTTCAAAAGTTTGGTAAAGTGGCTACTCCTTTGACCTGAAACCTAAGTCAAATGAAATTCATTGTGTACAATGCAATCTCGTGGGGACTGCATCTTGATGCACTAACAAAAATAAAAAAATTAAAAGAAATATTCTAGCATATGGTGTTGTTGCCTATACCTAAATTATGCTTAGATGATCTCCCTTGTAATGTTCTCAATAAGGGGAAATCAATGTTCCATACCAGTGAGTCCCATCTACCATCCATGTAGCTATCATTACCTTCAGTGGCTTCGTAGGATCGCCTCCAAACTCAATTTATGCTCTCTTTGAATGAATCTCTTCATGCACATTGTAAGCATCTTATCTTCTCTTGATATAATATGGAAATGAATTGATCCTGACCTTCAAGTCATCATACTCTCTCTCCACCCTCCTACGCTCCTTCACAAAATTTGGTTTCAGTTTGTTTTTTATGAAGTCACATTTTAAGTTGAAATAGCTCTCAGGATTGCGAGAGACTATGTTATGCTTTCTATAGAAAGGCACTAATTTTATGGAAAATATTGGGGATTTGATCGAGAATCTGTGATAAGAAAAATCAAATCTCACATACTACTCACAATCCTCATAGCCACATTGCATCATTATTGGCTTCTACCAAATACAACTTGTTGACATTAACCAAATACATGCAAATCACTTGATGATAATTACAAAATATCATGAAGGTTCTAGTTGTTAATTACATGTTTCTATCCAAGGCAAAAATATTGAGGTGCTCTATTGGGTGATGTTAAATGATTTAAACACTTTTTGTCTATATGGGGGAATTGAAGGTACATTGTACTGAATATGAATGTTAACACATATCCATTTAAAACTGGTATGATATGTATATCTGGGTTGTGAATCTCAGCTATGTATTTTGAAAACATAGAAATGATTCATGTATGAATCCTGAATATGCATACTTGGGCTTCACAATCTTGATGTGTTTGTCAAACTCTTATTTGGATGGGTTAAATGATAAGCATCTTACTGCATTTGTAAATTTTGTTTTTGCTTCATTATATTGGATTGTTGATTGTTATTTCGGTAACTCGTACCTCTTTCTATGTAGAGAAAATTCCAAACCTTTAGTGAAAGCTCCAAATATAAATTTGAGAAGTAATAGGGAGTGGTGTTGGTTATAGGGATAATAAGAATTGTATGAACTCGCTTGGCATAAATATTTCCTTTGTCTGATACTCCTAGTGGACCTTGGAAATTTTATGGAGTTGTTGGGAGGGCTAAGCCAGATTGGTCTCTAGACAGTCCAATGGAATATAGTCAATGTGATGTTTTAGATAAAGAGAAAAATTTAGATAAGATATTGTTGTTGAAGGATGTCACCCATCTCTTTTGGGTTGTTTGGGGACATAGGAGCAAAACTGTGCGAACAATGGAAGAATGTTGAGTAATGTGTTAAATGCCCTCCTGCCTAATGTAAAGAATTTATAGCATATTTGTCCTAAGACAGGGGGGAACATTGCATTGGTCCATTTGATGCAGTGGCAAAGAATCGTAAATATCAGCCCCATGAGGCACCCTTTCATGAAGAGCTTCCTATGCTACTTATACCCAATTTTTACTACACTCTCAAAGATATTGTATTTGAGGATGCAAAGAATAAAGAGGGTTAAGTTGGTCCATTCATTGTCCAAAACACATATTTGGCTTCTCTCCTTGGAGCTTGATGAATGTTTTAGGCATAATGTATGTTTACACTGTGAGTTGCAAACATGAGGGGTCGTCTTTCAAGTACCTAGGACACAATATTTCATGGGAATATTTTATGGATTGCAGAACAAGAAATTTGGGATGCCACGGATCCTTATCCAAACAACCAGGCCTTTGATTATGCTAATGGAGACGTGTATAAATGGAAACATCTCTTTAGAATACTCACAGAAAAAATTGATCTAGAAAAATTACCATATGAGGGTGAAGGATTCAATTTGGCTGAGTTAATGAAAGGCAAAGGTCTCATCGGGGATGCAATTTTTAATGACAATAAGCTCTTGGATTGAGCAATTGGGAAGGAGGTTGCATATGCCTCTTTTTTGAGTAGATTGTTTGTTTGTATTACATTTAACATTAAGATTTATTTTTCATTCAAATTTGGCTATAGTTAGATCACATAACATATCACATTTTATTTCATCTATGATCTTCTTCAATATGCGCTACTAAATTACGTGTTTCATTTGTAGCATGTCATACAAATGCTAGTTAAGTGAAAATATGCATTTAATGTAGTGTTGTAAAACCTATACTCAAGACTTTTATTTACGCAAATGATATATGTACTCTACAACATCTACAATTTTAGGAAATTATGTTTTAGTTCAAACACCCATCCTAGGTTTTAAATGTTTTGTCTTGTTATGTATTAAAATATTAAAAATGTATGTTTTGAATAAACACGTATGTAGAGGTTTTTTTCTAAGTGGTGGATGTAAGTGTGACAGGTCAAGGAGAGAAAGTCCGGGAGCAAGTTGTGGTGGGTGTGTAAAAATAATTTAGCTATAAGGTTTTATAATGAGTTACTTTTCAACTCCTCATGAAGTGTAAATATCAGTAAGAAGGGAAGTGTAAATCTCAGTAAGAACTCATAATTTTACTTAGTGAAGGAGTTGCAACCTCCATTTATCACGCGAATGCATTTTCTTGTGTTTTAGAAATTATAATCTAAAATATATTTTGTTGGAATATCTTTCTTGGAATTTCTCCTATGGTTCTTACTTACTCCTCAACCACTCAATTTTACTCTATTCTGTTATGTGTAAATTTTCATGAGTTTTTAGCTCTGCTCAGTTGTGGAAGTCGAATGAGTGAATTAACCTCTATAAATGATGTACAAAATAGATCACTCTACCTCAAATTTCATTCACTATAGCTCCAAAACATTTGAACATTAATACTCATGAGCCTTACACCTGAATCAATCAACAAAATTTAATATTAATCAATGTCACAAACTTAAAATGATATTTATTGTCTAAATATAATTCTTGAATAGGTATAGTTCCATTTGGAAAAACCAACTATTCAATACTCATTTTCTTCCACAAGAAGAAGGAACCATATGTTTTGTATTCACAAATAAAATGAATGAGAAAAAAACACGAAAGAAATATGATCCTTATTGAATGACAGTAACATGACCAAGTAGGCCTTCTCTTGACCTTATCATAATGAAGGGTAAACAATGATTCAAGAGATTTGGTGCTAGAACAATATAGTGTGGTTTCTTGCAGACATAACCATGTGGCATGATGTCGGGGTCACCATGTTTTTCGGCTCGTGAAGGATCAACACACCAAATCAATTAAATAAAATGCGTTGTAACTTTGAACTCAGATTTCCAATGTAGATTCAACAAACCTCAAGGCTTGAACCTCATGGCACTTCCCTTTAGAGATGGTTATAGCCTTTGGGGAATGTTTCCTTGAAGTTCTACGAGTAAGCGCCAGGCTTGCGAGTGTTGGGATTCCCAGATGACCCACTGCTACAATACGTAGAATCTCTGAACTAGGATGATGACCCATTAAAATCTTGGTATAATTGTTGGAGATTAATTATGACTGCCTATCAATTCACTGACAACTCACTACCACCGCCGCACTTCACACCCCCTTACCCTATTGATATTTGAAGAGATTTCACGACCATGACCCTTCCAACCTGATGAGGCAATTAACCGACTTAGTTTCGTGTATAAATTGAGATGAGGCATAACATAAATGGATATAGTCGAAGTTGTGGGTGGTTGTAGCTGCATGCTCTTGTAGCAGTAGTAGTTTGTTGTAGTCATGCACAGTCCAAGTAGTTGTAATGCCACTGTAGTTGCTTTGACCTACTGTAAATTCATCTAAATTCATGTGTGGTATTATGTTTTAATTGAACAGCCGTAGTTGTGCTGTGTTTTGAGTGTGTTGCTTTGGTGTTATTGTTATGCTCAGTTGTGTTGTACTCTGATCAGCCTTTCAATTGGTACCAGAGCATTGTGTTCTTTGCCCAATCTTTTAATTACTATTGAACCCTGGTATAGTGTGTGAGATGAAACTATCATTTTCTTATTGTAGTCACTTGTTTGGTGAAAGGAGGTAACGTTGAAGGTGGTATCCTACGTTGGATAAGGCCTACTTGTATCCTTAGTGGTATCTTGCATGAGCTATGAGTGTTTACTATGAGGTGGATTGTTAGATTTCTACAAACACTATTTTAATGAGAGCCTATGCTTCCTGCTATTTGGAAGAAGGTTTATTTGTTGATTTCCAGCGAGCTGTCATCTATGCCGTGAGTTTTGTTAATGTTGTACTAGAACCAATGTTGAGGCTAGAAAGTCAAGAAAAGCGCATGAGATTTACAATTCAACGAGAATAATATCATGAAGCAGGAATTTGATGAAGCTTTCATCCACTGATGGAGTAATTGGTTCATTCACTGCCACATTTTACATAGTCGTTCACTACCATGGTCTGAAGGTAAAGGAAAATCGCTGAGTGTTTACCAATCTGTTGTGTGAAAGCGTACTGATTGCCAACACTGGTGTCTATTAGGTCCAGAGCTGCCTCTGCTCAGTCATAGTGGAGGGAAGAAATCTCCACTGCTCCATAGAGCTACTACCTTGGCATGTGTGGGGTAGTTTTATGTGGTGGAGGATATTCTTTTATGAGAAAATTGAGGATAGATAAATATTCATATTGTAATGTTTCTTAACTTTTATGGAATTAATGAGGATTGTGTGTTTGGGTCATCAGATGGCAATTAGAAATGGCCCTTCCAGCAACAAAGTTGAGGACTGATTGAATGAAGTTGTTTGAAAATTCCAAGGTTTCAATGGAAGTTGGTTATGAGGTTACTGTTGCAGTGCAGAGCATCCAGGACTGCCAATGACATTTGGCATTGACGCTTGCTAGTGAGGAGAGTTGCAAGTTTGTAAGTGCACTTGGCGCTGAGGCCGTGGCAAATATTATTTGCCCAATATTATTTAAAGTTATTAAAGTGTATTTCTAATAAGAGTCGAAAGTTGTTTCGACTGTTGCATACATGAATGAGCACCATCCTGTAGAGCTGCCCAGAGAAGGTGCCAAGTTGTAATCAGGAGCCAAGCCATCAATTTTTTCAGTTTTAACTGTCATGACAAAAAATAAGGAATTAGAAAGAGCCGTCGTAGTCAAGATAGTTTGGCTCAACCTCCATATTAGTTGTTTTTTGTAATCCAGAATCACTGTGTATTGCCTTGAGCCCGTAGAGCTTTGGCCATATTAAGGAGAAAATTATAGAGGCATATTCTTTTCTATGTTAACTTGTATGAGGTGTTGTATAAGTGCATGAGCTGCTGTAGAGTGGCAGATTGCTGGATATGCTAAAAATTAAGGCGTTGACTAGTGAATTGTGCTATGTAGAGTGTGCTGCATGAAGTGAGTCCAGAAGAGAAGAGCAAGGTTGATTTCGAGAGGCTGCGTTGTGAAGAAGAATGCAACAAAGGATGAGAAACTTAGAGTCTGTTTGGAAATTGAGGTAACGACCTGGTAAAGAGCATTGAACCTGTAGTGTTTAACCCATTTGTGACGTAGCGACCATCAAATTTTTTCCCGCTACAGATCGGTGGTGTGGTAGGGTTGCAAGCCTGAGGAGAAAGCAGTCGTTTGGTGATGTGGTAGAGTTGCAAGCCTAAGGAGAAAGAGGCAGTGTGAGAAGCACCCTGGAGAACTGGTAGGTGTTGTAACAGTGTGGAGTTGCCTAGACCAGTTTTGGATCCACGTGGCTTGAGAAGGTGCATTGAAGAATGTGTTGAGTGTTGTGTGATAGAGAGATTGTGTAGATTGACCTACGTGTTGGAAACTACCGACTAGAATTGTGAAGAAAAAGTCGTTGTTGAAGTAAGGCCGTAACTGGGTATTGCATTTTTGTCAAAGAAGTGTGTTGATTGTTGTTTGAAATTGTTGGGAAGAAGCTTGTGTGTTGAGAGTCCTTGATCGAGACCTCTTGTGCCTATGTTGGGCATTGATCCGAGCTGAGGAAGACTTGATGTGTGTTAACTGTTGATGTTGAATAAAGTTTTCAGTGTGTTCAAGTTTGCAAAAATTGTGAGGCTCAATGTGAATCTGTAAATCAGAGCCAAGCACTGGATTTCATGTTGCTTGGAGAAATTATGGATGAATGAATGGAAGAACTGAAAGTGATATACGATGATGAAATTTATTCAAGTAAAGATTGGTTGCAAATGTTGCAGGAAAAGAAACTCATAGATAAACTTCTCAATGGGGTGGTAGTCTAGGTTGAAGATTAAGTTGGTGAGCAATATGGAACTGAGTATAAAGATTTGACAGAGGAAAATCCAGGGAAGGAACAAAACCAATGTGGTTTTGAAAATATTTTTAATTCTAACATTGATTTCTAGTGCGCGGGTACACAGAATGATTATGAAGAAGAATTAAAGTTCCTTGAAGCATGGCTTGAACAACAATGTATTGATGATGCCTTCATAGAAGTTGCAGCTATGAATATTGAAGACAATATCGATGAAATTGAAAATGAAAATGAAATTTTCATGTATTGGAGCCCTGAAGAGATTAAATTTTTTTTTTTTTTTTTCTAAGTATAGGGGGTTTACGCAGTGCATTATATTAGATATTGTTTTTGGGATTCAACTGCATTAAGTAATTCATTCACGTATGACCATTTCCATGAGAGGTAGTCGTACGTGACTAATTTCTCATGATTTGAATAGTTCACTTAGCACTCATTGCATCGGCTGATGCTCACAGGGGTGAAGAAGTGGGATTGAAATTGGTGAAATAAATCACATAGCGTCAATCATCACTTCCGGGTGCAAGCCCCAGAAGTGATGATTGACGCTATGTGATTTATTTCACCAGTTTCAATCCCACTTCTTCACCCCTGTGAGCATCAGCCGATGCAACGAGTGCTAAGTGAACTATTCAAATCATGAGAAATTAGTCACTTACGACTACCTCTCATGAGAAATTAATCATGAGAAATTAGTCACTTACGGTGTTATATCGCATTTAGGCTCAAGAGAGAGTCGTGTTAAAAATAAAAAACTTACGCGCTTTTGCATGTACGTGGATTGACATAACTATGCAGCTTTATGAGAGAGTCGCGTTAACCATAAAAGAACTTACGCGCTTTTTCATGTACGCGGATTGACATAACTGCACAGCGACTGGCGCGGCACTTCACTTTCGTGAGGGAGGTTAGCGCGCATTCGAATTAATCAAAAGAACCCGGTTGTGTGAACAATCTGTTAACGCTTCAAAGGAGTACCGTAAAGTCTAAAAGGAGTAAGTTATAAGCAGTAACTTAAAGTCTCAAAGGTTCATATGAGAGATTTATATACGTTGACTTTACTAAGTGGGAAGTCTCTTATTAAAAATAGAGCACATTAAAAACAAAGAGTTTCATTAAAAGATTTGGTTTTGGAAACTTTAGAAGTTAATATTTTTTTGAAAAAGTATTTTTTTAAGTTTATTTTTATATATAAAATAAAAATTTAGGGTTTTATTGAAATGAAATTTTTTGAAAAAGATTATTATAAGATGTTTTATTTTTTTAAATTTTTTTTTTTTTTGAGAAAGATGGCATTTTCAAATTTCCAGCCCCAGTTTCCATCATTTACAGGGAAAGATTATGATGTGTGGACCATTAAGATGACGACCATGTTGCAGGCACATGATGTTTGGGATTATATCGAGTTTGGGTTTTCGGAACCTAAGAACGAAGAAGAAGAACAAGCTCTCAGTAATACAAAGAGGGAACATTGGAAGAAAGACAAGAAGAAGAATGCACATGCGTTGCATCTTATTCAGCAGGGAGTGGACTGAGCAGTGTTCTAGAAGATTGTGATCATGTCTTCAACAAAAGTAGCATGGGATACTTTGGCGACAAACTATACAGGTATGGCCAAAGTCCATGTTGTTAAGTTGCAGAATACTAGGAGAGATTTTGAAAGTTTGCAGAGGAAGGAGACAGAGGACATCGATTCTTTCATGAATTGGGTCATAACTGTTGTAAATCAGTTAAATATTTATGGTGAAGATATAAAATATCAAAGAGTGTTTGAGAAGGCCCTCTAATCACTCTCTACCAAATTTGATGTTGTGGTAGCAGCCATAGAAGAAGCCAAGTATTTGGCATCATTGACAGTTGATGAGCTGATGGGATCACTTCTATTACATGAGGCAACTATAGACAAAAATAAGGATTCCACTTTAGAGACTGGTTTCAAAAGTGAGGTTTCTATTTCAAGAGACAGAGGTCAAAACAGAAGTAGATCGAGAGGCAGAGGAAGAAGTGGAATATATGGTGGTCAGAAAGATAGACGAGAAGAGAATGAACATGCAAGTGGAAGGAACTACAGAAGATTTAACAATAATCAAAGAGTTGACAAATCAAAGGTGAGATGCTATTATTGCAATAAATTTGGTCACTATGCTTGTGATTGCAGGAAGAAGATAATTGATCCATAGAAGAGCAGCAACTCGTGTTTTTTGTGAATTCATTCTTGGAACTAGAGAGCTAATGTCACTATAGCGAGCACTAACTCCATGTTCTTAGCTTGCCATATTATGCATGAAACTTCTGCTAGTGTGTGGTTGTTAGACAGTGGTTGCAGTAACCACATGACAGGCAACAAGGATTTGGTTGCAAATTTCGATCAATCTGTGAAAACATAGGTAAATTTGGGGACTGACAAGACTGTGGAAGTAGATGGAAAATGAGTGGTTAACATTTTGACCAAGCAGGGGGAGCCGAAGACAATATCTGAGGTATATTATGTTCCTAGTCTAAAACATAATTTGCTAAGTGTTGGTCAATTGACACAAAAATGATACAGAGTTATCTTTCAAGGTCTAGAATGTCTTATATATGACAAACCCCCAAGCAAGAAAATCATAGCAAAGGTATAGATGACGAGGAACAAACTCTTTCCTCTAATTTTGAATTACAGTGGTCAGGTGAGTTCTTTTACTTTAGCATGTTCTGATGATTATTGGTTATGGAACTTTCGATTTGGACACTTGCACTTTTCTGGTTTAAGATTGTTACAGCAGAAACAGATGGTCAGAGGATTACCTCCCATCAAAGATCCTTCTAGCACTTGTGAGTGTTGCATCTTGGGAAAGAAACACCATGAAATTTTTCCAAAGGGAGTTGAATACAGAGAAAAGAAACCCCTTGAGCTAGTTCATGCAGACTTGTGTGGACCTATGAGGACACAGTCGATTAGTGGAAGTTGTTACTTCCTCACTTTTATTGATGACTACAACAGAAAGACTTGGGTTTACCTTTTGAAGCAGAAGTTTGAAACTTTTGCAAAGTTCAAAGAATTCAAAGCCTTAGTAGAGAACCAAAGTGATTGACAGATCAAGGTATTGAGGTCAAATCGTTGTGGAGAATATGACTCAAAGGCATTTCATGATTACTACAAACAACATGGGATCAGAAGACAGTTTACAACCAGGTACATACCACATCAGAATGGTGTAGGAGAGAGAAAGAGAAGGACAATTATGAACATGGTAAGAACCATGTTGAAAGGCAAAAACTTGTCTAATGAGTATTGGGCAGAACGAGTTGCATGTGCTAATTATGTGATCAAAAGTTCTCCTACAAAGAGTGTAATGAAGAGAGTACCAAAACAAGCATGGCTAGGTATGTATTGCAGTGTATCTCATCTCAGAGTATTTGGATATGTAGCTTATGCACATGTGCCTAAGAAGAGAAGAGGCAAATTGGATGATAAAAGTGAAAAATGCATATTCACTGGTTATAGTGAGCAATCAAAAGCTTACAAATTGTATATCCCAGTCACAAAGAAGACCATAATTAGTAGAGATGTTGTGTTCATGGAAAAAGAGTCATGGAACGAAACTGTTGGGCGCGGGATCCCCCAAGGAAAGTTTTAGGGCTTAGTGCCTAGATTTTGGTCAAAAGTTATAACTCTGATGTAAAGACTCCGCATTTTGTGGGCGCAGAGCGCGTAGCTTGTAAATGAGTCATAGGGTTTCTCACCCTCAATTTTGTAATGTAATGTCGGCTATAAAGATCTACCCATGGTCCGCGGACCATGGGATTGTATAAATAGAGCGAAGCTCTAAGTAGTTAAAAACAATATAAGAATCAATTGATGATCATGGAATAGAAACATAGCGGAGTATGTGAAGTGTAAGGTCTAGTTTTGGGTCGTAGAGTAGGAGAAGGCTCTGCGGCTGAGTGCGTAAAGGCTTAGTAGTCCACAGCTAAGTGCACAGGGCGAGTCGAGTCTATAACCATTAGAGCATTAATAAAGAGAAGTTTTATATAATTCATGTGTATTTATTTCTTGTTTTTTGTAGTGAATGTATTGGGTATAAATTGCATTTCCACTGTTTATCTAATGCGCAAACATATATGACTGTGATATTTAAGTGAAGATGAGATAAAGTATTTGTTTATTCGAAGTTAACTAAGATCTTTAAGAAGATAAGTAAGATCCGCGGTATAGTTTGGGGAAACAACGCAAATCGCTACCATAATACCGCGAAACCACCTCATCCCCTGGTTAGGGCTGCGTGAAAGGCGATTATAACAGATCGTGAAGGTCTCGTGGGTTAGAACAATGCGTGAAGTGACCTACGCGAAGGTAGGCACAGTTGAACTAAATCGACACCTCAGACATCTCAAGGTTGTGTAAACTTGGTTCCAGCATCCCCCCATACTACTTCGAGTGAGACTTCTATCCGCGCCCCACAGGCTGATGCCGAAAGGGCCAATAGTGTAGGGATTTATTTGGCTAATTAACTCTGAACCTTGGTCAAGCCCCATCAAGCCAACATGAACTGTAGACAAAATAGTTGATGCACAAGTGCCACTGATGGAAGAAGATGATGTAGCAAAAAAGGAGCAACAAGAATCACATGTGAAAATACCAAACAGAGACACACCAAAAAGGATTCCAAGATTTTCAAAGCAGCATGGATCCTCAAGAAGATCAACATATCAAGATTCTCCCAACAATGAACCAGGTGATGAATTAAGCAATGGTAAGAGAAAGATGAGAAGTTTGAAAGATATTTATGATGATTTGGATGTTAGTTCAAATTTTGCATTGTTGTCATTCCAACTTTCTTTTTATGAAGAGGCAATCAGAGATGAAAATTGGGTGCAAGGCATGGATGAAGAAATTGAAGCTATTGAAAAGAATGACACATGGGATTTGGTTGATTTACCAAAGCGAAAAAATCTCATTGGTGTGAAGTGGGTGTATAAGACAAAGTTGAATGAAAAAGGTGAAATTGACAGATTTAAAGCAAGACTTGTAGCAAAAGGATTCTCGCAGCAATCGGGAATAGACTTTGGAGAAACGTTTTCTCCAGTAGCCAGATATGATATTGTAAGAGAAGTTCTAGCCACATTAGCTCAGAACAAGTGGATAGTATATCAGATGGATGTAAAATCAACCTTCTTGAATGAAATTTTAGAAGAGGAAATTTATGTGCAGCAGCCTCCAAGATATGAAGTTGAAAGTAATGAAGACAAAGTTTACAGGTTGAAGAAAGTGCTCTATGGACTGAAGCAAGCGCCTAGAACTTGGTATAGCATAATTGACAACTACATGGTTAAGAATGGATTTTGCAGAAGCAACATTGAGCATACCTTATACACAAAGGTAAATGAGCATGGACATATTTTGATTGTTTGCTTATATGTTTATGACATGATTTTTGCAGGTGATTTTGAGATAGATGAATTTAAAGTAACCATGATGAAAAAATTTGAGATGAGAGATATTGGTCTCATGAAATATTTTCTTAGCATAGAAGTTGAGCAATCTAAAAAAGGAATTTTTATTTGTCAAAATAAATATTCCAAAGATTTGTTTAAAGATTCGGGATGGAAAATTGGAAACCTATCCCTACAGTAGGTGCAACGGGTACAAAGCTAAGCAAGGATGATGAAGGATCATATGTCAATCCAAGTCTATTCAAAAGATTGGTTGGCAGCCTCATGTATCTCATAGTTACAAGACCGGATATCATGCAAGGAGTGAGTTTGATTTCCAGATTTATGGAGAGTCCAAAAGACACACATTAGAGTGTAGGAAAAGGAATTATGAGATACATAGTAGGAACTAGAGATTGTGGCATTATGTATGCAAGCACATAAAAGAAGGATTTGATTGGATACACAGATATCGATTTTGCATGTAGTTTGGATGTCAGGAAGAGAACTTCTACTTTTGTGTTCCACCTTGGTTCAGGTGTGATTTCATGGGCATCTAAGAAGAATCCCATTGTGACAGTTTCGTCAACAGAAATAGAATATGTAGCAGCAACATCAGCAGCATGTCAAGCAGTGTGGTTAAGAAGAGTATTTCATGGACTCAAGCAGAACCAACAAGATCAACAACAATATATTGTGACAACACCTCAACGATTGCACTATCCAAGAATAGTGTGTTTCATGAGAAGAGAAAATATATTGATACTAGATATCACTTTATTAGAGAACTTGTGAGCAATGGAGAAGTTCACTTGAAGCCCTCTAGATATATTGATCAATTGGATGATATATTTACTAAGTCATTAGCACAATATGTGTTTGAGTTTCATAGAAGAAACTTGGGTGTTGTAAGCCTAGCTGAGACGTAGACCAGTAGAAATGTTTGAGTTTTCATGAGTCATGTTTTAGTTTAGTAGTCGTAATTAAGGGGGAGTGTTAAAATAAGATAATTACTCCTGCATGAGGAGTTGGCTAAATATAAAGAGTCAGTTAACTGAGTGATTGAGTGGTTGAGTGTTTGAGTCTTGAGTCAAGTCTAGTTAAATGATAGACAACTTTGAGTGTGTGAATGAATGTGGTTGCATGTCAAGATATTTTAGGCAATTAGATAGTTGGAAAAGGTTTAAATGCCCTTCACCGGGTTCATTGTAATCATCATGTTTTGTGTGATCAATGGAAGAGCAACAACTCATGTTTTATGTGTGAATTGTTTATGCTTTGTCTTCTCTGCCTTTCCAACATTTATGTCACTTTTCACAAGAGTGACGAACTGGTGAGGAAGTTAATCAGTCCTACTAGTTGTCGTGAGGATAGTTTTAACTTGTGATATTGATGGGGATAGTGTTAAATATAATTACGCTGCATGACAGATTAATCACCGAACACTGCCTCACTACCACCACCATGATCTGTTCAACTTTCGAAGAGCCACCACTGCCATAACCCTTTTAAATTGAAGGGGTAATAACCGACTTAAATTTTGTATAAATATAGTTGAGTTGGGATAGAAGAATATAGAGTCAAGACGCATAGAGTGTGAATTGTATGCAGTTGTAGCTGCTTCACCTTCTGTAAATTAATGTTTAGTTTTTGTGTTATTGAACAGTCGTAGCTGCATTCTTATATTATTGATGTGTTTGTATTTCCGTTGTTTAATCAGTTGATATCGGAGTGTTGTGTGCTATGCCCAATCTTTTGTGTGGTATCAAAGCATTGTGTGCTCTGCCCAATCTTTCATGTGGTATCAGAGCATTGTATGCCCTGCCCAATCTTTTAGATAGAGTGGCTGGTGCTATCTGTTTACTTGAAGTCAATGATGTTGATGATAGGGATTCACTTACCTAACCTCTTCAAGCTCTTCTACTACCATGATTACGCTCTCTAACTTTGCCACTTTGTCTATCAGCAAAGCAAAAAGGATGACAAGAGGAAGGATTTCCATAAATGAACAACGTCTCTGCTTCATTTCTCTCATTTCACATATTTTCCCAGCTTGATCTCTTGACGTATCTGTTTGTATCTCTTCCTCCTACATAGTAATTCCAATTGACACTCTATTTATCATATCAGTCTATTTTGTTGGCTTTGGCATTGAGGAGGCCTGCAAATTTTATGTTGTAGTTAATCCTTTGAAGAAATTTTGTGGAATTCTCCAGCGCTTCTCCTCCAAAATTCGCCATCTCTTAGTATCGATGAAAAGCTCTGGCTGAGCTCCTAGGGAATTCTGTAGATTCTCCACCACTGCTCTTAACCAAACCATCACTAAATGGGGATTTTTACTTCCTCTGGTCATCCTTATTCTCTCAGCCAGTTCACGCAAAATGTGTGCGGATTCTTTGCCGATGTCAATAAATGACTTTTTAAAATTTCCTCTTACAGAAAAAGGAGCCTGAACAAATAATATGATCACCAATGATTATATGATAAGAAATACATGAGTGTACGAGGGAGCAACAAAGTTGCATTGGAATTTCGACGAATACCTGAATCTCAGATTTTAAAATACATTTAAATTCTCCACAGAGTATGCACAATGTCGGGTCATGTTTCCAAATTTTTCCATGGATATCTAAAGAATAAATATCCATGTGGTGGCTCCCAACTGGCAAAACTCACTTGTGAAATTCACATAAATTTCTTAATAAACAGTGAAATTTATAAACGGATCACCAAGTTTATATAATAGGAGATGACAGTAAAAAGTTTATATGATATTTACCAATGAGGCTTCTGTGGATTTCGAGTTCAGCACAAATTTACAACCTCTTGGAACCTCATCATAGCCTGGATCTTAGCAATATTTTGGCTCAACGACATATTTTTTTACACATTCTGCTAGTATACAAACAAATTTTGTGTGAAAAATACATACATTTTTATATACCAATTGTTATTTTTCCAACATTTGCTACTTTGGGGGGAGCATAGCGCTAATGATACAAACAATGGTTTTGCAATATGCTTACAGAAGAGAGAGATAATGTCAAGGCATGGCGGCCATCCTTATTCGGATTGTATTATAGGTTTAGAGAATGTTTCTAAATATGATCATAAAATTTCACTCATTTTTTGTTTGGTCTCAAAATCTATAATCTAATTAAATTCAACTAAACAATCAAATAAAATAAAATAAAATAAAACAAATATTTCTCATAATCAATTTTCATGAAAATAATAAACATCCTATTTATTGTTGTTTCTGGCAAGGCTTTACCTTTCATAGATTTAGGTAATACTTCCATGTGACATAAAATGGAATTGTGAAGGTCATCTCCATCCCATACAGGAAAAATGATCACATTAATATCTAAAGAGAGCGCACAACCGATGACAATCATAGACATTTGTTGACACGCCATTTTAAAAATATTTTCCGCACGATAACTAGAAATGGCTATGAGATTGAAGGTGAGAATGAAGATGATCACCACATAATCATATATTTTCTTGATCATAATAGGAAAGAAACGTGAATATGTGGACCATGCACCCGCATCACCCAAACGGACCAGATATATTAGAATCCTAAAAAGTAAAGAATCGAATATACCATGCAGATTTGAATCTTCAGGTATTTAAGAATGATATTGTATTGACCTATGAGAAAAATGGAGACACCCAGTATAACAAGTTCACAATTTTTCCATGTAAGTTCCGCAACATAGCTCACTCCGACTCCTAAGAATCCCGCCAAGAATGTTGCACAAGATATGTTTAGACCTTTGCTTAATGTAACACCTGCATTATATTAGCATGGCACAAAACATTAATTCATTATAAGTATAGTCAAATAACTGCTCTAGTGATAGGACATACTCACAAAACATTCATGTCAAAATTCAATCTGTCTAAATACACCGATCTTTATAAAGATTGTTGTTAGTTTTAATAGTCTATGATAAGAGATGACGATAAAAAGATGGAACAACAAAGAGAATGAAAAGAAAAGAAAAGAAGATAACAGAGGAAGAAGACTAAAGATGACAAATGTAAAAAGATATACAATTTATAAAATTACAGAATATTTAAGATGGAGACAAAGAGCAGGATATTTGCAATATGAAGTGTAACATGGGGGAGGGGTATTAGTAACATGGGGTAGGGGTATTGTGTAACTTAATGGATTTTCCTCTTTGGGTGTAACACGGGAGAGGGGGATTGTGTAACTTCATGGATTTTCCTATCTAGTAATTTATTGCTCATTGTGTTCTTGCTTCATCTCTATGTATTTGCATGTGTTTATTATGGACATAGTGCATCTGATATGCAATGTTCAGTCCTACTTGTTCAGTCGAGTCCATAATGAAGTAGGAGAAGAAACTCTATTAATTTATACCATCTACTTTTTTACACTTAAATTGCAAATTTTCCCATTATAAGTGATCATAACATTATGTCAAACTAAGTTATTCAATTTTAACCAAACACACCTAATAATGATTATGTTCATCCTTATTATTAATTGCTAAATTCCTTCCTTCTTTTCTAGTATTCAAATATCACATAATAGTTCATTCCTAACTTCAATTCTAGTATCACGATTAAGGACTACTCTAACACTTGGTTAGTACATTCTATGAGGAAATTAAAAACTTACCAGAGCAACGTATCTCAGCAATATCAGGTACATTTTAATACAACAAAGTATCAAGGAATTTGGAGATTTTATTACTGAAGTAATTACAAATTTCTAAAAATTATTTCAACATCCGATAAACAAAAGGAAATAGTTTTACATATAACTACCTATAGTGAATTCAAAGGCCAACACGATAGCAACGACGGCCCATATGGCATTCCCAACAAAGGTTTCAAACATTGGCCTGACAAAGTAGAAAAGAGAGACCAGGGACAATGCAAGCCCAACTTTGATCGAATGGATAACCTTTTGAGGATCCTCTGCACTCACTTGCCAAATCCTCGTGCACACAGAAAGGACAGATCTTTTCCATCGCTTGAAAGCCTATGATATTCTGCAAACCAGATGCTCCTGAAATTTCTTCCGGATGGTAATCTTCCGTTCCATAGATTTCTCTCAACGAAAACTTACTGCAATATAAGAAAATCAACACTCCTTACTCAAGGTATAAAAGCAAGTTTCAACTAACTGATATTCTGTAATATCTGTCAATCTCTATTCGATTGCCTGAACCTACAAGTAATTCAAATTCGAAGAGCTCGTTCTATCTCATAATTCACTATGCCCAGTCGAAATAACAAAAGCCAACCCCGTTAATGCAGTGTTACAGGCCTGGCCACACTGTCCGGGCGAACTCCCCATATAAAGAAAGTTACGGCAATATCTCATAAGGAAGCTGACATGAATATTAGGAAAATGTAAAAAACAGTTTTTGAATTCCTCCGCCCCATCATTACGACATATAAAGAAAAATATACTGAATCTTCATCTACAATGGTTCCCACGCAGGCCACTAAAAAATCGAGTGGCCCAATGAGACGAAAACTAACTTTTTTTTCCCAAAAATTTGATAGTTGTATTTGTCTTTGGACTCTATTTTTTCCTAGTCAGCTTTGAGATATTTATTTTTTCATTAGTAGTCAATCTTTTTTCAGAACGATAAATTGCTTGGGAATATACTTATTTTAACTTTTTGACCACTTTTTAATTATGATACTTAAATATTTATTAAAATCAAATTTGACAATTATATTTATCTTTGGAATCTATATTTTTCACCAATTTTCTTGAAAATATATATTTTGTCATAAAAATCATATTTAATATATTTTTATTTTTTTTCTCTGAAATTTTTTTGCCTATATTTTGAATATTATAAAACTCTCAAGTTTCATTAATCTATATTTGAAATATTATAAAACTTTTGGTAAACATCACATTACATTTATGAGTTTAAGAATTGCAAAACACCTACTATGATTTATCCTCAAAAATTTTATGTTTTTTTTATAATAATATTTAAATATTCATTAAAATCAATTTTTTTTTTTAAATTAGATACACTTTATTTACAAAATTACGAAAAATTACATACATTTTATTTACCATATTACATTGTGTATTTCAAACCGAGTTAATATCACTAATAAGACAAAACTTTAACTAAATTGTAAATACATGTTTTCTTCAACCCAATGGACTCATATGCAAGCCATGACGCAACTTTCATACTTCTTTCAACTCAACGTTCTTGTATGCAACGCAAAATGGCATATACTTTATAATTCTTTGATTTTATTTGTTAATTATCTTTAAAATTTTATGGTTAAAAACATATATATATAGAGTATAATCTTTTTGAGTTGTTATTAAGTAGATATATAATTCTATTTATTTTTTTTAGCTTAACTCAGCCGCTCACAAGTCATATTAGACCACTAAATGATGAAACCTCAATATTGGTTAGCAAATGTCTTCTCATGCATATATCTACGGTTCAATCTAACTCAATGAACTATATTCTCTAAAAACATACTTTCCGTATTGAAGTTGTTATTAGGATTAGGGAGAAACTACTAGGTCAAAGGGAAACAATGGGGTGACAACCCACTGTCACCTTAGCTAAGGCTTCCTGCTCTTTACAAACATTCACTGATGGCAGGAGTCCCGGTATGAGAGGAATCACAAGAATGGGTGGATCAATTATATGATATGAGGTGATTCCTAAGGCCTATTCACAAGAGAGGCTCAAATGGATAGATCACTCGATTGGAAAGCAAGGTGTTAGGCTCTCTAGGAAGGGATAAGAGAAAACTTGAGCCTAGGTTTGGAGTGTATGCCTTGATGAGGGGTTTCCTACACTTAAGGATCCTTGTGGAGAAAAAAATTTCTATGTAATATTTGTGGAATTTGAATTATAAGCTGCGGGACCACAAAGAACCCAAGTGGGCCTAAACTAGGTCAAGGGTATGGAGTTGATCAACCAAAGAAGGGCTTGAGCTAATAAGGGAAGAGAATAGGATCAAAGGACTAATATTTTTTTTTTTGAATGTGATGATCCAAGTGACGATACTAACCCAAATCAACCTAGGGAAAGAGAGGATCTTATAGCTAGGGGTTTCTATATCTCTGGATTCCACGTTGGATTGTGCTCAAACTTGGAGGACACCTTAAGAACACCCCATGCAGTTGTGGACTATTTTGAAGGTGTTTGGATTGCTGCAAAAGATTTATCTTGATGCCTTAGTTGACCCTCTAAGGTTAGGCCTTGAATTGGGAAGAGTGAAGAAAAGAGAGATAAATTTGACCACCAAGGGATGTGAGGATCAATGTCTTACTACTTTCTCTTAATGGAGTCAAGATACACATAGATCGAGATTTTTCATGAGCTAATGAACCCTAATTGACTTGCAATATCCTTTCCAAGGGAAGCAACTAGGTTAATAGGGATTTATACTTCAAATTTGTGAAGGAGACAAATTTTTGAGGTCTTTCAACCTAAGAGGCGCCTCTAGGAACATTCACTGAATCCCTCAAAGAGAAACACATGAATTAAATCACTTATTCAAGGTCCCAGAATAATTTTGCATTACATTAATCCATACAAAAACAATGACAATGATATACATGCATTAAGTAAAATAAAAAAACTAGCATTAAAACTTCACTTACATGAGAGATAGAGTATATCCATCCATCAAATTTGTATTAGAAAGAATCTCCAATGACAATAGTCAAAATCCAAACATCATAGTGCATTAAGAAAGCTTGAAAAAGTTCATCACAACAAAAAGTGCGAAAATCTCTCAAGAGATACTATTCCAATCCAAGTGATGATGAAACTCAAATGATCTCTCATCAATTTATATCCTTCCTAAGGGGTTTTATTTTCCTAATTAGCCCAAATTAAGCCCCATATACTAAAACAATGTGCAACCATAACATCGCTTGGTGACAAGCCCACCAAGATAACTCCATAATATAAATATAATCCCCCCAAGTGGGAAAATAGTGAATACAATGAGTCATTGGACCATTGAAGAGGCCTAGTGGAGTCCAAAATATGTCGAGTTGAGAGAATAAGCTCCAAACATATTGACCAAGGGGTTAGCCCCTTGACATCCAAGTCAATCAAATGTGGTGTCCCAAGTGGGTGTGGGGGCGCAAATACATCCTCGTGGGTCTCTGAGTTGGTCGATAATATATGTATACCATCCATAAGGGCTACAATGATGACATAAGCCCTCCCTTTATCTCCCATGGTGAGACACATCCTCATATGGGCCCTGAAACATCTGCCAAGTGTGTGGTGCAAGTGTGAAGTCAGTTGGGCATGGCAGTCCAAGTGCATTATCCTCATCCAAAAAGGTGTAAAATGAGCAATCAATGAATGGTGTTGAGGGGTCCATTAAGTGGAAATCTTCTCTTCATTATGGTGGAGGCCCATGGCTCTCAATTCTCACCCTACAAGTGCAAATATGACCCTCTAGAGGGCTTAGACCCCATATAGGGAGACCACAACCCCAAATATAGACCCACTTCCAATCCTATAGAATATCCAATGCATCCCCTCACCTTTTAGTACAGCAAAACATTAGAGTAATCGAGTAAAAGAGCTTACAAATCCTGGAATCAAGTGGCCACTTCATAGTGGCATGACCTTCCATAGTGTGATTTAGCATGTACAAGTGTCTCCAATCTCAATAAGGGGCTAACTAAGGACCCTATTAGGTGGTTTCAAACTCTAAAGGGGGTGACATGTCCATGGTACATCCATAAAATGCTAGGTGGCATGTGACATATTGATGGAACATAATGGACACATAAGACACATGCCATGGTACAAGGCTAGCTAAAATAATGGAAGCCCGAACTTGGGTATATGGATGTAGGAGGTAGTAATCATGGTACATGAGTTACCCTGACAAATTTTTTTTTAACCCTTCGTCATATTCCTTTTTCCTTTTACTGATTTTTCTTTTATAACTGCTTGGGGCTCAAGGGGATGATAGCATGATGTGTAGGATATAGCAGTAGATACCCCCTTAAGGCGAGCCAGTTCATTTCCCACCAGGGGTTGGGACAATCATGGGTTGCGCAATGATGTAAGGGGCTCATCTAAGACCCATAGAAACCAAGGTAATGGCTTGAGATAAGGAGTAGAGCTCATGTTTGTCTTTTTCCCACGCACTAAATTTGTATGTCCCAACCATATTTTAAATTTTGTTGTACATTTCCTAATGATAGTGGCCAAATTATGCTTTTTTTTCTTTTTAGCTGCATCAACCTCTAGGGCATCGTTTCAGGCCCAACCAAGGTGTGGGCAAGGGGAGGGGGAAGCTGACCCCTTAAGGACTCAGTGGAAAAATGTGGACCCAGATGGGAAAAATAATGAAGGGGTTGTAATGATCGAAAGGGGATGATATATATGGTATTGGGAGGCGGGACCACACAACCAAGATCGGGGTTTCCCATGTAGTGTCACTCCTAAAGCTAGTAACCAGTAAACGAGATCACTCGATACTAGGATACAAGGTTAACCATCAAATTGGGAAGAGGATACAAGAGTATAGACCTAGCCCACTCTTTATGTCGAATCTCGCCACCAATCTATGCTTAAAAGTTTCCATGATAAGTAAAAAAAATACCTAACTACGTAATGAAAAGCAATACATTCGGGGTTGGAGGGCCCACCTTCAAGCATACGATCATAACAGATGGGTGAGGGACCACATGGCTGGCTCAGGCAGTGGAGATAATGGCACATCGAGTTATCTGGTGGCTGCAAGGGGTTGCTCACTACTGGCTGAGGACCATATAGGAGAAAAACATATCCTATGAATACCACCCATGGATGGTGGGTAACAATATCTATTTAATGTAGTTGTTAAATTAATTTTGACTTAGCTATAAAGTATAGTAGAATCATTTTTTGGTCAAGAGGCCTCTATAATGAGCATCTTTATTTTTATTGCATATTCTAAGAATATGCCATAATCTAAGTGATAGGAGCATTATGTTTGATCTTGCTACTATGAGTAGGATTCTTAGATATACTCAAAATTGCAATCTAGATAAATTCAACACTTTGTAGAACAAAAATAGACTTTAAAGAAATATTAAAATTTTCTTAGGTGTATTTCAACTCAACTGCGTAATTAGTTTATTTGACAAATATTTTATTATTTCTAAATTATCATCATTAAAAGTATATATAAGTTTGTATCAATTTATATTAAGATGTAAATAAGTTTTATCAATATTCTTATAATTATAATTTATAATCTATTTTTTGAAAACTTACTTTCCTTATTGGAGTTATTATTAGGATTACAAATACCTCTAAATGTTAGTTATTTATTTGTCATTGTAATTTTTTTGATTAAAAATGATTCTCCCTATTTCTATAACAATTATATTACAATTATTGGCTATACTAAAATGAAAAATCTATTTAATATAGTTGTTAAGTTAATATTCACTATAAAGTAATTAGAATAATTTTTGGATCAAGAGACACCCTATCAATATAAGGGAGAGTACAAATTGATCTTAAAACAATATTATTATAATTTTAAATATATTCTAGCTCTACTTTGTAATGCATTTGACTCAAAATGATTTGTCATCAATTAAAATAAGCGAATGTATTTAAGTGGTGAACAACAATAACAAAGGAAATTTGGCTTACAAGGACCCAACTAAAAGCACATCCACCTCTAGGTTTATGATTCCCAAGCCAATTACCACAACTTTGGATAAGGAATTGTTTCATCATCTTAGATTGCTTCCTCATGTAGAAGTTAGATGTAAGGTCATTCCACAATCAACCCACCTACCCCGCATCCCCCTCCCTACCAAAAAAAATAGATAACATACCCTCCATTGACAATAATAAAGATAAAATAATACTATGAAGATTATCCTACATGGGTTAGTAAAACATGAGTTCAAAAAGGGTGTGGAAAAGAATAACTTATGAGTCCAAACCTCTACCATGCATTATATAGAAAGTATGGTTAGCATATGGATGTTTTTATGGAACTTCTACAAAGAAACATGTATCATGGATCGTTATGATTCTTAGAATAAAACACTTTGAGTTTGTAGAAATTGAAAGTAATGAGCTTTATACTAAGAAAAACCTTCAATTATATTTTTCTTGGGATATTATGTTTCATACCATGTAAAAGGAGGGACAAGTAGGGTATACATCCGTCTATCACCCAAGCTCTCAATTTGCATAATTGACCATGTAAAAAACTCATGAAGTCAAGTGGTATGGATGCTTCTTAATCTCATTATTTGAATCCTTAACTTCACCGACTTGTATGCACATGATGAACTATGAAAGAGAGTGATGTTTTGTGACTGGCTAGTTGAATATCCCTCAAAGGTTGACTAATTATTGTGTAGCAGTTTTAACAATATGGAGTCTTATAATGATAATATTATCATTAACATTTTCTACATGTTTGTTAGGGTCCTACCCTAACCTCCTTACTTCAAGGTAGTTATGTATTAGGGAATTAATGCATGAGGTCATTTTACATGGGCGTTGAATTAGTGAATTAATATATCGAGCCATTTTATTAGAAGAGGGATCATTTGGTAATTGGTAGGTGGTTGTTTAGTGTAAATGGTTATGCTAATTAAATAATTCCCACTTGATGGTCAATACTCATTATGATGGCAAGAAAACTTCTTAGGGTTTTACTAGCGACAAATTATTTATAGTAGTAGAAGGGTATGCAATTTTTTTCCGAGTTGTGTTATTATATTGGACCTTTTCGCAATTGGAGGTTTATCCTTGATAGGGACGATGAATATTTCTATCTCTCTTAATTACGTGTGAAAGGGTTGGTATTTTATAGGTTCTATATAACTATTTCTCCTATGTTCAATTTTTGGTAGTTTGTATTTCTTCAAATATTGCTCATATTTTTCTATTTCCCTTTTATTAAATATATGGTAAATGGTAACACAAATTTTTCTTATAAAACATATGCCCAAATTATCTATATATATATATATATATATATATATATATATATATATATATATATATATATATATATATATATATATATATATATATATATATATATTTTAAATGTTAGACATATGTCACATCATATTTAAACATAATAATTCTATTTAAGAAGAATAACACAATAAGTTTTCTTTAAATATAGCCTACTTGCCATGGTTAGCATCATAAAATATTTGATCAAATACTATTCTTTCGAACGTTAAGTATATTAAAGAGATATAATGATAGTAATAATAACAATAACAATATTTTTTTGGGTCTTTTCTCATAAGGTCTTGCAAACTTTATCCTTTTTAATGGATATATATATATATATATATATATATATATATATATATATATATATATATATATATATATATATATATATAATTCTAGCCCATGGGGTGTATAATAGACGGTGATGGGGTGTACTATTAAGGCACTTCATGATGTCCACTTTGAAACTCCATGGGAATAAATCCAACCATGTTAAGGGCTAATGTGGCCCATGCTAGGTGCGATCCCTGGGTGATTTTGACAACTTAGATACCCTTGGGTTGCAGTTTCTTAAGGAAAAGGTTAAGCTTGCAGTCATCTAAGGACTCACACAACTTAGCAAAACATAAAAAATTAATAATAATTCTCCTAGAATAATAGGAATTTGGGAGTTTTCACCCCATAATAATACTCATACAATAGTAATACTCTATAGGGAGTGAAAGAATAAATCTTTGACCAATCCAATAATATCATAAACTCTAAGACTTATATCAAAATAATCTTCATGTGACATCACTTACATTGGTGGGCATGACCCTATAATTGTTGGATATTTATCTCAAAAGACTCCTTGTATGATGTTTGATTGCACTATTATAGCTCTCTAGTAACCATTTTGGTGGACCCAAGGGCATAATGAAATCCACCAAAACCATTACAAAAACATGACTTTAGAGAATAGAATCACACACATGGAAAATTATGCCTTTAATATCGAAGCCAATGTTTCTAAAATTGCTTACCTAAACAAACAAGTTACTAATATTAACTAACTACAAAACATTGTCTCTCTAAACACAATGATTTGTGATTTCAGAAGTAAAATAAGTTAGGGTTTCTTAAAAACATAGCCTATCCTCCTTGGTTAGTATCCCTAAATATTTTATCAAATAATATTGTTGCAAAACTTATCCTTTTTAATGGAAAATAGAAATAATAATCATAATAATTCTCCTAGAATAATCCCATGGGGGGTAGTTCAATTTTCTATCGCCATGACATGAAGTATTATGTAAACAGTGAGATTCAAGCTTCAAATCCCCATAGGTCAAACCAAAAAAAAAAAAAAAAACTCCTAGAATAACAGGACTTTGAGGATTTTTACCCCATAATATTACTCATACAACAATAATACTCCATAGGGAGTGAAAGAAGAAAACTCTAGTTAACCAGATAGTACCATTTTCTGAGACTTATATAAACATATTGTTTATGTGATATTAATTACAGCGGTGTGTATCTTTGTTGACCATTTTGATGGACATGGCCTACTATTGTGGGATCTTTATCCCAAAACACACCTTGTATGACATTTAATTACAATAATATAGTTATCTGGTAACGATTTTGGTGGACCCAAGGGCCCAATGACATCCACCAAGAACATGACTATAGAGAATAGAATCACACACATGGAAAACTATGCCTTTTATATGAAAACCGATGTTCCTCAAATTGAATACCTAAACACACAAGTTGCTAAGATAGACTAATTAGAAAGAAATACTTTTTTAATTTCCTACATGCAAGAAAATCTCAACAATATTATAGCCAATGTGCTATCCAAAGAGGTAAACTAGCGACCAATAGAAGCAGAGTGAGCTAGTGGTGAATAAACAAAAAGGGAAGGGAATCACACCAAATTAGCCTTTCTATATAATCAAAACTATATACCTCACCAATTTCCTAAAGTAGATGAAAACATGTTTGATGGTTTGACCCAATAATATGGGTTAACCAGATGAATCACTACTTCTTGATCGAATAAATTATTAGTAAACTACTAGAATTTGGCTAGGTATGGTGTACATGGATAAGGGCGATGGAATGGTGATAATGTCGCAAGAAGTCCTTATTGTAGGATACATTACCTATAACCAATTTCTAAACACCATATATATTCACCTTGAAATAAACATCCATTTTGTAGATTTATTGATCAAGTTGCACTAAATAGGAATAATCAAATACAATATTATGGCCTACGAGTAATTGTCTATTGAGAAAGAGAGCATGCCTAGTTATTTTTCCATAGAAATTTTTATCATTGGTATAAAGGAGGACATTAGCGAAAATTATTGATGGTTAACCCAACTAAATGGTTGGAAACCTATAAGTGAGCTATGGAAGCATAATTTATGGTAATTATATAAACCAAAAAAACCACATCATTCATTTCTCAAGTCCCCCTTCTATATTTACACCCACTCCCTCAACTTCCTAACCCTTGATGTTCATGGTAGGTTGATCTTGATAAACATAAGGGGAATTTTGAGGTATAAAATGGGCCTCCTAAGGAAATTATAAAATAATAGTGGAAATAATAAAATAAGATTAGATTACATCATCAAATTTTAGAGGGAAAAAAGAAAAAACTATTCTTTCAACTCGTATTTTCAACTTATCTCCCTATGGGTTTACTCACATTTCAAGTGGAAACACAAGTTGGACGAAAAATTTGATTCCTAATCCAAGGAGTACACATGTTTCCTAATTTCGATGGACCCTACTACATGAAAAATGAGAAATACATGAAAAACGTTATTGCAATCACGCTTTTTCATGTATTTCTCATTTTTCGCATTAGGGTCCATCAAAATTATGCAACATGGGTACTCCTTGGATGAGGAATTAAGCTTTTCATCCAACGAGTATTCCATCTCGAAATGTGAGTAAAACCTTTGGGAGATAAGTTGAAAATACGAGTTAAAAAAGTAGTTTTTTATTTTATTTTTTTTAATCTTTTTACTTTTTTACTCCAAAAATGGTGAATCATCCCCCATGGTAGACATCATCATCTTCAATCCTATTGGTTCTTATAAAGTTTATTTTGGTTGTACATTTTTCTTAGGAGGCCCATTTTAGACCTCAAAACTCCCCTAATGAGAAATTGAATATCCATGTCTTAATTTTGTTATTATAATGATGAATAATGGGTCAAATGACATGTATGTATGGAATAAAATTAATGTTCATAGATATCACCTACCCTAACATGCATCAAAAATTTTAAAGGAAGTCATCCCAACTCTAGATCTAGTAGAGACTACACTTTCTTCTCCTAAAGAAACCACCTTGAAGCCTTCTTATGAGGAACCGCAAATTTCCCACCATATTTTTTTAGGAATTTTTAGGTACTATACCTTAAATCTAGTTTCCTATATCAAGAACACAAAGGTCATTGTTTTAATAAATAGTGGCACCTCCAAAAATTTTATCATTGTCGAATTTCCAAAACAAAAACCATCATTATGATGATATGGTATACAATTTTCAAATAAGTATAGTCAATTAAAATTTGATAAAATGTGGAACCAATTGTGAGAGTATGAAACTTCAAATGGGTTAGTATTTTCTTAAACCAAACATATTAATTATTGCGAAGGGGGACATTATGTGTCTCTCAGAGAAAAATGGTATTGAATATTGGGTGCTGCCATAATGGATCTCAAGGATTTGTACATGTGATTCAATAAGATGTGCAATAAATTCATCCTCATCCACTTGAAATTATCAAATATCATCATTTAGAAAATATCTTAAAGAAATCAATCTTTAACATTATATCCAGTTAAATCCCATCCATATTATTGAGAGCTCCATATAGAAAATACACCCTAATTTAGTAATACATACTACTTTTCCACCCAATATATTATTAATAAACTAGTAGAATTTGGGTGGGCGTGTTGTACTTGGATCATGAGCATTGGAAAGGGTGGCGATGTCACAAGAACTCATATGTGGGATACATTTCCTAGAGCCAATTTATAAACACCATTTATTCTTACTTTTAAATAGACATCCATTCTTTTGAGTTGTTGATCAATAAAATACACACTACTTCTCCATGCAAGATATTATTAATAAACTACTATAATTTGGGTGGTTGTGTTTTACTTGCATCAAGAGCATTGAAAATGGTGGCAACGTCACAGAAAGTCCTATGTGGGATACACTTCCTAGAGATAATTTATAAACACCATTTATGCTCACCTTGAAATCGACATCCATCTTTTGGAGTTGTTGATCAAGTTGCATAAAATATGCATAATGAAATGCCATATTATGGAATATGTGTAATTTTCTGTTGACACAAAGGGCATACCTTGTTATTTTTTCAGATTTTCTTTTATCACTGGTGTAAAGTAGGACATTAAAGAACAACTATTGATGGTTCACCCAACTACATGGTTGGAAACCTATAAGTGAGCTAGAGACACATTGATTGTGGGAATTATATAAACCAAACAACCCATATCATTATTTTCTCATGTCCCCCTTCTATATTGACACCCACTCCCTCTACTTGATCACTGTTGAGATTTTATAAGTTGATATTGGAAAAATAAATTGAATATCCATGTCTTAAATTTTGTTATCATAATGATGAATAATGCAACAAATAACATATATGTAAGTAATAATTTGTTTTTTCATATATATCGCCTATCCTAACTTCCACGAGGAAATTTTAGATGAATCCATCCCAAATCTAAATTTAGTAGAGGTTACACTTCCTCCTCCTAAAGGAATCACCATGACACCTTATTATGAGGAATCCCAAATTTCCATATGATTTATTAGGAATTTTCACTCCTGGACATTAAAGTTGGTTTTCCATATCAAGCACAAAAAGGTCATTGTTTTAATCAATAGTGGCATCTCCCACAATTTTATCGTTGTTGAATTTCCATGAAAAGAAAAAGCATCATTACAATAACACGATACACAATTTTCAAATAATGATAGTCAATTGAAATTCAATGAAATGTGCATAGATCATGAAAATATGAAACTTCAAATGAGGAAATATTTGCTTAAACCAAACACATTCACTATTGGCAAAGGGGGCATTATGTATCTCTCAAAGAAAAATGTTAATGAAGATTAGGTGCAATGAAAATGGATCTCAAATCCTTTTACATGTAATTAAATAAGAAGTGTAATAAATTCATCCTTAACCCATTGAAATTACCAAATATCATCATTTATAAAATATCTTGAAGAAAGGCATCTTCAACATTATATCAAGTTAAATTTCATCCACGTTATCAAGAGCTTCCTATAGAAAATACATCCTAATTTGTACTTGGATTTTAATATGCATAAATAGCAATTTGAAATGCCACATGTCTTATCCATCTCATTTTGAGAACATTATCATGACTTCCCAAGGAAATTGGTAGCTCGTATCCTTGTGTGTTCTTACTAACATCCTTTTAACAATAGAATGAAATTGAAAATGTCACTCAAGGGATATTTGAGGTTAGTGTGATACATCCACATATTATCCATTTTCCATCCCAATATTAATTTTATTTGTAAAATAACGAAATTCCCACATATGCTCTAACCTTTTTTTTTCAGTTAACAAATTTACAATCGAAACAAATTTCGCATACCAATTATTTATAACCTTTTATATCATCAAATCTCGGTTAAGCCACATATGAAGGGAATTAATTCTTTACAGTGATGCACCTTTTGGTTTTTCAAATTCCCTATTCACATTTTAAATCCCTGTGAACAATATTATTTGACCCTTCCAACCTATGTTTTTCCTTGTATCCTTTAATGAAACCTTTATTTAGAATAAGGCATAGGAAGCACAAATGTATACTCATCATGAAGTTTTGCAACTACTTCAAGATAATTAGTTGTTACTCATACATTCCAAATGAATTTCTGGCACTTCTAAAGTGGAATACTTGGATTACATATTTAGTAGGATACGGATGTGTGTGGATCCTACTAAAATTTATTCTATGAAAAATTATAGGAAAATTATGCCCATTCACCACACTACTAAAAAATAATGTTGATGTGTGAAAAAAATATAATAGGGAAAGCCATTGTGCTTTAAAGAGATCTTGTGTACTACTCTAGTCCTAATAGTGCCTTATTTCACTTAATACTTGTGTCTTGGAATGTAATGAGCTATTGGGGACATGTTCATGTAAGACGATCAATGATTTTCATCACCATAGTAGCAAAATTGAGTCATATAGTAAGATTCTACGTGATTCTTATTCTATCATATATTAGAAGGGTAGAAAGAATATGGTGGTTGGTGATTTTTCTATAAATATGAGGAGGAAGGTTCCCCCTTCCCTTATCCTTATTGGTTTTAAATTGGTGTGAAGAGGCACAACACAAATGTACTTCCATAGTGGTTCAACTCTTATAATGAATCAAGGAGGACTCCAACCCCCTACTAGCTATACTTGGTAGCAAGACCCCACTATAGCAAAAAAAAAACACCTTGCAAAGGTTTTTCAGTGTTACAAGATTAAGAACAACTGTAAAAAGAACCTCCACTAAAATCTGTATCGTTGGAAATCAAGTTTTTGTGCCAACATTTAATTGATGTTCACTACATCAAAATATTTTTAGTAGCTAGAGTCTTTCAATAGAAGGATTTTCTGGGTATGTTTAAGTCAGTAAGGTGCACTAGTACACCAATAATCAATACACAAAAATGCATATTATATATTTTAATAGAATTCATGTACAATATAAGTGTAATAGAATTGATGGATATTTTATCATGAAGATCATAACTTTTTTAATTGTAATGATAATAATAATGATAATATTAATAACTCATTGAAAGGAAAAATGATTTTTTTATCATTAGGCACACCAATATTCTTGTTACAATTATTAGCATTGATTTGTTTTTTCACAATTAGAATGTTGATGCACTACAATCATTTAATTTCACCATTTATAAATATGCATAGACCAAACCAATGCATTCAAAGATCCATTGATAGGTTTGAGATTTAATAATGTTGATTCCATGTTTTAGATATGCAAATGATAATATATAAACATTAATATTTAATCCACATTTCAATCAAAATTTGTTATTCCCTTAATGCTCAAAAGATTAGATGAGACAAAATTTTGAAGGTGGAAATTATATTAATTAAGAAGGAATAACATTAATTCTAATCGCCTATGCGATGTGGTAGATATGAATACTTGTTAGAATGAAAGATTTAGGATCAAGAAATAAACAAATAGGAATACCTAATAACTACTAGATGATAACAATTATCATCCTATCAAAATGTTCTTAGTAACTGATTGTGTTCTCAACTCTAGTGAACTCACTTGGAATATATTTGTAATATTATGTTAGTCATTTCTTATATATATATATATATATATATATATATATATATATATATATGTATGTATGTATGAAGTCTTCCCCCCCTATATATATATATATATATATATATAGGGGGAAAGACTTATACATACATATCTATATATATAGACTTCATACATACATATATATATCTATATATATGTATGTATGAAGTCTTTCCCCCTACATAACTGGTGGTTTCGGCATTGTAAAAATTTTGTTGTCTGGGTTTCCTTTCTCTACACCCATGGCCTTCGTGGAAGCTTCCGCAGGGTCGCAATTGAGGGTCTACACCGCTTTGGGTTTGGGAATCATTATAATGTTTTTGGCGTTGGTTATGGTGGTCTCTTAAACTTTGTTTCTAGCTACTATGCAAATTGGCTTTGGGGTAAGGAAATTGAATTCCCCTGTGGGATGGAGGACCTCGATTAGATGCATGGGCTGATTTTTGCAGAGATTCAACATTTTATAATATGGAAATTATGGTTTCATTCTCCCATGGCAGGTACGCAGGGATGTAGGTTCACCTAGAAGCGAAGCGCTTCTGGGCTCGGGCCACCACCTGTATAGGTATTTGGAATCATCCATCTTTTCACCTGGCACTGTGGGCTGGTTGTGATAATGAGGGAAGTGAATGCGAGGGGCCATGGTAGGAGGCCTCAGGTGATAGTGCAGGAGGAGCAGCCCAGTTCCTCAGGTGAAAGAAGGGGTCGTAATCCGGTAGCCAGCACTATTAATGACACAACCAATGCTTATCATGAAGGGACCAAAGAAGAAATCAGTAGATTGATCGAGGAGTGGGGACACAAATCTAAACCGCTAGGCGAGCTCGATAGATATCGATGTGGAGGAATGGCGAGCGATGGTGTGAGATCCTGGGCATACTCGCGGATGAGTAACCCAGTTCAAACATACTTTGTTTTTGTATTGTAACATGAAAAGTTTCCTGGGCAAGGCCTTGGAGCAGATTTTAATGAACATGGCGAAACTGTTACAAGACTTCCCCAACTACAAGTAGGACTTCCAGAAACTTCAGTTCCAACTGCAAAAATGAGATGGACACCTTCGTCGAATCGAGGATCACCTCCGCTATCTTCTCTTACAAAGAGCGTTGAATGGTTCCAATGTTAAGGACCTAACCCCGGTCGAATCTGCTTCTGCCGAGGGAGATGAATAATAAGATAGTTGGTTTTAATTTTGATTAGTATATATGTGGTTAGCTTGTAATTTCTAGCATGATGCTTTATATGTTTATAGGCAAATAGACTATGGACATTGTCATGACATATAGACTTATATAGCTTGGGTAGAAAGACTTATCACCTTTTGCTAATGGATGGATTATCATGTAGTTAGGTGGCCAACAGACTTGGTTTCCCTTTGGGCAAGTTGAGGCCACCTAACCATTCATATGTGGTTGTAACTTGCTTATATTAAATGAAAATGGAAGGATATACCAAGCTTACAAAAAAAATATAATGGCTTCAAGCCTTTTTTTTTTAGTTTGTAAGATAGTGAGACTTTTTTTCAAAATTAATCATATTACTCTTTCATATCCATGTCTTGAATAAAAAAGGATACATTGATTTAAAGTAATAAATATTGCGTCAAAGTAATACCTTGAATGTGATGTTAGCATTTACATGTGACGTGTTTATGAACATTTATATATATTATAGTAAGTATTGTAGTCATGGAGAACCAATAGTTTATCTTGTAATGAGAAAATACATATGAAGCATGTTCAATGAGGCTTGTTCAATACAATTAGTTGCATGGGCTAGTTTTTCAATATGAAAAAACTGTCTTTTATTGGAAAAAGGTAGTTACATTTCCATAGATCTTTATCTCCTAACATTCTATTGTATATCATAATATGTTTGGTATGCATTTTTCTTCTCGATCCATAAGTGAAGATCTATTTTTCTAAACATAAATACAACAAAAAGACCCCCACCAAATCTAAAACTTTCAGGCTCTAATCTAATTAGCAACAAGAAAAAAAAAGAGCGTCACTAGACAATTCCGAAGACTGATAGAGTGTCGTCAGTCAATACTTAAAGACTATAGTTACTATGACCCAAAATAAGCAAAAACAATTATTGCCCAACTTTCAGGGAATCAACATCTTGCAGTGTGGCACAAAGTCCATCATAAGTAACCCTATGTTGGGTCCTCTTGTATGGTATTTCAGAAATGTTGCAACCTTGTGTCCAAGAATAGACCAGAAGATGTTGTATCACAAGTGACGCAAAAGAAGAGAAGCCAACACGCTAATATTTAGAGGTAGAACCATCCATGGTTGAAAAGTATATCATCGACGAAGGTCTTATAGCTAATAACACCAGACAAACCAATACAACCATATTTGGACAAGTGGTCGGCCGCCATGTTTTGCATTGGCTAGTTAGAGCTCATGTTTTCATATAATTCATAAGATTATCCATTTATTTAATCAAGAAGAAGAGCATGCCTTTAACGAAATGTATGCATATATTTTTACGACAAAACAAAAACATTTTTAAGCCCAAAATAACATGTAAGAAGTAGGGTTCTAAACTCAAATTAGGAATTTCAGACATTGTATACACAATCATGTGTATATATATAGAGAGGGGGGGTATATTTCATTCCTTGGCACTCAACGTATTTCTATTTTATGATCTCACTTATTCCCGAACTATGTCCAAAGGCCTTATGTGTCACCCAAACTTTCACCCCAATATTAAGAGCCAACTTGTTTCATTATTATTACTTTTTTAATTAGTCTACTTTATTTTTATTATTTCATAATGTAAAATATCTAACCTAATACTAATAAGACAACATTTCTCATACTAAATTATACAACATTTTTAACAAACATCTCCTTTATACTAGATTGTGAAACACCTCTTCTCACCGTCAATAACTTTTTCTTCTAACAATAAATAACTCTAATATAATTAATAATGAATTTATACATACAATTTATAAACCCATGATATTAAGTAATACAAAGCAATTCTTTTAATATTTCATATACCGGTGATATTAAATAATACAAAGGGAATTATAGAGTTGAGGCTTCTGTGATCCATATCAAGTTTGTGAGAGATTTTTTGGCGAAAATCACATGGAAAATCACAAAGGGAATTATTTTAATATTTCATATAGAAATCCCTATTTAATGCTTTAATGCTCTATTAATGTATGTATCAAGAGTTGGCCATAGATTGCATCGTGTAAACCTAATTTATATATTCAATAATATAGTATATATGTAGTATAACTATCTAGTTATTGAATATGTCAAAAAACAATTTTTAAAATTAATTTATGGTTTATTTTATTTAGTTTGATTGTTATTTTTAATTACCACTTTTTCTTTTAAATTTCGAAACAAGACGGAGTGTAAGAATCGCAATACACAACACTAACTACTTCCCTTTTAATGGTAGCATATAGCTTGAAGAACGATCATGAAAAACGCATTCTTAAAATCGTGTTGTTGGAGTTGCTGGGGCAGTGTGTTTATATTTTCCTGATGCTGAATTGACATTGATGAACCATTAAATTAAGAAAGAAATGCCTAGATTCCACAAGTTTTGGTGGGAGTCTCTGTTGCTGAGTTGACCATCGTCTTGGTTTTCGTCAATTTTCACACAAGAACCGATGACTCAGTTAATCAGTCATAATCAGTCATACTAGTTGTAGTGGGAATAGTTGTAGCTGGTGATGTTGATGGGGATTCAGAGACTGGCATTATTTGTTTACTTGAAGTTGAAGTTGGAGACGTAGTTGTCTGTGTCAAAGATGTTGATGGTGGGCATTCATTTACGTTCTGATCAGTTTTTTCAAAGTTGGCTCCTTCTCCAAGCTCCTCTACTGCCATAATCACGCTCTCTAACTTTGCCACTGTTTCTAGCAGAAGAACAGAAAACCTAGCAAGAGGAAGGACCTCCCTAAATGCACTACTGTTTCGTTTCATGTTTCTCGTTTGGCACATCTGGTCGGCTCTATCTCTTGACTTATCTGCTTGTATCTCTTCCCCTTTAGTAGTTGTTCCAGGCGACGTTTTACTTATCAGATCAGCCTGTTTTGCTGAGTTCTGTATTGAGGAGGCATGTAAATTTTCTATTGCAGTTAATCCCTCCGAGAAATTTTTCTCCAGAAGTTGCGAGCTCTTAGTATCGATGAAAAGCTCTGGATCAGCTGTCAGGGAATTTTGCAGATTCTCCACCACTGCGCTTAACCGACCCCTCATTAAATTGGGGTTGTTACTTCTTCTGGTCGTCCTTACTGTCTCAGCCAGTTCACGAAGAATGTTTGCAGACTCTCTGCCGAGCTCAAAGCACGGTGTTCTCAAATTTTCTATTACCGAAAATGGAACCTGACCAGATAATATCATCAGCCATGATTATATGATAAGAAATTAATTAGTCTAAGAAAATGCGACGGTATTATATAGGAATTTTCGACCAATACCTGAATCTCAGATTTTAACAATCCATCCAAAGCATCCACCCAGTAGGCGTAGTGTCGCGTCATGCTTCCAACCTTTTCATACAGATTCCATGGATATCTGAAGAAAAAGCGTCCATGTGGTGGTTCCCAAGTGGCAAAATTCACCTGCAAATTCCGCATAAATTTCTCTGTAAACGAATAGCCAATTTTATAAAATAGGAGATGGTAGTATAAACTTATGCATGATGTTATTTACCAATGACTCTTCGGTGGCTTTCGAGTTAAGGACAGCTTTACAGGCTCTTGAAACATCATTCTCTAATCGCTGACCATCATTTGGGTCCACAAAGTATGTTGTGATGCATTCTGCAAGTATACAAACAATTTTGGTGTAACTAAATATTTATTTTTACAACATTGGCAAGTTTTGGGGGAGCATGAAACCAATGATAAAACCACTGATTTGAAATATGTGAATAGAAGAGTTTCTCAATGTAACTCATTCTTATTTCTATTACAGATTTTGGAAATATTTCTAAATGATGAATAAGAATCCAAACAAATATTTAAAAAATATACCATCAATATTTCCAAGATCTACCCTCACCTCGAGGCAAGTGGCCAACAACAAATGTTTATCAATAAAACCTTTTTTTTACCCAATAAAAAGCAAATATTAACATAAGAAAATCCCAAAAAATGAGCAATAGAGGGATCTAGGGCCACAGATCTCCATAATCAATATTCAAGATACATGATAATTATGGGTATGCCATTTATTGTTGGTTCTTGCTGCAATTTACCTTCCAGAGATTCTGCCAATCCTTCCATGTTCCGTAAAATGGACTTGTGAAGATCATCTCCAGCCCATATAGGGAAAACGATCACATTAATAGCAAAGCAGAGTGCACAACCTATGACTATTGTAGACATCCTTTGATGCGCCATTTTAAAAATATTTTCATCGCGATAACCAGAGATAGCTATGAGATTGAAGGTGAGGATGAAGATGACCACACCATAATCGTATCTTTTCTTGATCAGTGGAAAGGAGCGCAAATATGTGGACGCTGCACCTGCATCACCGAACGGAGCAAATACATCAGAATCACGAAAAAGGCATCAAATATACCCTGCAAAAATGAATTTTCCAGGCTTCAGGAATGACAGTGTATTGACCTGAAGCAAAAATAGAGACACCCAGTATAACTCGTTCAGAATTTTTATCTGTATCTTCTGCAACATATCTCACCCCCACTCCTAAGAATCCCGCCAACAACGTGGCAAAGGATCTGTTTAGACCTTTGCTCAGCGTAGCTCCTGCATTATAGCGTAAAACATAAATTTATTATTGTTAAAGCCTAATAACTGCTTTAGCGATAGGTCATGCTCATGAAAACGTCATATCCAAATTCTATAACTTCAAATATACCAGTCATTATAAAAATTGCTTCATGGGTTTTTAATAACCCAAAGGTTGCGAATTAAAACCTTCGTCCATCTGTCGTTTCATGGGATTTTAACACCCGAAAATGATGAGGGATTTTAAAGAGTAATTACCTACAGTGAATTCAAAGACTATCACGACAGTCATGACAATCCAGATGGCATTTTCAGCAAAGGTGTCGAATATTGGCCACACGAAGTAGAAAAGAGAGACGACAGACAGTGCGAGGCCAACTTTGATGGAATGGATAACTCTTCGAGGATCATTTGCACCCACTTGCCAAATCCTCGTGCACACAGAAAGAACAGATCTTTTCCATCGCTTGAAAGCTTGTAATATTCTGCTAACCAAACGCTCGTCGAATTTCTTTTCGAGGCTACTCACATCCACTCCATAGACGTCGAAGGAATCAGCGTGTCACCCATAATAACGTTTTCTTTCTACTCAAATTTCAGATCCAATATCGCTTTATCAAACCCTGCAATTTAAGAAAGTTAAGACGGTTTAATCAAACTTATACGTAGTGAATGGTACTGTAAAAGACTGCTCACTAACCTAAGAGGATGGAAGGAGCGTTACGACTCTGAGGAAGTTGCAAAAAGCGATTATGCTTTTGCAGTTTGTGAATTAATCGTGGCATATCGTTGGGGGGAGTAAAATTCCAATAAGTCTGCCAGTCCATTAGTACGATCAAGAAAGCCAAACAAATAACTCTTAAAAATATATTATACAATGAAGGAAAAACGGACGCCGAAGATGACAACTTTTTTTAGTTGTAAATTCCGTGGAGCAGGGTAAAGTTATCAGATACTCTTTTACTTTTTTCGTTTTCCGTGGATGAATTTGGTTCAACATTTTTATCCTGCTTGAAGTGGTTGAAAGCCTTACGGAAAGAAACGGGTATTTTCTAGGAAATGGAAATTTACATAAATTTTCTTCACAATCCGTTTGTGTTTCAAACCCATTAAAGATCAAAATCATTTTAATGGAATACAATAAGACCTTGAATTGACTTGTACATATTTTTAATTATTCGAATGGTCTCGTATGCAAGCCATGACGCGACGTTCACACATACATTTGTAATAGATATGTGAATCCCAAATTTAAATATCCTGAATGGAATCAACCTATTTAAAAGATTGATATTTACAAGTGGAATTTCACAGTAATTTATTTCCTTGGACTTATCATTTTGCGAAGGCTTGAGTGGAATAATGTTCACACTATTACTCGGTTTTATTTCGCAAATGCTAAAAGGATTGTCCATTGAAGCCAATGACAGTCGTTAAACTGATGTGATTAAATATATTTTGCATGTTTGTATCGAAAGTCTACCATGCGAGATTGAGATTCACAAGGTAGAGATTAAGACTCATAAGATTCATATTGATGAGTTTTTTGCTGGAATTTATTTTAATGAATAGATTATTATGTCATAGGTTGAGTTGTAAAATTTCTCTAGGATACCTTGTAACTAGAGTCCCACTAGAATATATCATCAAGGTATGAATTAATGAGGTTGGGAGAAATACAATTGGATTTGCATGATCATGGTGAATTTCATATGGTTTTTTATTTTTTCAAATTGATAGTGATATTTTTTTAAGACGGGATGATATGCTACCTAGATGAGTTTTGTTTTAATTTGTGCTCTCACAAACATGTATTTATTTTGTTCAACTTGTTTCAAGACATATATAACTAGTTTTTTTATCAATGTCACAAAACGTTTTATTCATACAATTGTAATCTATTTTCTAAAAACTTACTTTTCTTGTTGAATTTCTAATTATGACTAATGGTGGCCTAGTAAAGGCTAAGGTTTATTATTCTTATACTTCATCATTTGTTACCCTAGTTTGTTTGGCCCAAAAATATTTGGCCTCTACTAAAGGTAGTGAATGGATTCAAGTGGTGAAAAACAGTAGCAAAGCAATGTGGCTTCCAACTCCCCAACTAAGAGCACATCTAGCTCTAGTTGAATGATGTTTGAGCGAACTACTACAACCATGGATAAAATGTTGCTTGCTCTTCTTAAATTGTTTCCTTGTGTAGAGGTTTGATGTAGGTCCCATTTTGGCCCCTTCAAGAAAAGAAGATAGGACCTAAGAAAAATATCATAGATTCGTGGGTAACATTTAAGTTCATAAATAATGTGGAAAATAAGATATTTGTGAATACAAGCACCTACCATACATCACATAGCAAGGATTCTGAGGAGATGTATGCTTTTATGAAATTTTGGTAAATAAATTTATTAGAACATCTTCGGGAATACTGTAGTTTTTGGAATTCGCTTATTGATTTCAAAATTAGACACTTTGTGTCTATAGGAAGTGAACGTGATTAGTTTTATGTTAAGAAAAACCTTGAATTACATTTGGCTTGGGATATTGTGCTCCATATCATACATGAGGAGGTGAACGTGGGGGCATACATCCATCTCTCAGTCGAGCTTTCAGTGTGCGTAATTGACCATCTAATAGAATGATTAAGTAGAATTGCATGGGAACTTCATAATTTTAATGACTAAGTCCTGAACCTTGCCAACTTGAATGCCTGTAATGAAGTAGGAAATAGAGAGACGTTATGATACTAGCTAGCTAAATATCCCTTAGCAGTTAACTAGTTATTGTATGGTGAGTTTAATATTATTGAGCCTCATGATAATCAGCTTAGCCTCAACCTTGCCTACCTGCCTATTAGGACCCCACCCTAACCTCCCTACTTTTGGGTAGTTAGGAATTGTTTATTTATTATTTGAATTCATTTTGTTTGGGCTTCGAATTAGTGTAGGTGGCCATCTTGTTTGAATAAGTCCCATTAGGTAGTTAGTAAGTGGTTTTTCAATGTAAAAGGACTTTTCAATTAATGAAGGCCCACTAGGTGGTTAGTACTTATTATTATGAAAATTCAAGTGGATTGACTTTCGCTAATTGAAAACTCTTTATACTAGGAGAAGGCTATGCAATGTTTTGCTAGGTTTTGATATTATATTAGGGATTTTCTTAATTGGAGGTTGCCCCTCAAAGATAATATTGAACATTGCTCTCTTTCATAATGATCAAAACAAGGGTTAATACTTTATAGGTTCTATATAATCCTTTCTCACATTATAAAATTTTGTATCGTATATTTCTTCAAATATTGCTCATAAATTAATCTTTTTTTAATTAAGTACACTATAAATGGTATCAAACTTTTTCTAACACATGTCAAAATTCTAGAGTCTTTATTTTTAAGGCTACAAATGCACCCCAACATATTTAAACACAATGAACTATCATTCACTATGTAAAATTGTAGCTAGGGAGAAAACATGTAGGACATGCAATTGAAGTCAAATGGTTGTACGCCTTTGTACAACTCTATTCATAATCGATCAATAAGGGCACATTAGAGAAAAGGTTTATATCGATTTTCTCTTATACATAAGTTAGTTCTATATGAATGCCCCTGGGTGCATTTCAAAGCATCCTTAAATAAACATATTAACCATTTTTTATTGTAGTACAATGGGATAGAACTCAATGAGATCGATTTTTCTTACACAAGCTATTGTCCTTTATTAGGATCTTGAAATATTCAATTAAGTCCTATCATTGAAAATAATTAATTATATTAGAGAGGTATCTTAGTTGAATCTCCTTTTTTCTTAGGACCTTGAAAAACTTAGCCTTTGTAATAGATAATGGAGAAAAAAAAAATCCTTCTATATTACGAATTTATGAATTTTAACCCCATAGTAATATTTAAACAAAATTAATATCACGTATCGAGTGGAAAAATAAAATTGGTTAGAATGATACTACCATTTTGTCATGCTTATATGAAGAGACTCTTTATGTGATATTAATTGCATTGGTATATCTCATTGTTATCCCTTTATATGAACCTAACACTTTTACCACTCTAATAGGTTCATCTCTGAATACTTCTTATAAAACATTGATTACACTTGAATATTTCTCTAAGAACCCTATTGAAGGACTTAAGGGATCCATGACATCCACCATAAACATGTTAGAAACATGAATCTAGTGAATATTCTGCCATGTGTAAAAGTAAGTATTTAAGACCAAAACCCATGGTTCCAAAATTAGCTACATCAACACACAATTTTCTATGATTAACTCACTAGAAATTAGTGTTTCTCTTCTTGCATACATGCAAGAATAACTCCCTAAGATTCTTCTCAATATCTTATCCAGACAGGAAAATATCTATCACTATAAGTGGAGCTATATAGTGTTGAACCATTGAAAAGAGGAGGGATTCACTTCAAGTCCCCCTTTTTAGATAATAAAAACTATGTATGCAACAAATTTCTTGAAGTATATCTAAAAAAAATTGATGTTTCCAACCCACCAAGATAGGCTAATATAATGAAACAAAACTTTCCATCCAAGTTATTTTTGATGACCTAAATAAATTTTGGATGTGTTTTTTATACTTGGATCCTAAGCATTAGTAATGGTGGTAATTTTAGAAGAATTCTTCTAGGGAGGTACATTGTCGAGAAATAGTTTGTGAAAACCATTTATGCCTTCCTTGAAATAAAAACTCATTTTTTGGATCTATTGATCAAGTTGGACCAAATAAGCACACTCAAATAATGTATTGTGTCATACAAGTAATTGTGTATCTACATAGAAGGAATCCATGGGGGATTCATGTTTTTTACCAATACCTTATCAAGTTCATTCATAAAGTGGGTTTCAAAATTGTGAAAAATGAAGTCAGTGTATTGTAGGTATCAAAGAGTGTTATGTAACAATTCTTGGCTTATTCAAATATCAAGACATCGTGGGTATATATAGGAATATAATATGTCACAATATAATTGGGGCTTACATAGCAATAATAATGCAAGGGAACAACAATAACAATAATGAGCTTCTATGAGTCACAACATTAATGATATGGGGGATACATGGGCACAAAAATAACAATATAGAGGGTACACTAGTATTATAGGGACCTAACATGCCCCTCAACTTCAAAAAAATGTTGTCCTCAACACTTAGTAGTTTTGGATGTTTTCGTATAAAATTCTCATCTTCCCATGTGGAATCTTTAACGGGTAAGTTCTTCAACTTAATCATATACTTTGAAATTGATTGATTTTGTAGCTATCATGTTCTTGTTTTCATGACTGCTTCAGGCTACAATATTATTTTTCCTTCCTTGTCAAGTTCTGTTAATGTTCTTTGAACTGGGAGTTTGTCATCGATAACCTTATTTACACATAAAACATGGAAAACTAGGTGTACTCACGAAGAAGTGGTCAACTCCAATTTATATGCCATAGTACTAATATTTTGCAACACTTTGTAAGGACCATAATACTTGGGTGATCATTTATTATCATTCTTAGATTACTTGAAGGATGTTTTCTTGTATGGTTCTAGTCATAAAATACCAAATTTCTGACATCAAAGCTTCCTTCGCTGCGATGCTGATATTCCTACAGTTTCATTTAGTTCTATGCATAAGTGAGGATATCGTTTAAGAGTTGAAGAAATTGTTGTTGATGCTCGATGTGATCTTCCACTCCTTGAAACTTAGAATTTTCTCATATAGATGATGTGATGGATGGTGGATGATATCCATAAAGTGCCATAAATGGGGTCATTTTTGTTGTGGTATGGAAGGAAGTGTTATACCGCCATTCTACCACATGTAAGAAGTTGACCCATTGTGTTTGTTTATCAAATTCATAGCAGTGAATATATACTTCCAAAAATTTGTTTACTATCTCAACTTACCCATCATATTGAGGATGATAAGATGAGCTATGAGCTAATTGAGCACCAAGACAAGAAAATAATTATGACCAAAAATTTCTCATGAAAATAAGGTATCTGTCACTTACAATAATAGTTAGGTCTCCTTGTATCTTTTGAATTGTTCCATAAATGGAATAGAAACTGCATTGCCTTTGAAAGGATGAGATAGTGCTCAAAAGTGTGCATACTTTGTAATTCTATCAATTATCACCACTCTTTCCTTCAGACTTACGTAAACCTATGATAAAATCCATTTAGACCTCCTACCAATGCTGACATGTAATGACTAAAGGTTGTAATAGACTTAGGGGTTTAATTGTCTCAAAAAAAAAATTATCCGAAAAGAAAACATTCTGCTATAAACTTACAAATATTAGATTTAAGTTCATCCCAAAAAAATTCCTTCTTGACCCTGTCGTAAGTTTTTAAAAATGCTAAGTGCCCTCCTAAAGGAGAGGTGTGCAATTCCAAAAGAATTTATTGTTTGAGTTGGGCATTCTTACATAAATATAAGTGATCCTTGTATGATAATTAATAATTTTGCCAGATAAATGTATCGGATGTACTTGGATCTTGCTGCAACTTTTGAATGAGTATCCACACATCTTTTTCATTATTCCACTCACCCTTTTCTTTATTTATCCAATCAATTTGGATAGTATAAATTCAACAAATCAATGCATCCACATCCTCATCCCTTCTTAAGAGTGGATCCACAACAAAGTTTTGTTTCCATTTTTTGTAGATGATTTCAATGACATAACCCAATAGCTTTGTGACCGAGTTTTTTCTGCTATTCTCAAGATAATATTGTTCCAAGAAGTATTTAAGATTATCGTGATTTGTTTTACTTTGAAGTGCTTTCGCATTAGGGAAGGTTACCATTTCTTTAGTGCATGTATTATTGTCAACATTATCTTCTAATCAATAGGTTTTCTTAAATACTTCCCCTTAATTGAACAAATTTCAAAATCAATGGGTCCTCCTTCTTGCATTAAAATAACACCAATTCCATTTCCTGAGGCATCATATTCCACAATAAAGGTTTTTGTGAAGTATGGTGTAGCTAAGACCGAAACTTGGAACATTGTCTCTTTAAGATGTTCAAATGCCTTAGTTGCTTCTCGAGTCCAAAAAAATGCATCTTTCTTTAGTAATGTTGTTAGAGTTGCTGCTATTCTCCCATAATTTTTAACAAACTTGCAAGAATACCTTATTAACCCAAGAAATCCTCGAAGATTTTTTTGGTTTGTGGGCATTTTCCAATCTTTGATGGCTTTAATTTTGTCAGGGTCTACCTTAACACCCTCAAGAGATACAATATGACCCAAATATTCCACCTCTTGTACTCCAAGGAAACATTTGGAGGTTTTTGCATACAATTATTTCTCCTCCAATAATTTGAGCACCCTATTAAAATGTTGAACATAATCCTTCCAAGAGTTGTTGTATATTATTAAATCATCAAAAAAATACTAACACTTGAATGAAAATTTTGATAATATCACAGTGTCTTGTTTACATTCAGATGAATATATGTTGAGAGAGAGTTTCTTTTGAAGAACATGTGAATAATATTAATTTACTTTTATTATATCTGTATTGTGAAGACATATTTGTAGAAGAAATAATTACATATAATTAAATGTTAATAGATTTTCATTCCATCCGGCATTTTCGACACAATGTGACTCTCTTCCTCTGTATTAGGAGATGTGTCAAATACTAGCTTGTCACAAGTATTGAATATTTCAAAAAAAATCTTATAAATTGAAGCAAGTTTCGTTAAAAAATTAGATCTCTATCTTACAGTTTTAAAATTTTAAAATTTTAGGTTTGTAGAGAAAATTAACCTTCTCCAGGGACATTAGCAACGGAGTGAGCTACGATGATAGGATTTTCTAGACACTTTGAAAAATTTGTTACGATTTTTTTAATATTGTGAGTTTATGCATTTTCATGTGCAATTTTAAATTTTTAATATATATATGTACATGTATTGTATAGGGAATCCATGAGGGTGCAATAAAAAGGGGAGATGATGAGGTATTGCATGGAATTTGAAACTTGAGTCAGCTATGAGGATTTGAACATCTAGAAAATTTGAAAAAGTTATTAAATTTCTTTTAATATTACGAGTTTATGCATTTTCATGTGAATTTAAATTTTTAATATATACATGTACATGTATAGTACATGGCATCCATGAGGGCACAATGTATGGGGAACAACATGGGTTATTGCATGGAATTTGAAACTTGAGTCAGTTATGATAATTGGATTGTCTACATAATTTGAAAAAGTTCTTACAAATTTTTTAATATTACGAGTTCATGCATTTTCATGTGTAATTTTAAATTTTTCATATATGCCTATACATGTGTTGCACAGGGCTTCCAAGATGGAACAATGAAGAGGGGACACCATGTGGTACTGCATGAAATTTGAAATCTTTTATAATTTTGTTTTGATAATAAAATTGTAATTTAATTTTAATACTTTAAATTTTAATTTAAAAGTACACCATCTTATGTATATATGCATATTACACATATTGTGTAGGGCACCCATGAATCCGATGATAGCACGAGGATGTTGATAGATCGTATATTTTAGCGAGATTCTCTTTGATGAAAATTTTTATTTGAAAGTCTTTTTATTATATTTACTTTTATCATGATATAAATTTTTGACATATTTAAACCAAAACTCTTTATTATGAATTGATCTCTTGGATGCATATTTTTATTTGAAAACTTTTTGTTATATTTAGTTTTATAATGGTAGAAATTTTGCACATATTTTAAATAGACCTCATTATTAAGAATTGGTCTTTAATATGCTAATTTTGAAGTTTATACATTTTGCATGATGATTTTTATCATGTTAGTAGAGGATAATATGGAATTGGGTTCAAATTCTTAGGTTTTTTGTAGTTGTTTTGCCAAGTAATTTAATGAATAGTAAAATTCCAAATTACAAAACATGGTACATTTTGCATTCATGAATCTTATCATAGTGTAGATGTCTAAAACAATCATAACTTAAAATTGCATTATAAAACATGGTATACATTTTGCATTCATGAATAGATCATCATCTTGTGTAGAAGAGCTACTAGATGAATGTCGGTTGATACTTAACTTTTAACATAAAGTTGTTCAAAACAAAAATACTATAAAATTGCATTATAAAACATGGTACATTTGGCATGAAACGTGATGCATAAAGGTTTTACATTTAAGTTCATGAATATGAAGCGATGAAAGTAAAGTTGAATTCATTTGGTACATTTTGCATGATGATTCTTGTAATGTTAGTAGAAGATAATATGGATTTAGGTTGATTCTTAGGTTTTGTGAAGTTATTTTGTTAAGTTGTTTAATGAATAGTAAAATTGAAAATTACAAACATGGTACATTTTGTGTTCATGAATCTTTGATATAGGAGAATTTGGCTCAGAAATATCATTGTACTTTAGTAGACATAGGGGGTCTTGTCTTCTAAGGAAGTTGGTTTCCTAAGTGTTAAATTAATGTAATTATTTAGGCTTTTTGAGTGATTTTAATGAGAATAAGAATAAATTAAGTATTATGAGACATATTGTAAATGTTTTTGAACGAAGGGGAACATGAGAGACTCAGGATAGTTAAGAGTTCATAGGGTTTGATAGCTTTGGAAATTAATTGTAGATCTTTAATTAGGAATTACTTCATGATTTATTCGATTGAGAGGATTCTTAGGTTTTATTTGAAATTATTAAGGATCAAAAACAGGAATTGGTTGTAGAATCTTTTTGTATAAATGTAAGCCTAAAAGGCATAGTCAAGTTAGATAGTTAGTTAGTTGGAGAGTTAGAGTGTGAAGAGGTTGACCGTAAGCCTACGGGCAGATTGTGAAATAGAGGCCACTAATTAGAATATCAGGCCAGAGAGAGAGAGGTACTCTTATGTAAATATTTATTTATCAATAGAAAGAATTTGATTCTGAATTGTGTGTTGTGTATTGATTAATGGAGTTATGAATTGTGTGTGAATTACATGTTTCTACATAGTATATGTATGCAGGTGAAGTTTGAGCAGAACACAGAGAAGAAGGGGAGTATGTAGGATCGGGGTTTTATCGATGAATCCGATAAAAGGATCCAAGTGAAGTTCAAGGATGGCAGTGAATTGAGTCCATAGAGTTAGTTCAAGAGGGAGTTGTGCTGCAGAACAACCAAAAACCACAAACCCTGAAGTAAGCTTGAAACCACAGAGAACTTTGAGAAACCACGTAAAGGCAAAGAAAGTAAAGGCATGAAGGAAGGAAGTAAACATGCACAGGAGCCATTGGATTAGCTAGATCAATGGACGAGATTGTTTGCGATAAGCGGCCAGGATTAAGTCACGCAACATAAAGTAAAAGAAATGAATGGCGAAGATTAAACCCAAGTGCTTGCGGAAGGTGAATCGCAGAAGTTGATCTAGATCATCAGATCAATAGATCCGTTAGATCAATGGTTATCATGTGGGCAAAATGCGTGAGCGTTAATGCGCGAGAAAAGTAGTTTCGTAGGCGGAAATAGTTTATCGGGTGGAGAAAAAGTGGTAAGTGGTAATTCAAGGTGGTCATCTGATTCCATTAATCAACCAACACGTAGAACTCGGGTGGAGAGAGAAAACCACTTTATCAGGCAGGTAATCCTCATGCAAGCGGTCCATCCGATATCATTGTTAACCGTTGGATCAAATGGGTTTTTATCAACAGTGGAGGATAACCGACTAGGTTTTTTGATCGGGTGAACCAACAACCGTTGGATTGAATGGTATGATCAACAGCGGAGATTGAAGCCAATGAGGCTTGGGAAAGAGCAAACCCAAGAATTTTATCAACACGGTTAAGTTTGTTTGAGTTGCGGAGGATGAATGGAGATTGCACAACGGTCGCTGATCTGATGGAGTGAAATCAACAATGGACGTTGAACGCGATAAAGTGAGCATTGATAAATGTGCCAAGGTCATGGATTGGCAGAAAGGTAAGGCTTACATGTGCTTTGTGGAGTATTTATGTTACATAAGAATTATAATAGAAAGAAAGCGGATAAAGGTTTTATGGGTTAAGTTGAATATAACCAAAGTTAAAGAGTGGGGTTTCATTAATATGCATGGGGTATAGATTAACTAAAGTTTATGAGGCTGAGTAAAGTTCCACTGAAAGGTTAATTGAGGGTCAAAATATTCAATAGTCAATGAAACGTTTCCGCATAAAACATAATTAAGAAGCCTTAAAACTTGGCTTAAGAAGGTTTTCACCATGGATGAGTTGATTAAGGCCTGGGACTAGTGACATGCAAATTTATTTGCATAACGTGGGTATTGTCATCTTAGTCTGGCATCATTTGGTATCAGAGCAGAATTATGGTTGGAACATTTGGTATCAGAGCAGAATAAGGAAATTTTGTGTAAAATGTCTTAGAGCAATTTAGAACAGAGTTATGTTTTAAGATGTGTATGCAGGCAAGAGGAGATCAGATTTTAATCTGACAAGCAATAGGCACACAAGGATAAAGTGCAACAGAATTTACAGATGCAAGAAACAGAGAACAATCCATTCAAAGTGTAGGAGAATGGTAGAATAAGATCATGCAGAGATCTTGAAGGTAGCAGCATAAGAAGGTGAGAATATTTCAACAATCTAAAGAAAGGAGTGCTCAATTGGTTCCAGAGGAAAGAACTAGAGAAATGCTAAAAGACTGAGCTTAGAGGAGAGAATCTTAGTGAGGCATATGTAGCAAGAAGGAGACTTGTTATTGTAAAGATGTTGTTGCAGCTCACAAAGGCGATTCCACAGAGGATGTGGGTAGAATTGCTAAGGGATAAAAGAAGCTGGTAAAAATTTTTGAATGAAAGAATAATGTGGTAGAACCTTGAGGAATTCCAACAAAGGTTGGATAAAGAGGACAACTGTGTTCTTAAAAGGTGCAAATAAGTTGAAGCTAGAAGGAGCAGAGAGAAGTACTCAAAGAGGTTCCAGAGATAGAGAGCCAAGTGCTTACCAAAAGGCCAAGTACAGAGGAAAGATTGGTGAGGTAAGTGGCAGCATGGAGGACTTGCTATTGCAGAGGCTTTAGTGCAGCTCATAGTGAAGAACTCATAGAGATGGAGAAGAAGATGACTACTGATAATCATAGTGGAGGTTCTGAGGAAGACCACAGCAGAAGAAAAGTGAAGAAAGAGAATGCCAAGGTAAATAGAAAGAGGATGAGTCCAGAGGAAATTGACAAAGAGATTTTTGAGTTAAAAGAAAAACTCAATGTATTGAGGATGATACCTGAGGAAAGCCAAAGACTAGGTTGGGTCTTGAAAAAAAAACCGATGAAGTGGCACAAATTATAGAGAAGGCTACAACAGAAGCAGGTAAAGTGGTTGATGGAAAAACTCAGAGAAGCTGAGTTGGAAATGGAAGTTTCCATTTGTAAAGAAGAACAGGGTGAAGTTCTGGGTGAAGATGAAGACTTGAAGACTGAAACTTCAAGTGAGACCAAAGGGTCACATGATTTTAAATATGATAATTTAAGTATTATTGCAGGTGAAACATGTGAAGAAGGACAATTTGTTGGTATTGACATAAAGGAGGAAGAAGACAGGAAGAATCTAAATTCTGTTCTGAAAGAAGAAGTAGAGAAGGATATCAAGCAATCAAGTGAAGGACTTGATGAGATTGAAGAGAAGACCATTGAGATATTTCCAAGTCATGTAAAGGACTTGGAACAGTAGGAGGACTTGGTGATTGAATCATTGAATGATATCATGAGGTCTTGTCGTTTTACAACTGATAAGTTGTGTGTGAATGCAAATATTGTAGAAGGAAAACCATCTTATGGAACTTTCTTGAATGAAGCTGAAAGTTGCTAAGAAAAGTATGATGATGACTGTCTTTCAAATGAAGATCAAGTTAATATAGCAGAAGGAGTTTATAAATTCCTTGCTTAATGGAGGAAATATCTTCAGTAGAGTTGAGATAGTTATGTCTTATGATAAGAAATTTGCTAGTGGTAAGAACTGTTAGCCCTAAGGTGCAGTGCTGCTATTTTAAAGGCTAAAGGAAGAAAATGGTTTGTTTTTCTATCCATCACCCCACCTTCCTCACTTTTCCACTCCCATTCACGTCCATTCATGTCCTAACTTGACCCTCACGTCATAACGAAACCCACTTTCGCCTTGGTCTTACAAAAATTAACCCATTTTTGCCTCAAAAACCTTACCTTTTCGCCCATACACACCATTTGCACATTTCTTGAGGTCATCCCATACCTCTATGTCCCCCCGCTGTCAATCTTCCCACCGATTCGACTGCCTACACTTCGCCCGATTGACATTACATGCTTGATCGATCATCACCATTAGATCATTCCCGCCAAATCTAACAACGGTCGCGCATATCGCGCGGGCAACAAGCGAGAGGGATACCCGCCCGATAAAGGTTGTTTCCTCTCTCTCCTCCGCTACTACATGGCATCCGATAAATGGAATCGAGTGGGCTCCGACCTTTACCACTTACCACCCGATGATCGCCCGATGTAAACCATTTGCTTCTTGGGTAAAACCACTCTTGGGCGTTATCTTTCGAGCATCCTGTCCGCCCAATAGTCGTTTGATCTGCGCATCTGAGATCTGACGGCTCGGACTTTTTCTGCTCCCGCCATGACTTCAGGGCTCCTGCGTTTGATCCACTCCATCCATTTCTCTCGATCCAACGGCCATCGTTCACCATCACCGTAGTTCACCCTCTACCGCCTGACCACCATCCTGACTGTCGATACATCCCATTCAACGGCCCATATGCCCCCGTACCCCGCTTCCCATTAGTCACCCGGGGAGGAAAGTTGTTAGCCTTGTCAGTGTTTGTGACAGTCAGATAGTTGAATTGAAATAACGTAATCCATGGCCGAAAGGGGAACAAACAAAAACATGATGCAACCGAATTAACAGAAATGATTGTGGAACATCACAGCACATGCGAGCCACCTACAGCATGGCAAAATGACCAGAATTTGGGTACTGTGTTTGTTAGAAACAAAGCCCCTATGCTCATGCTTGTCTAGTTATGGCATCAAGTAGTTAGAAGCCAAAGGGGATAAATTAAGACATTTCGAGCCCTAGAGAGCCCGAGAGCATTGTAAAAAGCCAATAAATGGCTGAAAGATAGAAGGAACAGGGGTTCAACTTTTGGAGATTGTGGATACTCTGTTCGTCTCAGCGTCTCATCTTCATTCCAGTAATAGAATCTTATTTTGCTGTTACATGTTCAATTGCCATCTTCTCCTATGTTCTAAGCTTGCACTTGAATAGGTTATTCATGTTTTCTTCGGTGTCTGACATCAGATAACTATCATCTTATCTCTGCGTTGATAAATTAGATTTGCAAGTTTCATTTACTTTTTGTAGCTAGCCATTCATATATGTTTATGTATGCATCTACTGGTATAATCAGTATTTGCCATCTATCCATTCAATCTTTAAACTATTGAGCATTAGTGGTCTAAAGCCTTTTCAATCTGAGGGTGTTCGTGCATGTCTCGAGTGAAAACAGAGTTGAAACAACCATCTAACTTGATCCAAACCTTAATCCATTCCTATAGTTCAGAGAACAATATTGAAGATTTATGTGTTACCAGGCATCTATGAGCTACAACCTAGGAGAGTTTCTTGGAGTGATGACATAATTGGCTACGTTGCCGAGGAGAGGAGACTGAAGCTCATCTTCCTTGGGGGATGACACAGATCTAGCTTTGATGATAGACAAAGTATGGACACTATTTTGGTTGTAATCATCTATCTGGCGACTCTACTGGAGGACAGACCTCTTGGCGACTCCACTTCATAGTTCTGGCTTAGTTTGTGAGGCATACTATGAGAAATCCTCAGAGGCCACTAGCTGACCCAGTTCTGACCCTGAAAAAATCATCAAAGAAAGAAAGGCATTGCAGAAAGGAGCATCAGGTTCAGGTAGTTCTAAACAATATTCTATATCTCTTCAAGAAAATCCTATAATAGAACAAATACATGTTAAGAGTATAGCATCTAATACTAGCAATGAAGAAAAAATCTCAGAGATTCATAGAGCTCCTTATTCTTTAGGTTCTCCTTCTGTCCTAAGCCCGAAGGAAGCCTCTACTCCTATCTATCATAATCCTTTAGTCTTATTAGTCACTCCTCAACCCTCTGTCATTCAGACTTCCAGTACCCTTATAGCCACCACAGTTATGGCAAGTCCACAAGCACCTACCAAAATGGAAAGAATCATAGCGGCTAGGTATGGACCTTTAGTACTACCCACTCCTTTGAATGCCATGCCTATTGGAGAATATCAAAAGTATAGGCCTAAGTTCACTGGGACTAAAGGTGTTTCAGCTGAGGAACATCTTAAATCATTCTATAGCTATGCTGATAACCTGGACATTAGTGAATATATTGTGTGGATGAGAGTCTTTTTCTAAAGCCTAGATGGAGAGGCTAGAAAATTGTTCAGAGAACTAACCCCAAGGTCTATAGCAGATATTTAGGCTTTATATGATGCATTCCTAAAGCATTGGGGGGATAAGAAGGATCTACTCTACTACCACACCAAGTTTGGCAACTTAAAGAGGGAAAATGGTGAGTTTTTGTCTGATTTTAATAAGAGGTTTAACCGAATGTACAGCAAGATACCAGTTGGAGTAAAACCCACAACCACCTCTTCGAAACTCACCTATGCTAGTGCTTTTGATTCTGACTTTTGTCTACTATTGAGGGAGAGACGATGTGATACCTTGGCTGATATGCAGGAAGCAACCTTGGAAGTAGAATCAAACATCATGGCTGCAGAGAAGCTCAAGGGGAACGTTGATAGAAGGAGACAGAGGGGCAAATCTTCATCATCTTCAAACCCTAAGATAAATAAAATGACCAAGATGATAGAGTCACCAGCATCTGAAATCTCCAAATTAAAGGTTGAGCATCACCGTGGGAAAGGAAGAGTTCCTAATACCTTTACCCTTAGAAATCCAAATCCATGTAGAAGAGCTAATGAGCAGTTGCATATTATGCAAAGAAGCAAAGATGCCAATGAAGATCAAAGGTTGAAGATCCCTTTTCAAAATGTAGTCATGGAAGAGGAGCAGTTTGATGAAGATGATGAGATCCATTGTATGGAAGACAAAGGCAGTGCCTCCGTTTTTACCTTAGCGACCTATGAAAAGTCATTATTCAATGACCAGATCATCCAAGAGTGGGATGGTGAAGCTGTTCTGCAAACTAATGATCAGCACAGATATGATCTAAGGTCGAAGATGAATAATTCCAAGGAGACTCATGTTCAGAGAGTTGTTTTCCCTGCAATAAAACAAGCTAATAAGCAGAAACGACCGGCAGTTGATCCCATCATCCTCAAAGCTCCAACTCACAAGGTAAGAGGCCTTGACAAGTCTCCTTCTCCTTTCAGTTTTCAATCAGAAATTCAGAAGCTAAGGATACCTATACCTATGATTGAACTATTAAAGAACGAGTCCTTCCTGAGATCTATCCTCGAGGCCCTTGAGCCTAAAGCCATCCAAGCCTCCACTGACTATGTAAATCTGCAAGATGACAAACCAACTGTTTTTCTTAGTGCAATGATTGAAGATTATGATGACAACTCCCCATCATTCTATGTCTCTTTGACTATTCATGACAAGATCCTTCATAACTTCCTTCTAGACACAGAAGCTAGCCATAATCTAATGCCCAAGGTTGTCATGCATGAGTTGGGTCTTGATATTACCAAGCCTTATCATGACCTGTTTTCTTTTGACTCTAGAAAAGTGAAATGTTTGGGATTAATCAAATACCTAGCCATCACCTTGTCTCATCTGCCTATGAAGAGCATGATGATGGATATTGTGGTAGTAGATGTGCCCCCCAAGTTTGGCATGTTGCTTTCTAGAGGTTGGATCAAGAGATTAGGTGGAACATTGCAAAATGATATGTCCTATGCTACTATCCCAGTTCTTGGAGGTGAGAGTAGGAGATTATACAGAGAAGCTCAGTTGGATTATATCATCAGTGATGAAAGGAATCCCACTAATCATCCCATCGATGCTATCGACATTGATTTTGGAGCCTGTATTCTTCAAATTGAAGAATCCCAATTGGCCTCCATGCAGCTTAAGAAACCGGTTTGTCAGATCTTAGAGGAAGAAGGCCCACAAATTTGGGACATGTTATTTGATGGATCTTGCTCTTAGGAAGCTGCAGGGGCAGGTGTAGTTCTTGTGTCCCCCACGCAAGAATGCATTCATTTATCTTTCAAGTTAACTTTTCAGGCCACAAACAACATAGCAGAGTACGAAGCCTTGGTATTGGGCTTAAACGTTGCTAAAGAAATGGGCATCAAAGGTCTAAAGGTGTTTGGATATGCAGATCTTATCATTCAATAGGTGAATAAAACTTTCCAAGCAAAGCATCCAAGGCTAAAAGCATATAGAGATGAGGTATGGAAGCTCAAGGGTTCTTTTAATAGTTTCACCATTTCTTACATCCCTAGAATGAAGAACCAACTTGCTTATTCCTTTGTTGTGTCTACTAGCACGTTTATCCCTCCTTTTCCTCCTAAATTGACTTATGAAGTTTAGGTGAAATATAGACCATCTCTGCTTGACAATGTCAAATACTGGAAAGTTTTTGAAGATGATGATGAAATTAATAGGTTTTTACATGTCATTGATGAATTTGTTGAAATGTACATTGACCAAGAAAACAAAATCATTGAAGAATGCAACAAGTCCAAGCTAAAGGACAAAATTGGTCAGGATAACATTGTTCTGCTACCTAGTAGCCATATACCCAAAGGATTGGTTCCTCTAGAGAAGTTGTTTGATCATAATGATGTGCCTTATAAGCCTGCCAAAAAAGAAAATGAGTCTACAGTTCATAGACATAATGAAGGGAGTCCAAACCATCCAAAGTACATAAATTTGTCCACCCACTTGCCTTCTGCCCAAAGTTCTGAGTATTGCACCATGATGAAACAATTTGCCGATATTTTTTCTTGGGAGTACAGTGATCTTAAGACCTATGACACAAATATCATTCAGCATAAGATTCCATTGAATAAGAACACCAGCCCTTTCAAGCAGAAATTAAGACCTATTAGACCTCTCTTATTGCCTTTGATTGAAAAGGAAATCAAGAAGTTGTTGGATGCCAAGATCATAGTTCCCCTAAGGTATTCAATGTGGATAGCTAACCTTGTGGTAGTGAGAAAGAAGAATGGAGAAATCAAACTTTGTCTTGACTTCAAGAATCTAAGCAAATGCTCTAGAAAAGACAACTACCCCCTCCCTAAGATGGAACATTTGTTGCAAAAAGTTTCAGGGGCTAGAGTCATGCCTTTCTTAGATAGATTTTCAGGATATAATCAGATTGTTGTACATCCAGAAGATTAGGAAAATACCGCCTTCGCTACTCCTTGGGGCACTTTCATGTACTCCAAGATGCCTTTTGGACTGATGAATGCTGGGGCTAATTTTCATAGGGCCATGGACATAGCCTTTGTGGGAGAGAAGGACAAGTTTGTTCGTATTTACCTTGATGGCATAATAGTCTTTTCTAGTAGTCACAAGGACCGTTTGCAGCACTTGAAGAAGGTGTTTCTAAAGTGTAGACGGTTTTGGATTTCTATGAACCCGAATAGGTCACAATTTTCTCTAGGAAAAGGAAAACTTCTGGGACATATTGTTTCTACTGAAGGTGTAAAGGTCGATGCAACAAGAGTTCAAGTAATTCAAACATTGTCCATCTCAATGTCTAAAAGGGAAATTCAATCTTTCTTGTGTAAGATTAACTTTTTTAGGAGGTTTATTCCAAACTTTACAGAGCTAGCGAAGTACATCACCTCCATGCTGAAGAAAGGATCAGAAATAAAATAGACAGATGTTCCAAGAAGCTCCTTTGAAGCCATCAAACAAGCTATCATGGAAGCTCCCACTCTAATCAGTCCAGATTACACCAAGGAGTTTTATATATTCTCTTTTTCCTCTTATGATACACTTGCGGCAGTTCTATTGCAGAAAAATGATGAAGGTGTAGAGCACCTTGTGGCCTTTTTCAGCAAAACTCTGAGGGATGCTAAAATAAGGTATGACCTTATTGAAGAACAAGCTTATGCTCTCATAAAATCTTTAAAAACATTCAGAATTTATATTTTTCATTCCAAAGTGGTTGCGCATGTACCTTCAGCCTCAGTAAAGGATTTCGTAACGCAGCTAGATATTGATGGAAAGAGAGTTAAATGGGTTGCAAAGTTCTTAGAGTTCAACATAGAGGTGAAGCCCACCAAGCTGGTCAAAGTCCAGTGCTTTGGTAAGCTCATGGCTGAGGAAAATTGTAGTTTTCTAGACAAAAATTTCATGGGTTCAATTTCAGGTGGTGAGCAGACAGAGGAAGAAATAGAAGAGCAAGAGTAGAATCAATCTTTGGCTGAAAATCTAGACACATATGAATGGTATTCTAGTATAGTTCACTTTTTGCAGAAGCTAGAGGTCTCTCCAGGGCATAGCTCAAGTCAAGCCCCGACCATTAAGCTTAGATCAGTCAAATTCTGCATTACCAAAAACCTGCTTTATTGGAGAGACCCATCAGGGATCCTCTTGAGATGTCTAGACAAAGGACAATCTGTGGAAGTCATGCACCAACTCCATTCTAACATCTGTGGAGGGCATAATTATTGGAAAACCATAGCCCACAAGATCTTAAGAGTTGCGTATTATTGGCCTACTCTGTTCTCTGATGTGTTTTCTTTTGTGAGGTCTTGTGACAAATGTCAGAGGTTTGTAGGAAGACAACAGATAAAATCTTTGCCCTTGAAGCGAGTACACACAAATGGTCCCTTCGAGTAGTGGTGCTTCGACTTCATAGGTGAGATTAATCCACATTCCAGTGGCCAGCATAAATGGATCTTGGTAGCCACTGATTATTTCACCAAGTGGATTGAGGCTATACCCACAAATAATGTTAATCATTAGGTTGTCATGAAACTCTTAAATGAGAATACTTTCACTAGATTTGGTTGCCCAACCAAACTAGTCACTGATAATGTAGCAGCGTTCAAGGCAAAAGAATTCGTAGACATGTGTGAATCCATGGGCATTCAGTTGGTGCATTCTACCTCATATTATGCTCAAGGAAATGGCTTGGCATAATCCTCTAACAAGAGTCTTGTAAGGATAATCAAAAAAAATTTGAGGACAACAAAAAGAGCTGGGATTCCAAGTTGAAGTTTTCACTATGGGCTGACAGGGTTACCAACAAGAATTCCATAGGGAATTCTCCATTCAAGCTGGTTTATGGCACTGATGTGTTTTTCCTATCGAGCTGATTCTACCTATGGCCAAATTCTTGCAAGAAGAGCAAGATGAAGAGAATGACATGGCGGGGAGAATGAGTAACTTGGTTGAATTACAGCAGATCAGAGAACAACTGGTTGAGAAATCAAGAATTCATCAGAAGGAGATCAAAGAAACCTTTGATAGAAAGGCAAAGGTGGACAGTTTTCAAGTTGGTGACTGGGTTCTCAAATGGGATGCATTGAAGGAAAAGAAGGGAAACCATGGTAAATTTGATGCCTTATGGACAAGATTGTTTGTCATTTCTCAAGATCAGATGAGCAGTACTTTCATTTTGCACAATTTGGAGGTGGAAGTTGTCTTTGATGGCCCAGTCAATGGGCACTTTTCGAAATTTTACTCCATATGACGCTTTAAGGCCTTAATATTGTAATAGGTTTTTCAGTTTTTGTTTTTATGCAAATAAATTCCATGCCCAATGGAACACTAGGAGATTAGTTTGTTTTGGTTGTTATTGGAAAGGTAGTGTTCTACAGTTCTTGAAACCTCGTAGGGAGGCTTTCATCCCTAGAAGGAGCTAGTGTTAGCCCTGAGGTGCAACGCTACTATTTTAAAGGCTAAAGGAATAAAATGGTCTATTTTGCTTTCCATCACCCCATTTTCCTCACTTTTCCACTCCCATTCACGTCCATTCATGTCCTAACTCAACCCTCACATCATAACAAAACTCACTTTCGCCTTGGCCTTATGAAAATTAACCCATTTTTGCCCCGAAAACCTTACCTTTTCACCCATACGTGCCCTTTGCACATTTCTCGAGGTCATCCAGTACCTTTGTTCCCCCATGCCATTGATCTTCCCACCAATCCGACAACCAGCACTTCGCCCGACCGACGTTACATGCTCGATCGATCATCACCGTTAGATCATTCCCACCAAATCTAATGGTTATCGCGCATATCGCACGGGCAACAAGCGAGAGGGATACCCACCCGATAAAGGTGGTTTTCTCTCTCTCCTTCTGCTGCTACGTGGCACCCGATGAATGGAATTGGGAAGGCTCCAACCTTTACCGCTTACCACCTGATGACCACCTTATGTAAACCATTTCCTGCTTGGGTAAAACCGCTCCCTGGCATTATCTTTCGAGCACCCCCTCTACCTGATAGCCTTCAATCTTCTCATCTGAGATCTGACGGCTCAGACTTTTTCCACTCCCGCCATGACTTCAAGCCTCCTGCATTTGATCTCCTCTATATATTTCTCTTGATCCAACGACCCTCGTTCACCATCACCATAGTTCACCGTCCGCCGCCTGACCACCATCCTGACTGTTGCTAAATCCCATCCAACGGCCCATATGCCCCCATACCTCTCTTCCTATCAGTCACCCGGGGAGGAAAGTTGTTAGCCCTGTCGGTGTTTGTGACAGTCGAATAATTGAACTGAAATAATGGAATCCATGGTTGAAAGGTGAAAAAACAGTAGCACGATGCAGTCGAATTAACAGAAATGATCGTGGAACATCACAGCACATGCGAGACACCTGAAAGCACGAAAAAATGACTAGAATTTGGGTACTGTGTTTGTTAGAAACAGAGCCCCTATGCTCATGCTTGTCTAATTATGGCATCAAGTAGTTAGAAGCCAGAGGGGATAGATTAAGACATCTCGAGCCCTAGAGAGCTCGAGAGCATTGTAAAAAGCCTATAAATGGGTAAAAGTTAGAAGGAATAGGGGTTCAACTTTTGGAGACTGTGGATACTGTGTTCCTCTCAGCGTCTCATCTTCATTCCAGTAATATAAGCTTCTTTTGCTATTACATGTTCAATTTTCATCTTCTCCTCTGTTCTAAGCTTGCACTTGAATAGGTTATTTATGTTTTCTTTTGTTTCTAATGCCAGATAACCGTCATCTTATTTCTGCATTGATAAATTAGATTTGCAAGTTTCATTTACTTTCAGTATCTATCCATTCATATATGTTTATGTATGCATCTGTTGGTACAACCAGTATTCTCCATCTATCCATTCAATCTGTAAACTATTGAGCATTAGTTGTCTAAATCCTTGTCAAGCTGAGAGTGTTCATGCATGTCTGGAGTGAAAATAGAGTTTAAACAATCATATGACTTGATCAAAACCTTAATCCATTCCAATAGTTCAAAGAACAATATTGAAGATTTATATGTTACCAGGCATCTCTGAGCTACAACCTAGGAGAGTTTCTTGGAGTGATAACAAGAACAACGAGGAATTGATTTTCTTAAATGGCCAAAGGGAGAGTGATAAATAGACATCTAAAACTATCACAGAGATGGAGGATCATAATTTTATTCTAATCAAGAATGAAGAAGTAGTGTCAACAAGAAGTTATACTTGTGACAACGAAGAAGATAGTGAGGATTGTACAAAGCTTTTAGGAGGAATTCCAAGTGAGATGGAAAATTTATGGCATGAGTTAAGTCTTTTGGAGAAAAGGCTAGAAAACCAAAAAGTAAGTGTTTATATTGTAAAATCATAACTGAATGAGAATGAAGAAGTTCACTATATTGGACAAGCACAGGAATACATCAATGAAACAGATGGTGTGGAGGAGAGACTAGCTGACAGTCTCGTGAATTCTATTGAGAATTCAAAATAGCATACTAATGTGCTTATAGAGGAGGAAGAATTAGAGTACCAACCTGAATTTTTTTATGATTACACGTTTTGTTGCAAACAAAGAGCAAAAATTAGATGTTGCAGAGGAAGATATCTTCAAGGATATTCAGGAAGTTTCGGTGGAAGTAATATCTATAGTAGTATCTGGAGCAATATCAAGAGTAATAGCAGAAGCTGAAGTAGAAAAGGCTAAGGAAAGTAATCAGCAGTTTGAATATGAATGGACAATGTGTAGTGAGATGCAGAATGTGAAGGTGCTGAAGTTAGTGGAAAACAATAACAACCTGAAGCAAGGATAAAGAGATAGTAGAAAATGGCAAAGTATGGACCAGCCCAAGGATGTGTTGGAAATGGAGATTGAAGAACTATGGCAAATGATGATGAAATAGTCTAGGCTGAGGAAAATGATAACAGGAGGAGTCATCAATCAAAATTTGAAATTGATTGAAGAGAGGAAGATGAACCAAAAGATAATAGATATACAGTAGCAGCAAGAGTGCAAGGCATTTGGGCAGTTACAAAATAAAGTTTGGGATCCTGGAGGTTTTCTATCAACATATGAAGACACATGATCCGGAGATCATGAATGTTTTCTACCTTGGGACTCTGATGCAAGAGCATTCGGCTCAGACATATCATTGTACTCTAGTATACGTACGGGCTCTTGTATTTTAAGGAAGTTGGTTTCCTAAGTGTTAAGTTAATGTAATTATTTAGGCTTTTTGAGTGCTTTTAATGAGAATATGAATTAATTAAGTATTGTGAGGCATATTGTAAATGTTTTCTAATAAAGGGGAACATGAGAGACTCACGATAGTTAAGAGTTCATAGGGATTTATAGCTTTGGAGATTAATTGTAGATCTTGAATTAGGAATTAGTTCATGATTTATACGATTGAGAGGATTCTTAGGTTTTAGTTCAAATTATTAAGGATCTAAACGAGGAATTGGTTGTAGAATCCTTTTGTATAAATGTAAGCCTAAAAGGCATAGTCAAGTTAGTCAAGTTAGTTAGTTAGGGAGTTAGAGTGTGAAGAGGTTGACTGTAAGCCTACGGGAAGATTGTGAAACAGAGGCCACTGATTAGAATATCAGGCCAGAGAGAGAGAGATACTCTTATGTAAATATTTATTTATCAATACAGAGAATTCGATTCTGAATTATGTGGTGTGTATTGATTAATGGAGTTATGAATTGTGTGTGAATTAGAAGTTTTTGCATAGTATATGTATGTAGGTGAAGTTCGAGAAGAACACAGAGAAGAAGGGGAGTATGTAGGATCGGGGTTTGATTGATGAATCCGATCAAAGGATCCAAGTGAAGTTCAAGGATGGCAGTGAATAAGAGTACACAGAGTTAAGCTCAGGAGGGAGTTGTGTTGCAGAACAACCAAAAACCAGAAACCCTGAAGTAAGCCCGAAACCACAGAGAACTTTGAGAAACCACATAAAGGTGAAGAAAGTAAAGGCACGAAGGAAGGAAGTAAACATGCACAGGATCTGTTGGATTAGCTAGATCAACAGACGAGATTGTTTGCGATAAGCAGCCAAGATTAAGTCGCACAACATAAAGTAAAAGAAATGAATGGTGAAGATTAAACCCAAGTGCTTGCAGAAGGTGAATCACGAAAGTTGATCTGGATCGTCAAATCAACATATCCGTTAGATTGACGGTTATCGCGTGGGCAAAATGCGTGAGCCTTAATGCACGAGAAAAGTAGTTTCATAGGCGGAAATGGTTTATTGGGTGGAGAAAAAGTGGTAAGTGGTAATTCGGGGTGGTCACCTAATTCCATTAATCAACTGACACATAGCACTTGGGTGGAGAGAGAAAACCACTTTATCGGGCGGGTAATCCTCGTGCAAGTGGTCCATCTGATATCGTTGTTAACTGTTGGATCAAATGGGTTTTGATCAACGGTGGAGGATCACTAATTAGGTTTGTTGATCGGGTGAACCAACAACTGTCAGATTGAATGGTAAGATCAATGGTGGAGATTGAAGCTGATAAGTCTTGGGAAAGAATAGACCCGAGAAGTTTATCAACGCGGGTTAAGTTTGTTTGAGTTCAAGAGGATGAATGGAGATCACACAACGGTCATTGATCTGATGGAGTGAAATCAACGACGAAGGTTGAACGCGATATAGTGAGCATTGATAAATGTGCCAAGGTCATGGATTGGTGGAAAGGTAAGGATTACGTGTGCTTTGTGGAGTATTTCTATTATATAAGAACTATAACAGAAATAAAGTGGATAAAGGTTTTATGGGTTAAGTTGAATATAACCAAAGTTAAAGAGTGGGGTTTGCTTAATATGTGCGGGGTATAGATTAACTAAAGTTTATGAGGTTGAGTAGAGTTCCACTCAAAGGTTAATTGAGGGTCAGACTATTGAATAGTCAATGAAATGTTTCTTCATAAAACTTAATTAAGAAGCCTTGAAACTTGAGTTAAGAAGGTTTTCACATTGGATCAGGTGATTAAGGCCTAGGACCAGTGACATGTAAAAATTATTTGCATAATGTGGGTATTATCGGCTTAGCCTGACATCGATCTTATAATGGTGTATATGTCTAAAGGAATCATAACATAAAATTACATTATAAAACATGGTATATGTATACATTTTGCATTGATGAATAGATCATAATCCTGTATAGAAGAGCTACTGTGGATGTGGGTTGATACTTAAATTTTAATATAAAGTTGTTCAAAGAAAACATACTATAAAATTGCATTATAAAGCATGATGCATTTTTCATGGTGCATTGTTTGATGCTTAAAGGTTTTACATTTAAGTTCATGAATATGAAGCAATGAAAGTAAATTTTCATTTAGTTGGTACATTTTGCATGATGATTATTATAATGTTAGTAAAATATAATATGGATTTGGGTCGATTCGTAGATTTTGTGAAGTTGTTTTGTAAATTTGTTTAATGAATAGTAAAATTGCAATTTACAAAATATGGTAATTTTTGCATGCATGAATTTTATCATGGTGTAGATTTCTAAAACAATCATAGCTTAATATTGCATTATAAAATATGGTATACATTTTGTATTTATAAATAGATCATTATCTTGTATAAAATAACTACTATTGTTGTGGGTTGATACTTAACTTTTAGTATAAAGTTTTTTAAAACAAACATACTATAAAATTGTATTATAAAACATGGTATGCATGGTTTGTTTAAGGTTTTACATTTAACAATTTATACTAACAAATAAATTATAAAAATAATCGACCCTAACCTTTAGGGGTATCCCTAACCCTAGTAATAACTTCACTGCAAAATATAAGTTTTATAAAAATAGATTATTTCTTTATAAATTACTATTATAGTGACATTGATGACAAATGATATACATTTTAGAGTAAATTGATACACATACCTACATGGATTTAGGGATGATAATTAAAAAATCATAAGATATTTTCTAAAATGAATTACAAAGTAGAATTGAAATACATTTAAGAAAAATATAATATTGTTTTATTGTCAATTTGTATTCTCCATTATCTTAAGCTATAGAGTATCTCTAAATCCAAAAAAATATTCTAATTAATTTATAATGTACTAGCTTAACAACTATATCAAATAAATTGTTAATCTTATTATAAGAAATATTATGATATAGTTGCTAATTGTTATTGCGATAGAATAAATCAATTTGAATCAAAAATGTTGGAATGACAAATAAAGCATTAGCCTTTAAGGGTATGTCTAATCCTAATAATAACTTAAACTTCAATAAGGAAAGTAAGTTTTCAAAAAATATACTGTTATATATAAATTATAATTACAGTAACATTGATAAAACTTAGTTACTTTTTAAAATAAATTTATACTAACTCATACACACTTTTAATAATGACAATTTATAAATAATAAAATATTTTGTCAAATAAATTAGTTATTGAGCTGAAATACACTTAAGAAAATTATAATATTGCTTTAAAGTCTATTTGTGTTATTCTATATACTAAGTTATAATGTTGAATTTATGGCAATTGCATATTTTGAATATATCTCATAATCTTATTCGAGTACAAAATGCTCATGTCCCTTATATTAGGAGATATTCTCATAATCTACAATGAAAATAAAGATCAAAATTATAGAAACTTTTGACACAAAATTTATTCTAGTTATTTTATAGCAAAGTCAAAATTAATTTAACAACTATATTAAAAAAATACTTAATTATAATATAATAATTTTTTTTTAATAATTTGTTATGATGGTAATAAATTTATTAAAGACAGAAAAATTAAAGAAGTTTTGAATAACAAATAAAGTATAAGAATAAGATGTCCTAATTCTAATAATAATTTAGGAAAGGAAGTTTTTAGAAAATAGAGTTTATTGAGTTAGTTTGAATAGTAGATGTATGTATGGTGCATTTGTTAATCAATATTTAGGTCACGTTGAGGTTTTAAACTTAATTTACTCGTTTAACATGATTTGTGAGTGGTTGTGTTAAGCTCAAATTATAATAATATTCCTACTAATTTGATTTCATATCTACTAAGTGATAACTAAAACCAGAGTATTATTTTATAAATTAAATTTATAGTAATATATATCTATCTATGTTTCTAATGATTGAAAAAATGAATTATAAAATAGATTTGAAATATAATTAAGAGAATCCTCATATTTCTTAAACAATCGAGTTGAAGAAAATCCGACTATTGTAACACATTTATATTTGAATGTTGCGTCATGGCTTGCATATGAGACCATTGGATTAAATGTATGTTTATACTTTGCGTCATGGCTTACGTATGAGACCATTTGGTTAAACGTATGTTTAAATGTTGCGTTGCATACAAGAAAATTGACTTCTCGTTGAGTTGAAAGAAGTGAGGTGTGGAAGTTGCGTCCATTGGGTTGAAAGGAAGATATGTATGTACAATTTATTTTAAGGTTTTATTCTGTTACTGAGAATCAACTCGATTTGAAATAAACAATGTAGTTTTATGAATAGAATGTAAGTAAATTTTCATTTTTCCATAAAAATTTCCATGTGAATTTTTTGAATTAAAATAAACAATTCTTAATCTTTTAATAAAATAAATTTAATTTTAATGAACATTTCGCATTACTATTAAAAAATTGTTTAAAAAGCTAAAATAAATATGCTCAAATGCAATTTTACCGGTGAAAAGCTAATGCAATTTTACCGGTGAAAAGCTATTGACTAAAAAGGCATATATATATATATTTATATTTATTGAATATATATATTGAATATATATATAGATAGATACATCTTAAAGCGGACTGGAGGAAAAATAGACTCCAAAAATTTAATTTTAATAGTTATTTTAAGAATCATTATAAAAGAAATATTGAAACAAATATATTCCCATGAAATTTTACCTCGTCAAAAAAGATTGACAACTAATGAAAAAATAAATATCTTGGTAAAAAATAGACTCAAACGTTAATACAACTGTCAGATTTTGGAGAAAAAGGATGTTTTCTTCTCATTCGGCCACTCGATTTTTAGTGGCCTGCGTAGGAACCCCTTGTGGACGAAGATTATAAGTCGTAATGATGGAGCGGAAGAATTCTTCGACTGTGCTCCCCGCCGCCCACGATTGTAATAAGAACAGTAATAGTTTATCCTAACCTCCTTACTTCGAGGTACTTAGGTATTAATGAATTAATGCATGAGGCCATTCTATATGCGCGTTGAATTAGTGAATTAATGTATCAGACCATTTTGTTAGAATATGGCTCATTTGGTAATTATTATGTGGTTATTCAATGTAAAGGGCCATGCTAATTAAATAAGTCCAAGTAGCTGGTTATATTCATTATTACCCTAAGACAACTACTTAGGGTTTTACTAGTGAAAAACTATTTATAGTAGTGGAAGGGTATATAATTTTTGGCCAGGTTGTGTCATTACATTGGACTTTTGCTTAATTGGAGGTTACTCCTTGAAGAAGAGGGTGAACATTTCTCTCTTTCTTAATTACAAGTGCAAGGGTTGATATTTTATAAATTTTATATAACTTTTCCTCTAATTTTAAATTTCTATGGTTTATATTTCTTCAAATATTTTTCATATTTTTTTATTTCTTTTTTATTAAGTATATGATAAATGGTAACAAAATTTTTTCTTATGCCAACATATGTCCAAATTTTATATTTATTTATTTTAAATGATTGGCCTCTGTCACATCATATTTAAACATAATAACGTCATTTAAGAAGTAAAACACAATAAGTTTTCTTTAAACATAACCTACTCTTCTTGCTTAGCACCATTAAATATTTGATCAAACATTATTGTTGCAAACCTTAAGTATATTAAAGATATATAATATAATAATAATAATTTTTTGGGCCTTTTCTCCTAGGGTCTTGCAAACATTATATTTTTTAATGGATAATAATAATACTAATAATAATAATAATAATAATAATAATAATAACAACAACAACAACAACAACAACAACAACAACAACAACAATTCTCCTAGCCCACGGAGTGTAGAATAGACGGTTGATGGGGTGTACTATTAAAGCACTCTGTGAGGTGAAGGTCATGATTCTAAAACTCCATGGGAAAAAATCCACCCATGTTAAGGGCTGATGTGGCCGAGCCTAGGTGTGATACCCTAACGGAGGCTTCACTCAATGAACCTTTGACATATCACATGCATTCATGGCATATTAAACAATACCCTTAAATTGACTACATATTGGAAAATACCTTTAAAAATCAAATTGTTTAACCCCCTATCAATACTAACCCAATACACCTTCTCAATTTTAAAAAACCCTAATTTCACTAAATATTGCACGTATCCATTTTTTCATTAACATTTTTTATACCCCTTTGTAATTTTTCATTAGCTTTAAGCTCCATTTTTTATACATGTCAATATAAAAACCCTTTACCCCCAATATATTATGTCATTTTTTCCTCAATATATATTCCCCAATATGAACTTATGTGGTATGGTATTTCTGACCGAGTGAAGCCCCTATGATTGATTTTGATGACTTAGATACCCAAAGGTCACATTTTCTCAAGGCAAAGGTTGAGCGTGCAATCATCTCACGACTCACACATCTTAGAAAACAAAAAATGTTAATAATAATTCTCCTAATAATTTGGGGATTTTCACCCCATAATAACACTCATGCAAGAGTAATAATATATAGGGAGTGAAGGAAGAAATTTTTTTGTCAGTCCAATAATACCATAAATTCTAATAATTATATCAAATATTTTTAATGTGACATCACTAACATTGGTGGAGATATTTGCTGAATATTTTGGTGGACATGACCCTATAATTGTGGGATATTTATCTCAAAAGACTTCTTGTATGATATTTGATTGAATCGGTATAGTTATTTAGTAACCATTTTGGTGGACCCAAGGGCCCAGTTACATCCACCAAAAACATTACAAACACATGACTTTAGATAATAGAATCACTCGCATGGAAAATTATGCCTTTTAGATCGAAACCAATGTTTCTGAAAGTGACTACAAAAAGAAATAAGTTACTAAGATTGATTAATTAGAAAAAAATGTCTCTCTAAACACAATGATTTTTAATTTAGGAAGTGAAACAAATTAGGTTGTGTTTAAACATAGTCTATTCTCCTTGGTTAGTATCTCTAAATATCTAATCAAATACTATTTTTCATACCTTAAGTATATTATTATTATTATTATTATTATTATTATTTCTCTTAGGACCCTACAAAATTTATCCTTTTTTATGTAAAACGAAAATAATAATCATGATAAATTATAATTATAATAATTCTCCTAGAATAAGCCCATGGGTGGTAGTTTAATTTGTGATCACCATGATATTAAGTATTATGTAAACAATGAGATTCAAGGTACAAGTCCCCATAGGTTAAAAAAAAAAGAAAAAACCTCTTAGAATAATAAGAATTTGGGGATTTTCAACCCATAATTTAACTCTTACAATAATAATACTCCATAGGGAGTGAAAGAAGAAAACTCTATTTAAAAAAATAGTACCATTTTCTAAGAGTTATGTCAAAATCTTCTTTATAAGATATTAATTACATTGGTGTGTATCTTTGTTGACCATTTTGGTAGACATGGCCTACAACTATGTGATTTTTATCTCAAAAGACTCCTTGTATGAAATTTAATTACAATAGTATAGTTATCTAGTAACCTTTTTGGTGCATGAAAAGGCCCAATGACATCTACCAAAAACATGACTATAGAGAATAAAATCACCCACATGAAAAACTATGCCCTTTACATCAAAACCAATTTTCCTTAAAGTATCTACCTAAACACACAAGTTTCTAAGATAGAATAATTATAAAGAAATATTATTTTTAATTTGTCATCCGCAAGAAAAACTCTCCAAGATTATAGCCAATGTGCTATTGAAAGAGGTAAACTAGTGACAAATAGAAGTAAAGTGAGCTAGTGGTGAATCATTTAAAAGGGGTGGGAATCACACCAAGTCATCCTTTCTATATAATCAAAACTATATATGTCACAAATTTTATAAAGTAGATAAAAACAAATTTCATGGTTGGACCCCAACAAGATGGGCTAGCCAGATGAAACACTATTTCCAAATCTAAGACATTATTAATAAACTACCATAATTTGGGTGGGTATGGTGTATTTGAATCGAGAGCGTTGGAAATGGTGGCAATGTGACAAGAAGTCTTATGTGGATAGATTACTTACATCCAACTTTTGAACACCATTTATACCAACCTTGAAATAGACTTCTATTTTTTAGAGTTATTGATGGAGTTGTACCAAATACGCATAATCAAATACAATATTATTTCCTATGAGTAATTGTCTATTGATAAAGAGAGCATGCCTATTTATGTTTTCAAAAATAAAAATATCATTGGTCTAAAGGAGGACATTAGCAAAAATTATCAATGGTTCACCCAACTAGGTGATTGGAAACCTATAAGTGAGTTATGGAAGAAAATTTTGTGTTAATTATATAAACCAAACAACACACATAATTCATTACTCATGTCCCCCTTCAATATTTACCCACACTCCCTCAACTTCCTAACCCTTGAGGCTCGTGATAGCTTGATCTTGACAAAATAAATTGAATATCCATCTCTTAATTTTTGTTATTATAATGATGAATGAATAAAATTATTTTCAATATATATCACCTACCCTAACATGCATCAGGAAATTTAAATGGAAGCCATCCCAAATCTAGATCTAGTAGAGACTACACTTTCTCCTCCTAAAGAAATCACCTTGATGCCTTCTTATGAGGAACCCTAAATTTCCCACCATGATTTATTAGGAACTTTCACTTCCTATAAATTAAATACATGTTTCCTGTATCAAGCACACAAAGGTCATTGATTTAATCGATAATGGAAACTCCCACAATTTTGTCATTGTCACATGGCCAAAACAAAAATTATCATTACCATGATGTGTACACAATTTTCAAATAATGAGTGCCTCAATGTCTCTAATTTGATCATATTTTCTCTTGCAATTCCTATAATTCCACATTATAATTCAATCTATGTAGATTTTAAAAATCAATCCCTAAAAGTCTCTTTCAAAATCAATTCCAAAAAAATCACTTTTAAAATTCAACCCAAAAAATTCACTCTGAAAATCTAGCCAAAAAAAATTCACTTTCAAAACTCAGCCCAAAAAACGTACTTTAAAAATCCAGCCCCAAAAAATTATGTCCAAAAATTAGATTCAAACAAGTTTGGTATTCAAAATCTGCACACGAAGAATGTGAGTGTGAAAATGACATTTCGACTGAGTTTATTTATAGTGTTTAGCCGAAAGAGTTGTATCAGAGGGCCACATTGTTTCCATTTCATTGCTAACGGAACATATGGATAGGTTTTTCAGCAGAACGTTTTAGATTTTAGGACAAAAAACTTTCTTCGTTAATTTTGACGTTCATTCACAGAAAAATAAATTCAGCCAAAAAGATATTTTGTTCAGCGGAAAATCTACAACTCTGCAATAGCTCTGCTTTTTTCACCTTTCTCCAAGTTCGGAATGGTTAAACTCCAACAAATATGGTGAATTTACTTTCAGAATGAATACCAACATTTTTGTAATTGAATCTACTTTCACTAGATATAAGTTTTATGGAATTTCATAGACATGTGCTAATTTTAACTTATTTTCTAGTAAAATATGTGCAAACAATATCTGAAGGTCATTATGATTCAGTGAAATAAAAAAATTGTCTTCCAAAATACACTATGAAAAATATGGAAAATTTATGGTGCATTATGTTGGTCTATATTCTTTAAAGGGTAGTATTTATATTTTTAGTTTTTAACTATTATGTTGAGAAACATGGTGTTATGCTAAACGTCTTCAAAATCTGCAATTTTTTCATATTGGTTCAATTCAAAAAATTCTAGTAATTATGCTGTGAAATTTTTGGTTTCATAAATATATCCATACCAAAGTAGAGTCTGTCTGGATTGTTGCAGCACATTTTTTTTCAAAAATGCAAGGTTAACAAAGAATACATTGGGTCAAAAAAACATGACTTTTTATGAATCCCTTGATTTTTAAAGAACACAAAGCAAACAATTGCTAAGTTGACATATCAAATGTGAATAAAAAAATTCTAAAAAATAAACAATAGAAAGCTAATAAAATTTCTGACAAACTTTCTTCTTACTATAAAATGAAAATTATAAATAGAAAAATTACTTTGCCTTGTTGAAACTTGAAAAACTTATAAAAATAATATGTTTTCTAAAAAAAGTGCCAAAAGTGTAACACAACTTCACATTTTCACCTGAGAGAATTGAAATTTGATAAAATGTGAAATCAATTGTGAGAATATGAAACTTCAAATGGGACATTATTTTTTAAAACCAAACATATTCACTATTGGGAAGGGGGGCATTATGTGTCTCTCAGAGAAAAATGGTAATGAATATTGGGTATGGCCATAAAGGATTTATACACGTGATTCAATAAGATGTGTAATAAATTCATCCTCAACCACTTGAAATTATCAAATATCATTTGGAAAATATATGGAAGAAAGGAATCTTCAACATATATTTAGTTAAATCCCATCCATGTTATTGAGAGCTCCCTATAGAAAATACACCTTCATTTAATAACACACACTATTTCTTCATCCAATCTATTATTAGTAAAGTAAAAGAATTTCGGTGCATGTGTTGTACTTGGATCATGAGCATTGAAAATGGTGGAAATGTCACAAGATGTCATATGTGGGATACATTTCCTAGAGCCAATTTCTAAACACCATTTATGCTCACCTTGATATAGATATCCATTCTTTTGAGTTGCTAATTGAGAAAATACACACTACTTCTCCATGCAAGACATTATTAATAAATCAATAGAATTTGTGTGGGTATGTTGTGCTCAGATCGAGAGAATTTAAAATGGTGGCAATGTCACAAGAAGTCCTATGTGGGATACACTACCTGAAGATAATTTATAAACACTATTTATGCTCACTTTGAAATAGACATCCAACTTTGGAGTTGTTGATCAAGTTGCACAAATTATGCATAACCAAATACCATATTATGGCGTATGTGTAATTGTCTATTGACACAGAGGGCATGCCTTAGTATTTTTTATGACAAGCCATTACAAAACAATTCTTGATGGTTCACCTAGCCACAGGGTTGGAGACCTATAAGTGATCTAGTGAAGGATTCATTGTGGTAATTTTATATACCTGACAACCCACACCATTCTTTTCTCATTATGGAAAAACTTATTATTCATTATCACCAATCAAAAGGTGGACCCTACCCATATTACCTAAAGTACCATTCACATGGTAATCGCAGTTTGCTCTGGTTCCTACTCCCTCGATTCCATTGACGTGTGACATTTACACCGCCTCGACTTTACGGAGTTCACGCCCACGATGTCGCTTCCTGGTAACAGAGTAGGTAGATGAGCCATACTATTGATTGGCTTTAAGACATGCCAAAGAGTCCAACTCATCTCTCCTCTCCTGTCTCCAACAAGAGAAAAATCCATCAATTTGTCCTTGTCTTTATGCCCAAATATTGCACCATACAAATCTCAATTAACTTTCTTTTTCTCTTCAAATTTTCCTTTTGTTTCATTCAAACGTTGGTTCCATCAAGACTATGTTCCCCTCACTTCATTCATTCATACAAACGAAGGACTCCAGAATACTAGCTAATATAATCTATGGATCTATGGACCTAGCTTTCTCATAAGCTTTCTGCAGTAGAGAAATATGACAGTCAACCACATGGAGTTTAATGTAGGCAGAGGTTTCACTATGTATGATTATTGGAACGACATAAATTTCATTGTCTATTATTATTGGAGTAATTAATTATTGAGAAGCTAATTTTCTCTCGCACTGCTTGTAACGTGGTGCAATATGCATGTAGTGAGACGGTTTCTATTGGCTATTGTTTGATATGGAATATGATTTTCCATCCACATTACAATTAAATTACAGTGCTTTACTGCAAGTTACTCCGCAACTCCTAGTGAAGTGTATGTCTCAGTAAGAACTCACAGTTTTTCCTAGTGAAGGAGTTGCAGCCTCCATTTATCATACCAATGTATTTTCTTGTGTTTTTTCAATTATAACCTAAAGTATATTTTGTTGGAATATCTTTCTTAAAATTTCACATTTGGCTTTTACAGCAGAACCACTTTGTTTGACTTCATTATTTTGTGCATAAATTTGCTTGAGTTTTTAGCTCTTCATAGTTGCAGAAGTCAATTCATTATCCAAAAGAGTGAATTAACCTTCACAATTATGGTCCAGAAGACATCACTCTACCTCAACGTTCACGTGTTATCATAGTAGGTGTAAAATTTTATTAGTGTAAGTGAAAGTGTTTTTACTGGGAGCTAAAGGTTTTTTGAAGGCACATTTGAAGGTGAAAATTTTTGTTAGTGTAAGTGCAAGTGTTTTTACTGGGAGTTAAAGGTTGTTTTGAAGGGAAAAAAAAATTGGAGCATATTTATCAGCAGGAAGACATTTTTTTTTAACAAATAAAATGGCAGCGTCAACCACAAACTTGACTAATCCTCAAATACCTCCATTTAATGGAAAAAATTATGATCATTGAAATATAACATTGAAATATTTCTTTGCTTCTCAAGATATTTTGTATTTGTTGGAGAACAGGTTCCAAGAACTAGCAGATTCAACAACATTCAATGCTTTGACACAAGCATAAAAGGATTTGTTGAGGGACAACAGGAAGAAGCATTCAAAAGCCCTCTTCTACATTTTTCAAGCAGTTCATGAAAGTATTTTCCAAAAGATTGCCGCAGGAACAAAGTCCAAGCAAGGATGGGATATCCTCTAGACAACCTATCAAGGCATGTCAAAAGTGAAGACAACAAAACTACAAATGGTAAGAAGATATTTTGAGACAATTTTTGTGAATGTGTTTGAGAATGTAGACTATATTTTTACACAATTAATTGGTTTTGTTACTCAAATTAGGTCTCATGGTAAGACACTTGAGGAAAGGAGAATAGGTGACAAAATTTTGAGACGTTTTCCAACAAGACTTGATGCCATTGTTGTGGCCATAGAAGAGATAAAGTATCTCTCATAGTCTTCAGTGGATGAGCTTCATGCATCATTAATTTCTCATTACCATAGGTTTAATAGAGAAAAAAACTCCTCATTGGAGCATGCCTTCAAGACACAAGTATCATTTGGTGAAGGTAGAGGCACAAGAAGATCAAATTCTAGACTAAGAGGAAGAACCCCACGCTGAGGAGGAAGAGGAATCCCTTCAAGCTCAAGTGAAAGGGGAAAAAGTCAGAGTCGAATTCAAGGCCGAAGCCAGAATCATGCACAAGGTAAAATGTACTATAAATATAAAGTTAAATGTCATTATTGTAAGAAGTATGGTCATTTTGAAAATGAATGTAGAAAGAAGCAACATGATATAAGTAAGAAACCAAGTGCAAATTTCAGAAAGGAAAATTAGAATCAAGATAGCAGGTTTCTAGCTTGCAATGTAGCATAAGAAAAACAAAGGAATGTATGGTTTCTAGATTTAGGGTGTAGCATCACATCACATAGAACGTAGAAATGTTTTCCATTCTAGATGAAAGTATGAAATTTGAAGTGACATTAGGGACTAATAACAAATTCTCTGTCATGGGAAAAGGAAGAGTCAATATTCTAACAAACAAGGGGGAGAAGAAGTACATTTTAGAGGTCTATTTTTTCCCTCATTTGAAGCATAACCTTATAAGCATTGGGAAGTTCATGTAGAAGGGCTACAATTTTTTTTTCAAAAATAGAGAGAGCACAATTTTCGACAAGTCTTCAAGCAAACAACTGATTGCAAAAGTTAATATGACAAGCAATAGAAATTTTCCTCTCAATCTAAAACCAGATTTGAAAGAAGAAGGTGCACAAGAAAAACTATCAATGAATTCACAAGATGATGAAAGAAACAAGTAGCATTCAAATATGAAAACTATTTATGGAATTTGAGATTTGGTCATCTTAATTTTGGAGGTATAAATTTTCTACATAGGAAAGACATGGTTAATGGATTTCCACTCATAGAAAAAGCAGACAGCCTATGTGAAGGATGCTTCTTGGGAAAACAACATAAAGAATCGTTTCCAATAGGAAATTCAATAAGGGAAAAAGGACCCTTGGTGATTTTCCATTCAGATTTATGTGGACCAATGAAGACACCATAATTGGTGGCAACTATTATTTCTTGACTTTCATAGATGACTATAGAAGGAAGACATGGATCTACTTCCTAAAATAGAAAAGTGAAGTGTTCTAGCGTTTCCTCCAATACAAAGCTCTTGTTGAGAAGAAAAGTGGACACTACATCAAAGTTTTGAGGACTGACAGAGGTGGCAAATACATCTCAAATGACTTCCTACATTTTTGTAGGGAGCATGGAATTCACAAGCAATTTACAACAAGGTATACACCTCAGCAAAATGGTGTCATGGAAAGGAGAAACAGGACCATTATGGAAATGCAAAGGAGTATGTTGAAGGAAAAACATTTTCCAAATGATTATTGGGGTAAATTTTTTGCTTGTGCAACATATATCATTAATAGGTGTCCAACCAAAAGTGTCAAGAATATGGTTCCTAAAGAGGCATGGAGTGGAAGAAAGCATAGTGTCACTCATATGAGAGTGTTTGGATGTGTGGATTATGCAAATGTCCAAGATGAGTTCAGGAAGAAGTTGGACAACAAGGGGGAGAAATGCATATTTTATGGATATAGTGGTGAATCCAAAGCATACAAGCTCTACAATCCATTAACCAAGAAGCTCATAATCAACAAAGATGTGCAATTCATAGAAGAGCAAGAATGGGATGGATGTTTAGAGAAGATAATAAATGTGAAAACAAGTGTTCCATAGGAAGATAACGAGAAATTGAATGAAACAAGTAATTCCTCAATGGTGACTTCTCCTACTCCTATTCAAGCACAACAAAGTAGTCAACATGTGACATCATCAATGAATAATAGGACAATGTCGTGTAGTCAAGAAAATACTACTCCAAGCATGCCACAAAGACTCGCAATGTCATCTACTTTAATCGCAACATCAAGTGACATGTCCAGTCCATCTTCCGCAAGCATAAGAAGACAAAAATTTAGAAATTTAAGCTAAATTTATGACCAAAATAAAGTTGAAAGTAGTGCAGGTCTAAATTCCTTATTTGAATTGTTTTTTCATGTATACGACCTAATCCATTTTGACGTTGCAGTCACAGAGTAAAAATGGATTGCAACAATGGATGAAGAAATAGAAGCAATAGAAAAAATGATACATGGGAGTTAGTGGACCTTCCACAAGGAAAATAAGTTATTGGAGTGAAATGGGTCTATAAGACCAAGAGCAATGCCGAAGGAAATGTTGAAAGGCATAAAGCAAGGCTAGTTGTCATAGGATAGAAGAAACAACATGGAAGAGATTATGCGGAAACATTTGTGTTGTTTGCAAGGAAAGAGACATTCTGCATAGTATTGTCAATTTACGCACAACATAAATGGAAAGTTCATCAAATGGATGTAAAATCATCGTTCTTGAATGGACTGTTGAAAGAGGAAGTATATTTTGTGCAACCACCTGGTTATGAGGTAGAAGGCTCGGAAGACAAGGTGTGTAGGTTGAACAAATCTCTTTATGGGCTAAAGAAAGCATTGCGTGCATGGTATATCAAAATAGATACCTACTTGATCGATAATGGCTTTAACAAATGTGATGGCGAGCCTACTCTCTTCATAAAACAGATTGGCGATGAGATTCTTATTGTTGCTTTATATGTAGATGATTTTATTTTTACAATGAGTGATGGTATCCTCATTGTTGATTTCAAAAAGTTCATGAAAAGTGAGTTTGAAATGACAAAACTGAGGTTGTTAAGGTATTTTTTGGCCATAGAAGAGAAGAAAATAGAAAATTGTATTCGTATTTCTCAAGAAAAATATGTAGAAATTTTTTTGGAGAGGTTTAATATGTAGAGCAACAAGCTCACCCCAACTCCAACTTTCATGGCATTTAAATTAAGCAAAGAGTGTTATAGCAACAATGTTAATAAGAGAATATGCAAAAGTATGGTTGGTAGCTTAATGTATTTGACAACAACTAGACCTTATATAATGTATGCAGTGAGCTTGGTGTCAAGGTTCATGGAGACAACCAAGATGAAACACAGGAAAGCAACCAAAATAGTTCTAAGGTATGTCAATGTGAAAAGGAGTATGGTGTTATTTACACCACAATAAATGATTTTAGACTGGTTGGTTACACTAACAGTGACTAGGTGAGAAGTGTTGATTATATAAAGAGCACGTCAAGATATGTTTTTCATTTGTGTTTGGTATCCATTTCATGGGCCTCCAAGAAGAATTCAATATTGTCATTGTCAAGATTAGAAGATGAATATTTTGTTGCAATAACAATATTGTGTCGAGCAGTTTGGATGAGAAGGATGTTGAGGGATTTATGCCATGAACAAGAAGGAACAACAATTATTTTCTATAGCAACAATTCCGCAATCGTGGAATCAAATAATTCTATTTTTTACAAGAGGAGGAAGTACATTGACACAAAATATCCTTTTATTAGAGAATTGATTATCAATGGTGAAATCGTGTTGCATCACTGTAAGTCGCAACAACATTCTACAAACATCTTCACAAAGACATTGGCATGTGATTTTTTTTTTCCATTTAAGACACTATTTGGGAATTCTAAATGGTGGTAGTTGTGATCAATGGGGGGTGTTCGAAAATTTAATCTCAACCACCGCAACTATTAAACTGATAGCAACCATATTTGTGGTACACAAGTAAATCAACCAAGTAGATTTTTATTGCAGGTTGCAGATTTTGTTTGTAGGCTAAAGGACATGGGTTAAATGAAGTTCTAAGTGGGAGTACAAATTTCTCATACCACAACACATCAAATAATTCAAATAAAACATGCATTTAATGCAGTGTTGTAAAACCTATAATCCAAACATTTATTTCTACAACTGATATATGTACTCTACAACATCTACAAGTTTAGGAAATTATGTTTTAGTACAAACACCCATGGTAGGTTTTAAATGTTTTGTCTTGTGATGTATAAAAATATTAAAAATGTATTTTTTGAATAAACAAGTATGTAGAACTTTTTTACTAAGTGGTGGATATAAGTCTAAGAGGTCAAGGAGAGAAAATTGTGGAGCAAGTTCTGGTGGGTGTGTAAAAACAATTTAGCTATAAGCTTTTACAATGAGTTACTATCCAACTTTGGGTGAAGTGTAAATCTCAGTAAGAACTCATAATTTTAGTTGGTAAAAGAGTTGCAACCTCCATTTATCATGGGAATGCGTTTTCTTGTGTTTTTGCACTTATAATCTAAAATATATTTTGTTGGAATATTTTTCTTGAAATTTCACCTCTGGTTCTTACTCACTACACAACCACTCAATTTTTACTCTATTATGTTATGCGTAAATTTTCGTAAATTTTTAGCTCTACTTACTTGCGGAAGTCAGTTGAGTGAATTAACCTTAGTCACTGTTGTCCAAAATAGATCTCTCCATGTCAAATTTCATACACTATAGTTCCAATACATTTGAGCATTAATATTCATGAGCCTTACAACGACAATTTAATATTAATCAGCGTCACAAACTTAAAATGATATTTATTGTCTAAATATAATTCTTGTATAGGTATAGCTCCATTTGTAAAAACCAACTATTAAGAAGAAGGAACCACATGTTTTATTATGCATAAATACAAATGAGTGCAAAAAAAAAAACCAGGAAATAAATACAATCCTTATCGAATGACAATAATGTGACCAGGCATGCCTTCTCTTGATCTTATCAGAATGAAGGGTAAACAGTGATTCAAGAGATTTGGTGCTATAATGGTTTAGTGTGGTTTCTTGTAGACACAACAACAATGCAGCGTGATGTCGGGGTCACCATGTTTGTCAGTTGGTTAAAGATCAATAGACCAAATCAAATAAATAAAAAGATTTGTAACTTTGAACTTGGATTTCCCATGCAGATTCAACAAACCTCAAGGCTTGAACCTTGGGGCACTGCCCTTTACAGATGGTTATAGTCTATAGGGAACACTACCTTGAAGTTCTACGAGTAAGTGATAGGCCTACGAGTGTTGGGATTGCCATATGACCCACTGCAACAATACGTAGAATCTTTGAACTAGGCCGATGACCCATTCAAATCTTAGTATAATGATGGAATGACGTCGAAAACCCAATAAAATCTTGGTATTGTGGCATCCTCGATTTCTCCATCCACTAAGATGAGTTAGGCGAGTGACACTTTTGAAGCTCCCAGATAGTAGTAGTCCTCATATCATGCCCTTGCAACAAATATTGAGTGGCTATGGTCGCTACCACCAGAATCTGCAACCCACAGACCATTTGCATCGATTTTTCAAATTTATGTATAGTTTTTCCATACTAGTTATTGGAAAACATTAATAATTCCAACCATTGTCTGCATTTAATGCATTGTCTAGTTTCTTCTCTAGAGTTCAGGAGATGGTCTCGAGTCTTTTGGAGACTTCAAGTAACATCCTGAAGAAGTCACCAAAAACTAGAATCGAGAAAATTCATCGCTTGTATAAAACCATTCTTTGGCAATGAGAAATTTACACTGTGTTGTGTTCAGTTTTATGTTTGCATTCTCTAATTTGTTATCTGAGCAAGGTCGAGTGATGCAAGGTTGAGTGATGAGAAGTGTTGGAGAGAAGTCGTTGTGCTGTATGAGTTGTGAGATTGATGAGAAGTGTTGGAGAGAGTGTGTGTGCAACACATTAAGCACTAGTGGAGGGTGTATTTCCTAGAACTTGAGTGTGAGTGAGTGAGTTATTTACTGGGTGGAGCGAGAGTGAAAACGTGAGAAATTTGTTGCAGATTTTTCTTTTCACTATTCTTTCTATGTTTTAGAAAAAAAATAATATGTTTGCACCATGTGAAGGACTGAGGTAATTGCATCCCTGTGTGTGAGTTTTTGTTGTTGTGAACTTGCAGTCCCTTTGCATGTAAAGGTGTGTTGGTTGTAAGGCCCGTTGGAGGGAGCTGTTTTCTACCAGAGAAACAGAGTGGAAGATTTACAAGGAGGTGTGGTAGCCCCAAGACAAGGTAGTGGGTGAGAATTTGGTATAAGATACCTTTTTTATTACCTGAGTAGTGAATAGAAAGGAAAAAAATATAACTTTGTGGCTGGGGTCGTATTTCCAGAGTGGTGAACAATTCTTGACTCTGTGGTTGGATGTGAGTTTGCTGATGCATATAGTTTTTTTATGTTGAAAAGTGTGCAACAAGAAATGCTTGTTGAGAATACAACAAGATGATGGAGCTTAGTGAAAAGAGTCGCCTTCACTAAGTGGGCCCGCAGGCTATTTTTGGCGCAAGTCTATTTTTAGACTATGTCTATTTTTAGACATATGGATCATGTCTATGGATGATTGATCAAGTTGGGAAAAATAGATGGACTTCTATTTTTGATGAAAGTGTGAGTGATCACAGTGTGAGTGATCAAAGTCTATTTTTAGACTGACTGTCAAAAATAGAAAAGTCAAATGTTATTATCTCACAATAATATTTGGACTATAAACTTGATCTTATTCTCTTGGAGCACTTCAGTTTGAGCTACAGAGGTGGCACATGCAGCTGTCAAAAGGAAATACACTTTTCTTATGAGTCAGTTGAGTTGTTACATGCATGACTTCAGTTAGAACTCAAGTGAGTTGAGTTTAGTGGACTGGAGGTACAGTTGATGGAGTTGTGTTCAGTTTGACTTAGTTAAACTAGTTGTAGTTAGTCTAACTGCAGATAGACTAATGATGAGTTGTTAAACTAATTATTAACTCATAATACAACTAAAGAATACATCAGTTAACTCAGTTGCATGTCAGTGCATGTTCAGTTCAACAGGGACAAGTGGTAGAGAATCAGATTGCTATCAATTGTGACTATAGTTGTGCATCAGATCTTGCACAATCAAGGGATTGAGTATGCCAATGAGTTTGCTCATGTATTTGGCCCACATTTTAGCCTTTTCTCACGTCCACAAAGAGTGAGTGACTATTTTGCAGGTGAAAAACGAGTTTGGGAAGCTATTCTCATCAGTCCTTGAGCAGGTATTGAGCAGTGGAGGCAGGCAAGCAGTGGGATAGATTTGGAGATCAAATCTGAGTTGTATTGTGTGTAACAGAAGGGCATGGTACTGGATTGCTTGTGATAAGCATTGTACTTTGTAATGTTACATGATTCAATCAATATAATATACAGATAGTGTGGGGTTTTTAGCGAGATGCTTTCCCCGGGATACATACTGTGGTTATGAGTTTGATTGATGCTTCTATGTGTGCCTGTGGATGTTTCTGCTTCTGTAAATTGATGATCAACGTAGAGGAGATTATGTATTATACATGTTCCACTTAAATTGTATGATCAAGATAATCTCTGTTGAATATGTGTTAAATTATTCAAAATTTCTACATGGTATCAGAGCTAGATGATTTGTAGAAAAAGTTTCTACATGGTATCGGAGCTGCTTGATTTGTAGAAGAGATTTTTACAGGATATCAAGCAAGGATTGATCATCAGATCTACTATTCAGGAAGTGTTTACATTCTATTTCTCTAGGCAGAGCCTGTAATCGGGCCAGGTAGCCTCTGGATTCATCCTTCCTTTGGAAGTTGAAATATCCGGTAAAAGCCCATACAGTCAATCTCTGTACGAGAAATATTTTGTTCTCACGAATTCTAGATCGGAAGCAGTTGAGTTGGTTTCTGGTGGAATTCGAATTTGTAGCAGTGTTTTTCTTGGTGACAACGCAGCAATGTCTTTCAACGGATTGCGATTGGAGTATGCTCTTGAGGGTAGCTCAAACTATATTGCATGGAAGGACAGGATGGAGGCAGTATTGGATGAGAACGGGCTGAAGGAGTTCATAGATACGGATATCCCAAAGCCTACTGATGCTACTCAAGCTGATGCTTGGCAAAAGAAGATCGCAAAATGTCGAAGGATTCTGTTGGAGGGCGTGAAGGATCACATTGTGTCCATTTGAGGCATTTTATGGGCAGAGTTGCAATACTCCTATCAGTTGGAGTGCTCCATTTAACATGGTGTTTATTGGACCGGACATGTTGGTAGACATGAAACAGGAAATGCAATTAATCAAGAAAAACCTAAAGGAAGCACAAAATAGGCAAAAGAGATATGCAGATCGAAACAACTTGTTCAAGGACTTCCAGAGTGGGGAATATATGTACTTTCATATCAAACCAAACATGATCTCCTTATAGATTGGATCATGTGCCAAGATGGCACCACGGTTTTGCGGACCCTTCAGTATCATTGAGAGGATTGGGCCAGTATCGTATCGACTTGCACTGCCTCCAATAGTGAAATTCCATGATGTTTTAAATGTGTCATTGCTTAAGAAGTATGTTAAAGATGATGATCATGTGATTGATTGGTTTGTATTGTAGGTCGAACCAGATGGATAATTCCAGGTGGAACCTTAGTGTATATTTCAGAAAAAGGTGCTCATGCTCAGTAACGTAAGAATCGAGCATGTTAAAGTGCAATGGGAGCACATTGTGTCCGATGAAGCTACATGGGAGATGGCAGACCAGATGCGAGCTATGTATCCTCCCTTGTTTCCCGGTTGAGGCAAAGTTGTTTTGGTATGGTGTTATGGTATATGTCTTGGTATATGTTTTGGTATATGTTTTGGTGATGTTTCTATATGTACATATGTATATGGATGTAAATACCTCCATGAGATATGCTATAAAGATCTAATAAGTGGTATGGGCATCATGTCATTATGATGTTATGTTTGTTATGTTTTGATGTTGGTTTTCTTCTTAGCAGGATGATCATTGTAAATATTACAACAAGCTATGTTATAAATATCCATCAACATTATATTTTTTTTTATATAAGTCTTGTGGTTATAGGTGTTGTTGAACATCGAGGACGGTGTTCCCCAAGGGGGAGGGTTCTCTAATAGCCCTCGTGAAAATTCCATGTAATAAAATTAATAAAGGAAAAATAATAACCACGATTGATGGGACCTTTATTCCAAGTGGATGTCGCACAAGACATCCAAGTGTGGGTGTTCATTTGCTTATTAATGGCTAAGTAAATTGTCAAAGGCAATGGCTAAGGATTTGGAAAGGAAAAAAGGAATGTTTGGCACATTTATTTATGAAAATAATGGAAATTAAGAGAAAACGGAGGTGAAAGGTCGCAGGTTTCATGTGAGGAGGAAAATGAAGAAAATAGAGGCCTCATTCATAAAAAGGCTTCTAAGGACCATTTGGTAACCTTTTTTCAGTTTAGTTTTGGAGCTCTCTCATCATTATCTCTCTCTCATACTATTGGAGACTTAGTGTTTTCTTGGAGCACTCTTGGAGGGTGTGGCATACTTGGATTTTTGGAGCAAGGAGGCAAAGGAGGAGTAGGAAGCACAAATGGACATTGGGATCAGCAACTACAACAAGATTTTCTTGTAGGTACCAAGTTTCATATATTTTTTCCTCACTAGTTTTGGCACGCATGGCATATGCATGTGGTTTGTTGGTTGTGATATATCATTGGCATGGAGGATGGCTGGGATTGACAGTGGATTTCCTAGCCTTGCCATTTCCTAGATAGCCATGGATATTTTGGGTTTATTTTCATTCGTTTTTTTTGGTTGGTTCTCATGTTCCCTTAGCTTGGGTTGAGCTATTAGTACTGGATCCTTAGTTGGACAAATGCTCTAGAGACCTCTAACATCTTGGGTTGAGTTACTAGTCCCGTAGCCTTGGTTGGAAAAATTCTCTGGAGCCCTTAGTGGGTTGAGTTACTAGTCCTCGAGCCTTGGTTAGAAAAATGCTCTGGAGCTCAGTAAAAGTTATGGGTTGAGTTATTAGTCCTGGAGCTTTGGTTTGACAATCTCTCTTGAGCCTTGAAGGCTGGGATAGAGACCGATCTGATGATGGTTTAGTGATGTTCGACTGTGAGGTGGAATCATTGTTTGATGGGTTCAAGTGGATGGCCTCTAGAATCTCGATGATTTTAGATTGATGTTTTTTATGATATCCAACATTCATGCTTGGAATATGGCATGGGGGTGAATGGCTGAAGAGAGATTTCGCTGAGCCATTCTACAATCGAGTGGAACGTGGAAGTCCCATCCTGGGTTTGGATTTTTCATCATCAATATGAGGCTCTTTCTCCTTGTATTTCTATGAGTATTATAAAGGTTTATATGTGGATCATATGGTTGTGATTTCATTGGTATTTATTTTTCTACTATGTTGGTTATGTGTTTGTTTCATGACAGTAGCTATGTATGGCTATCAACATGTTTTTACTTGTAAATGAATGATCAATGTATCTATGACCTAAGGGATGAAATGGAAGTTGATGTGTTGAGGCATCAATGCTTCTTAGTGATTCTCAGCTAAGTACGAGACCCATATGCCCAAATCTATTATTTACACTTGTAGACTACATATTCATGATATGTTTGAAGAAATTCACATCATGGCTAGTAGGGGTCTATTCAAGGTATAATGCAAGTGATTTCATTTATACTGTTATTTCCCTGTTATTTTACTATTCTCAAGATGTGATTCAATTCTGGGTGGTGGCCTAGGCTTTGGTCCTGGAAAAGTGGCTCAGATATCGAGGATGTTTGCACAACACTGTGAAAATTAGTCCTTGGACGCTATCTTGCAGGCCTATGAGAGTGTCTAGAGGTCCATGGACGATGGCATGCCCATAGCATGAGACTGTCTAGAGGTCAAGTTATCCAAAATCGCAGTGGGACCCAGGGGTTGGTTGGCAGAAGGGTTGGATTGGCTCCTTAGGATCATAATGCTGATGTTGAATGTTTGTATGGTTTTTTTCTATTATTTCCACTTCCTTAACATGACTTAGAAGGCTGGATCATATCATAATGGCCTCTCATTGCATGTTTACCCCGGCTGGACTGTTGCTTTGGTAAATCTGGGACGAGGGTGATTACAGAGTGTTATCAGATCATGGTTCACCCCTCGGACTAGATGGGTTGTGTGTTGGTCATGCATGCATGTCAGTTTCATGTGTCTCTTACACTTTCATTCCATGTGATTGTTGCATTTGCATAATGTTGATAATAGTTCTAGTGATGTCGCCATGTGGAATTTGATCTTGTTATTGTGGGATGCATCGTCGTGAGTGTATGATTGGTTATATGTTGTGATATGTCACTTACATCTATCATTATTGTATTCTTGGTTACATTCTCGTATGTTTGGTTACATTCTTGTATGCTTGGTTTCATGTATCATTCTTATAGGTTTGGTTTCAAGTATTGTTTGTTTATGTCGAACATGTTTATGCATGTGTGTGGATGGTTATGCATCACTTACGTATGGTCATGTTTGCATGTGGTCAAGTGTATAGTGATGTAATGGTTGTTTTAATGCATGAGGTCATAGTGTGTGTTGTCAGTAAGGTCATGCATTGATGACTGGACCCTAGATAGAATGATAGTTGCATGGTCATATGCTTATGCATTATGTTTCTATATGATGTCATGATTATGTTATACATGTATCACCCTGATTTGTTGATATGGCAAACAAGGTATCCTCCCCAAGAAATACTGAGGTATGTTGGTTTATTGTGCTTTGGTTTAGCTAATATGATATACCTTGCATGAAGAAATATAAAATGGCTAACAAGATGGTAGACTAGAAAGACTCTCCCTATGAATCAGAAGAGTATTATGGTGTTTATAACTCTTATGATTCGTCACATACGACAGATTAAAGGAAAAAATGAGTTGTAAGACAGATAATGATAGAAACATACAAGCAAAGGAGAAGTTAGTAGAGGTAAATATAGCGATACTATAGATCTTGTCATATTTGCAGCGACAACAACCACTTTTGTAATATTCCCTTTTCTTGATCTGGTCCAAGTGGACAGAATTTTCCAATGGTATTGACCGTGTTATTTACCCATGGTATTTTCATTCGTTTTTCGAGGAAAACAATAAAATAAAATTTCTAGAGAGTCCATCAAGCCTATAAAAGGATATAGGAGACTGATAGTGGGGGGCATCTAGAGTTTATCTATATTATTGTGTTTTCTTGAGAACTTGGCATGGTGAGTTCCAGCTTGATCCCAGGGAGAAAATCCCCATGGGTGTGATTCGTCTGGTGGATCCATTCAGGGTCCATGATTGCACTATAATCTTTTGTTTTTTCTTTTCATGAACAATCGTGCATGCTGTTTGCAGGGGCTCCAATATTTTTGTATGGGCATGTACTATTTTCTTCAGTTAATAATATAAATAAAGGCTGCATTTATTTTAGATCCCTTGTGTTATATTCTTGTCTTGTCATTATTTCATTTAGAACACTAAAATATTCTAGATATGTTGATTATTTAGAGCTTTGGGATCTTACAGTTGTATCAAAGTTGTGCATCCTGCCAGCATGGGGGATTTTTGTTTGCATGATTGTCGTAACTTTGGTGGGGAGTTATTCTAATCCTAGTAGCATTTCCATATTCACTGGTATTCTATATCACTCTAGTTGGTTTTATTTTCCAGTTTATTCATTTTTTCTGCATTGTTCAAGGGGAGGGGAGATCGTTGGATCAGAAGGGGCCACAACAAGGGGCCGCAACCACCAACTCTTAGTAAGAGATCTCGATAGAATTTCTAAGGTCATACGTTACAAGGTCGTCTCATTTGATTCAGGAGGGATCAAATATTTAAATTTGTTATACTTCTCCAAAATCATGGGACAAATCTTTCGGAAAGGGATTCATTATCCAAATACTAAAGTTTCTAAAACTGAGAATCAGGTCTCAGAAGTACATCGGTGAGAGCATGGATAGGGTTGCATGGCAGCCAAAGAACGATCAGTGCAATTACATTTCTTGGTGTTAGATAAGTGCGATAATTGTGATTGCATTACTTGGGAGAAATTGAAGACAGAGCTAAATGGTATCTGTGTAAATTATTTCGTGAATTGACTCTTGCTTTTCGCTAGTTTGGAAATCTAGTTTGACCCCGGTTATGACCTCCACCGCCTACGGATCAAAGTGCATCGTGCTAATTGTGAAAGGAATTTTGAAGATTGTGTGAGTTATGAAGATTTTGAAGAGATAGAGTTCTAATTCGTGAAACTGGAACAACGACAAAGGCCATATCAACACAAATTTAATGTTGGTGCAATTGACGTTAACTTGGTGCATTGTTTCATTAAGTTACAGTGTTGACGAGACTCAACACTTGTTAAAATCCAAATCCAATATTATAGTTTGTGTTGTGGCAATTTAATTCACTTCATGCGTTTGAGTAGACTTTATAGTGGGACCAATCAACTATACTTTGAGATATTTGATCTAAGCCTTGTCTGAGCGAGAGATAAGAATTTTAGGGCAGCCAAATATTTAGCCAAAGTATATTGCTTGGCTAGCTATGTAAAAAAAAAAAGGTGGAAAGCTACATTTTTTTAAAAGCCAAATCTATATTCTGCTTAGTTGAATTTTTAAAGAAGCCATTATTTTTAAGAGCTATAATATTTTTTTAAGAGCCATAATATTTATATGATTGACCGAATTGTTTTCTAAAATTTTATCACAAGCCACAATTCTAGAGAAGAAGCCACGAGTGGATGTATTGCAAGTTACAATTTCAGGTAGAATTTCACTGGTATTATTCCTCAAAAGTCAAATTTGTCGTTTACTAAGAACCAAATTCTTGAGAATTGGAGTCATAAGGGTTGAATCATTTGCAATTTTGCAAGTCGAGACCATTACTTCTAAGAATGTCGAGTGACTAGACCGAGGGTATCCTTGTTGAAGCTGACTGAGGCTTGGATCTCTTACCAAAGAATGGTTGAACAGGAAATTATTACAATGATATTATGGTGGGACTATTTCAAGTGAAAAATATGTTATTGGGGTTCCACGGTGGATGCAGAGATATTTCCTTCATTTTTTTTGGACCGTCCAAATATCATTAAATCCAACATTATATTGCTCAAGGTCAAGAAGATGGGTCTGGGTATCAATTGAGCCATTCACTGAATGGATCCTCCGATACCTGGATCCCAGATAATCCTCCAGCCAATCCTGCCCTCAATAGATCCACTTGGATCCCAATGCCACCTTAGTCTTGGGACCTATGGGTTATGATACCACCTCAAACCTCCATCGATGTCTATGCCTAAGGGACCCATCTATGATATGCCCTTGGCTAAGATCTTCCTAAGAATCATTCCATCAATAGAGTACAAACTCATAATCTCTCACCAATGCATGCCGTGGGAAAGATGAATACCTGCACATGGAACAAATCTACTATGTTGATGTTGCTCGATGCCCCACTCATGTTGCTCCACCTGGTCACTCAACATGATCCATTTGGAGAACTCTGCCCTGCTCTCCCCAATGTATAAAGGTGGGTTGGTAGTGCTACAAGCCTTATCTATGTAATCATGTAGAGGGATGCTCTGGAACTACCAAATGTATTCTTCTTATTGCCTTGTGAGGGACTTGAGACATTTCTCCACATTAGATAATTTGGCTACTTATTCAGCACATACACTTATGAGCTCCTCAATTTTTTTGTTCTCCTGTAAAGTAGTGTCTCGGGATATCGTAACTATGTGCCCTAATATCATAAGATTTATCTTGAAATGTACGATGTTTCCCTGAAAATCCTCTATTGGCAATTCTGGTGCCCTGCTCAATATCTTTCTATTTGTCTACACCGGATTCCCTACGACCACCACTTCAACTTGAGCTTTTGACTGGATCTCTAGGAATGGTTCATCCTACAAGTTATGTATATCATGCCCCCCTCATCATGCTGGTTTAACATTACTGTCTCCTCATTTAAATCTCCTTGAATGTCTTCTTCCTGGACTTCTCCACTTGTGGGGACAATCTGTTGTTCACCCTCTCTGGTTGTCAAACATGGATGTACTAGTGGACTATTATCTACACCTGATAGTTCATACTCTTCATGGATATACTCTTGGATATCTATGGACTCAAATATGCAAGATTCCACCATATCATTAGGAGGAATTGCCTCCTTCCTTTCCCCATGTACTTTGTCAAACTGACTAATTATCATCAGCTTGTCCTACAAGTCTCTCTCAAAAACATTGTGTTTTTTCTCACCATTTGTACTTGACTGCTCGGATCCTTCAAAAGCGATGAAGCCAACTATGGATGAATCCCCATGATCTTAAAGAGTCTCCAAATATTGTACCCTTGTTACCTCCTTATCACCTAGACATGAATGGTTAAGTGCCCAAGGTCCCTTGCAAAGAAAACATAGTCCTCTCCTCCTTAGTTCTCCCTTGCAACAAGTTTTACTACCTTTTTTTTGGCTTCCCCCATTAATTATTTTGAGCTCCTTCGTATTCAACACCCTTCTAAGCAATTTTAAGTTTTTCATGACCAACTTCTCGGCTAGATCATAGGTAGCTAGTGATACAATTAGTTCTTTTCTTCAAATAGTCAACAATTTGGATCTTAGTATCTTGTAGATATTTGCATATCCTTCTAAAAGCAAGGAAATAATATTTTGTATGTTTTTTTAATACTGTCTTGATGAGTTTATGTAATGTTGGTGTAAAAGTTCTGGAACACCTAAAATATCAAGTCCTCGCATTCCAGATTCAACATGAATGCTCCAAAGCTAAAGTCTTCCATGAGTTCTAAGATTTTGCACTGCTTCTGAAAGGTGGGAAGGATAATGTTTTTCAACCCCTAAAGGGATTCTACTATCAGCTTCAATACCTCTCTCATGATATTAGTGTTGTAAGGTAGTAGTGGCGATGTTAAAGTTATGTTCCTACTGAGACAAGAAGCAACCGTAACCATTACTCCTCACAAGGATGCTCCTAGAGTTTGGGTTGTATCAATGCAAGCATGGATGGCTTGAGAGCCCAACTAAGTTTCTTCCATTCTGGTTTCCCCACTCTAGATAGACACCTATCTAATTCCTCCAACTTATGAAGGCCTAGGAATGAATTCATTCGTTGTAGCTCAGAGCCAAGTGTGAAGAGTGTAGCCCTGTTACTTGTCCCCCCTTCATTTCCAATGGGATCTTTTGTTGTAGAATGGCATGGACTCTTTTCTAGAAAAGCCTACTACTTTGACCATTATTTTGGTGTAAAGAGATCTTAATGTGTAAAGGATCATATATTCTCAATAGTTCATCATGAATTTTATTGGTGTTTTCCAATCTCTCTTCAAGACGAACCATATTCTCACTGTTGGGCTTCAAAATGTCATACAAATATTACTCATTACCATACATTTGTCACCTATGCTTCCATTATATCACTCATTATTCACTACCATGTCACTTCATTTTCCCTATTGTTCATCATTAATGGGTCCCATGTATATCTTCCAAATATTATTTATTTTCAAGCATTTTTAAGAGAAATTATTGATTAAATATTAGAAAATAATATATGTTACTTCATATATGGAAAGTGGATTGTTTTTGTGATGTGTAGGTTCCAAGGAAGCTTCCAAGACACCTTTATGTGGCCTTGAATGATCACATTCAAATTTGATAAGATAAGCCTCATGGAGAAGATCAAGGACAAAAGGGTTTTATGTGTCTAGATGGTTGAGAGATGTATGGAACTAAATAGAGATTAGTGGATCATCATTATGAGTTTTTTATCTCATCCCATTGTATAAATAGGAGTATAATATCCTTCATTTGTAACCTTAGAATCTTCATTTCTTGAAGGGAAACAAAGAAATTGTTGTCCCCTTCGATGATGAGGTGGTGCTGGTTGGACAGTCATAAACTTGGACTTTGCCCACTCATAGGCAAAGAAGGGAAGTCAAGGTGCAACATGTTTCTGCACTAAGTTTGGAGCAGGCTATGAAGGAATCAGATATGGAGACATATGCAGCGATGTTCAAGGGAGTCGAAGGTGATGGAGTGGGGACGTCTGTTCCAGCCGAGATTTCTGAGGTATTGACAAAATATGTGGATTTGATGCCTGCTGAGCTACCAAAGAAACTTCCACCAAGGCGTGCAGTGGACCATAGCATTGAGCTTGAGCCAGGGAAGCAACCTCCAACTAAAGCACCTTATCGGTTGTCAAGACCTGAGTTGGAGGAATTGAAACGACAGTTAAAGGAGTTAGCTGATGCAGGTTTCATCAGACCTTCAAGGTACCCCTATGGAGCTCTGGTATTGTTCTAGCGGAAGAATGATTCGAATGAGCTATGGATGTGCTGTGATTACCGTTCATTAAACAAGCAAACGGTAAGGAATAGGTATCCTTTGCCATTGGCTGCTAATTGCTTTGACAAGCCTGCGAAAGCCTGAGTGTTTTCCACGCTGGACTTGAGGCATGGGTATTATCAGGTGCGGATAGCTGAAGGAGACGAGAAGAAGACCGCGACAGTAACAAGGTATGGTAGCTTTGAATTCCTTGTTATTCCATTCAGGTTGTGCAATGCTCCTACTACATTTTGCACTTTGATGAATGATGTCCTACGACCATACTTAAATTCGTTCGTAGTAGTGTACTTGGATGATATAGTGGTGTACAGTGACAACATGGAGGATCATAAGAAGCACTTGGTGATGGTGTTCGAGGCACTGAGGGAAAATCATTTGTACTTGAAGAAGTCTAAGTGTGTGTTCACTTAGACAGAGATTCCGTTCCTTGGGTATATAGTTGGTCAAGGGTACATATGGATGGAGCTGAGTAGAGTGAAGGTGACCGAGGACTGGGTTGAACCGAAGAATGTCCATGAGATGAGGGTGTTTTTGGGCATGACCAACTACCAACAGAAGTTCGTAGAGGGGTACTCCAAGGTAACATCATCACTGACAGACCTATTGAAGAAAGACAAGAGGTGGAATTGGATAGATAAATGTCAAGAAGCATTTGATGACTTGAAGAGGAGGATGGTTACAGCACTGATACTGAAGTTGCCTGACTTCGAGAGACCATTTGAGGTACACACAGATGCTTCAGATTTTGCCATAGGAGGGGTTCTTATGAAGGATGGGCATCTGGTGGTGTATGAGAGTCAGAAGTTGCAGGATAGAGAATGGAGGTATCCGGTCCATGAGAAGGAGATGACTGCAATCATTCACTGTCTTCACGTGTGGAGGCATTACTTGATTGGGAAGTTGTTTGTTGTCAAGACTGACAACATTGCAACAAGTTATTCTGCATCACAACCGAAGCTTTCCGTGAACCAAAATCGTTGGCAAGACTTCTTGGCAGAATTCGACATGACTATCGAGTATAGACCGGGAAGACACAATGTGGCAGCAGATGCCCTTAGCAGGAAGGGACAACTTGCAGCATTGGAAGGAGAAGACCGGGCAAAAAGGAGTAGGAGCTGAATTCAGATGTCAGAAGAGATGCAGAATAATCTCAAGGAAAGTGTTGAGACCAATACTCAGGCACAGAATATAGTGAAGCAGATAAAGGAGGGGAAGACACGAAAGTTCTTTCTCTGAGATGGATTCTTGTTCTTTGGAAACTGACTCTATGTTCTAAAGTCATCTGGACTTAGGAGGCCCCTTTTGAAGGAGTGCCATGACTCACCGTGGGCTGGCCACCCAGGGCAACGTCGTTCTTTGGCATTGTTGGAGAGAGGATTCTTTTGGGAGAAGATGCGAGAGGATGTAGAGGAGTATGCACATACGTGCATCATTTGTCAGTAGGACAAAGCGGATACTCAGAGGCAAGGATGTATGTTGGACCCTTTACTGATTCTTGAGAGACCATGGATGAGTGTCTCGATGGACTTCATCACTCGGTTGCCACAGGTTCAGGGGTATAATGGGATTATGGTCGTGGTTGATCATTTTTCCAAGTATGTTGTCTTTGTTACAACAAATATGCCTTGTGGAGCCGAGTGGACTGCGGAGTTGTTATTTAAGAACATAGTGAAGTATTGGGGGATGCCATTAAGCATCATGTCGGACCGAGATCCGCGATTTACAGGTAGATTTTGGACCACATTGTTCAAGTTAGTTGGGACAGAGTTGTTGATGAGTTTGAGTTACCATCTGCAGACAGATGGACAGACCGAGAGGATCAACACATTGCTGGAGGACTACTTGAGACATTATGTGATGGCTGATTAGAAGAGTTGGCCTAAACTCTTCGATATTGCTCAATTCAGCTACAATATTCAAGAGAGTTCTGCGATGGGGTACAGTCTATTTGAGTTGGTGAATGGATAGATGCCAGTTAGACAGCATACCGTAGGGATAGGAGGTTTTTTTAGGAGTCCTCATGCGAAGAAATTCATGAAGGCTTGGGATGAGACCTTGGAGCTAGCACGGTTGCGCTTGCACAAAGCTGCAAGGAGAATGAAGAAATGGGCAGATAGAGGAAGACAGGATGTACACTTCAGTGTGGGAGATATGGTGTTTCTTAGAATTACCGAGGAGCAGTTTCAGCCACCTAAGGGGACTGCAAGTAAACTGACACGGAAGTATGAGGGACCATTTCGAGTGAAGAAGAGAGTGGGGGAAGTTGTTTATGAGCTGGAGCCTCCACACCATATGCACATGAAGCATCCCATTTTTCACATGAGTCAGTTGAAAAGATGCAGACTTGATGCTAATCATCCAGAGAGAGCTAAACCACCGAGAGGACCAGTCGAGATCATGGACAAGCTAGATTTAGAGTTGGAGAAGATTCTGAGCTTCAGAGCTACAAAAATTCATTGCCACATGAAACGGGAATTTCTTGTCAGATGGAAGAATGCACTGGAGGAGGAAAGATGGGAGATAGAGGACTCACTTTAGAGGTGGAAAAAGAAGATTGAGAAGTATGATAGAAAGCTACTGAGGAGATCAGGATTGTCAAGGGCGACAATTATTTCGAGTGGGGGAGGATGTAATTCCCTGCGGCTAGCAAGTTGCCTGGGTGCGCCCACCCACCGAGCGAAGTAACGAAATATGCGAAAGACATAAGGCAACCAAGGGCAAGGCATGTTAATGTTGGCAAGTTGGTTGTCTTGAGTTTATACGGGCGAGTGGAAGAGCTTGCACCATGGGCTGGCCGAAGCAAAATGAAAAACATACAAAGTATGGGTGGGTGGTCCCGTGCCATGGGTGGGCCGACCTACACTTAGGTGGAGTTTTGTTGTACGGACGCGTTGGTTGGAGCTTGATTACAATGACTTATTTGATTTGATTCTTAGATGAGCTTCCTTTTACAAGAAGTTTGGTTCTTGTGTAACAACCATATTTCAATCATGGACTTCATTTTAACTTTGCACATCTTTCGATAACTTTTATTTTTGCAAAGCATTTACATCTTTGAATGATTGGTTCTTGTGTTATAATCATTATTTCCTTTGTTGACATCTCTTTTTAATCACTGGTTCTTGTGTTATAATCATTATTTCCTTTGTTTAGATCTCTTTTTAATGACTGGTTCTTGTGTTACAATCATTATTTACCTTGTTGAGATCAATCAATTTTAAGAAGTCATTTAATATGGTCATCATTTTGTGGTAGTTTTTATTGTGGGAAGACTATGTGGGTTAAGATGTAATATGAATGAGAGAAAGAAATTAAATGTGTAATCCCCCCCCCCCCAACTGATGGTTTTAGGCAATTTTTAATGAGAAAGGGAATAGTTAAATAGTGGAATATTTTCCAAATATCATCATTTTAGCATCTAAAAATAATTTTAAGATTAAAGGTTAAAAAATATCATACCTTACTTACCTAAAGAAGTGGATGAATCATGCATGTTCAGCTACTGCAATTCTGGTCTGAAGCTTCTTCTGCAAGTTGTGGATGAAAGATGGATCAGTATTGTCTTATCTGTTGTTGGATCCTCTACTAGATAGTCTGATGAGTCTGTTGAATATGGCTGAAAATATATTCGGCTTGGAAGGTATACAAAATATAGAAGTTACATCCCCCCCAGCCTTATTTATTGACTTGTCCTCAAGTCATGACAAATGGGAAAACAATGAAAGGAAGTCTGCTTCATCTGTTACAAAATATGGGTCTTCAATTCTTCAATGCTCGATGGCACAAATCTTACTATGTGAATGAATGTGTCGGTGTCGAACATAGCACGAACTTGTTGACTTAATGGCTATTAATTAATGCCCCTAGCGAACACAAGAGCTCCCACCATTGATTTCAATGGGATTCAGGCTGCCTAACACATCTTTGTAGGTACGAATAAATTTTTCGTGGTCGAGTCACCTACAAGATCCAACGAACAAGGGATATTAATGTACTCCCATTGTTCATTTGCAAGAGTACTTGCCATCAAGGCATGCAAGCCTCTAGGTGTTTTTACAAAGATAATTAGACTCTAGGACTTTGACTAAATGATATCCATAGAAGCCGGGTTTTATTGGCGGAAATGAAGGGGATAATGACAAGGAAAATGACAATAAGCTTGTAAGGAATGGATGTAAGGAAATGCATGGTGTATGATTAAGAACTCTTGCTGTGAAAAATGGATATGGAAATGTCATGCTCTATGGATTTACAATTGGTGGAATTCAAAATTTGTTTCAAAAAGGGAGGTGCAAGGTAGTGGTTGTGGAGTTGGATTTGTCTTTATAAATTTTCATGAATTTAGTCTTTGGAAGACCAATTGTCGTCACAATATAATCTCCTTAATGATCACTTGATTCTAAGATTACAAACGAACACTCACATACCTAGGAAAGAAATTATGGTGATATGTTCACTAGATCATTTCCCAATAAAATTCCCCAGGACACAATGATTATTTTAATAGCAAGATTATTTTAACAGCTAGAGTATTGGAGGATCCATACAGGCTTAGGTCTGGGTATGGGATCCTGATATCAATGTACAAATGCTTCTATTGTGGATAAAATTTGATTACTTGAGGGTAATCAATCTTTGGGCGAGAGGATTTGTAATATTCCCTCTTCTTGATATGGTCAAAGTGGATAGAATTTTCCCATGGTATTAACCATGTTATTTGCCCATGGCATTTTCCTTCATTTTTCGAGTGAAAAGAATAAAATAAACTTTCTAGATAGTCCATAAAGCCTATAAAAGGATATAGGCGATTGACAGTGGGGGCATCCAGAATTTATCTATCTTATTTTCTTTTCTTTATAACTTGGCATGACAAGTTCCAGTTTGATCCCAGGGACAAAAACCTCATGGGTGTGATTCGACTGGTGGATCCATTCATGGTCCATGATTGTGCTTTAGTCTTTTTTTTCTCTTTTGATGAACAATCATGCAGGTTTTTTGCAGGGGCTCCATATTTTTGTATGGGAATGTACTATTTTATTCAATTAATAATATAAATAAAGTTTTCATTTCTTTTAGCTCCTTGTGTTCTATGCTTGGCTTGTCAGCATTTCATTTAGAACACTAAAATATTCTAGATCTATTGATTATTTAGCGCTTTGGGATCTTACGACTTTGGATCAGCCATGAGAAGGAGTAAAAAAGTAATGAGTCATATGGTAGTAGGTTGCATGGTGGTCACATGTCAAATAGAGATGACACGGTCAGAGATGGAATACTATTGGACACCCCGGATAGGAGAAGGAATAGACACAGGTACAATTCTAGTTCTGGTTCTGACAGGCATGATGATCAGTATCGTTATCATCTGTATAGGAGGAGTGATAGGGGATACTTGCTGTATGAGTTTAAGAAAGAAAATCCACCTAGTTTTGATGGAGGGATGAATAAATTGCAAGATGAAGAGGCATGGTTACTTGGTATGAAGAAGTTCTTTAGGTTGCATCATTAGTCAAAGAACATGAAAGCCGGAGTAGCTACATTCAGTCTCAAATGCAAAGCGAACATTTGGTGCGAAGATGTGAAGAATGTCAAAGGTATCAATGAGAAATATTTGACATGGAGTGAGTTTGAGGGACTATTCAAAAGGAAGTACCTATCAAAGAGATACTTTGATGAAAGGGAAAAATAATTATATGAGCTAAGGATGGGATCTATGACCGATAATGAGTACACTAGTAGGTTCTTGGAGCTACATAGGAATGGGACTTACCTCAAGGAGGAGAAGGCCAAGATTCAGAGATTCACTAGTGGGTTACCAATGGGATTCAAAGATAGGATTGAGATTGATGAGCCTAGATCATTGGAGGAGGCCATCCAAAAACTAAATCACTGTTATGAACAATCAAAGCACAAGTTTGAGACTAAACCATATTGGAAAGGTAATGCAAATAACAAAGGAAAATGCGACAAGAAGCGAGTAAGACCACATGATTTAGGTAACAAAGAAAATGTTGCACCACCTAAGAGGTTCAATGCATCAGATAACGGATAGGGATATCGATATGAGGAGTAGAATAAAGAGCTCACGCGGTGTTGGACTTGTTGAGGGGATCATCACAGGAGAGATTGTCTGTAGTATCAGGGTGCTAGGCTTCAGATATATAGTGCAGAGGATGCACAGACTATCGGGATTTTGGTCGGAGTTTTCCTCGTATCTATGTAGCATTGGATAAAAACAGGAAGACCATTAGGCATCCTTTGAGATGGAAGGTAATATTTGGGATTGATTTATTTCTATTTTGATTGACCCCAAATCTAATTATAGTGATGTTAGTCTTGATTTGGTGGATAAGCGTGGTTTGAGTAAGGCCACAGGTACAAAGAAGAAATTTTGCCATTGGGTAAGAGCTTGTGCATTTGATTTGAATGGTATGCCTACTGGAACACATTTTAATTTTTTACCATTGGGATAATACAGTATGTTGTTGGGCATGGATTGATTCCTTCACAGAACCAAGGTAGATTTTTATGACGAAGCAATTGAGTGTGTGGACGATAATGGGGAACTAAGAGTTTTGCAGGGAAAGAAGAAAGCCACACTAGTTAGTATGGTGACAAATATGCAAGAAAAGGGTAGCCACAAGAAAGGTTGTAAGTTATTCACAATGCACATTTCTAGTGATAAAGGTAAGGAAGTTGAGGATACAGATGAGTAGGTACCTAGTTCTACAACAGTTCAAGGATGGATTTCCTGAGGATATTTTAGAGTTTCCACCTCATGGGGAGGTAAAATTTTCTATTGAGTTAGTTCCAGGGGCAGCTCCAACATTAAGGGCACCTTACAGGTTAATCACACGTGAGTTGGTAGAGTTGAAGTTGTAGTTGAAGGAAATGTTGAACAGGGATACATTAGGCCAAGTGTATCACCATGTGGCTCACTAGTATTATTTGTGAAGAAGAAAGATGGTACTCTCAGATTATGCATTGACTAGAGGTAGTTGAACAAAGTGACCATCAAGAATAGGTATCTATTACCATGGATTGATGACTTGTTTGATCAATTGAAGGGAGGAGTAGTGTTCTCAAATATTGATCTGACAACTTTCAGGAAAATGTATGGGCATTATGACTTTTTTGTAGTTCCATTCAATTTAAATAATGCTCCATCTATATTTATGTCTGGCCCTGAGGTAACTCCTCAAATGAACTATCTTTATTCATTAAGATTGTTCATGGTTTTATACATGAGGGACTAACTCTTGCGTTTCACCTCCCGATGACTCTTCCTTTTCCATTATTTATCAGTCACAATATTTACAAGTGTTCACCCAATCCTCATGATTAGGTGTCAACATTCCCCCCCTTAATCTGAAGGGATGTTAGTGAGTCCAAGAATCGTTCTAAATATTTCAAGCTTTTCTCTTCCAAGCGCTTTGGTGAAGATGTCTACAATCTACTCATTAGTGGAACACTTGTGTAGATGGATTGTCTTGGCCGCAACATGATTTTGAATCAGATGGTACTTTGTATTGATTTGCTTCATTTGATCATGGAACTTTGGGTTATTAGCCAACTTTATTGCATAGGTATTGTCAATAATGAGTGGAGTTGAATGTAATTGTTTTACAAGCAAATCTTCTAGAATTTTCCTGAGCCACACAATTTCTTTTGTTGCCTCAGCTACTGCCACATATTCTGCCTCTGTTGTGGAATCTGTTGGAACTGATTTTTTGCGTGATCTCTAGGAGACAGCTCCTGATCCAAGACTCATAACATAACTAGAAGTAGGTACCCAAGTTTCTTTGTCTCCATCAAAGTTTTAGCAGAGTATCCAATCAAGTTGAAGTTTCCCACCTGTGTATACTTAAGTCCAAAGTCTTGAGTTCCCTTCAAGTAGTTTAGAACTATTTTTGCAATAGACCAATGTCCCTCACAAGGCTTTTGCATAAACTTGGAGAGGATTCTAATAGCAAAAGAAATGTTTGGTCTGGTAGTAGTCAGGTAGTTGAGACTTCCTACAAGCTGTCTATACTTTGTTACATCCTCAAATTATTTTCCTTCAATGGATGTGAGCTTTAATTTTTGTTCCATTGGAGTAGTTAGAGGATTGCACTCAGCCATGCCAAACCTATTCAACAGATCTCCAATGTACTTATTTTGAGAAATGAATATAGACTTCGGATGTTGAATTACTTCAATACCAAGGTAGTAATGAACATAGTCCAAATCAATCATTTCAAAACCTTTCCTCAATTCCTTCTTTATGGATGCAATGCAATTCTCATTGTTCCCTGTCATCAAAAGATCATCTACATATACCACAAGATATACATCTGTTTTTCCAACTTTCTTGACAAACAAAGTTGCATCATCAAGATCATAATGTTTGAATTTGAGTTTCATAAGATGCTCAGTTAACTTTTCATACCAGGCTCGTGGTGCTTGCTTGAGGCCATACAAGGATTTCACAAGTTTTCATACTTTATGTTCATGTCCTTTCATAGAAAATCCTTCAAGTTGGGACATAAAAAAATTATCCTTTATATCTCCATTCAAGAAAGTAGTTTTTACATCCATTTGATGGACTTTCCAACCCTTCTGAGATGCTAGGGAAAAGTGTGTCCAGATGTTAGCCCATTTTGCCGTGGAGGAAAAATTCTCCTCATAATCGACCCCTTCCTTCTATGCAAAACCTTTTGGCACAAGCTTGGCTTTGTGCTTGTCAAGTGACCCATCGGCTTGATACTTGTTCTTGTAGACCCACTTGTAGCCAATTGGTTTGGTTCCCAATGGAGGATCAACCAGCTTCCAAGTGCCATTCTCTATCAAGGCATCATGCTCCTTTTGCATTGCTTATTTCCATTCATCATGAGAAGTGGCTTCTTTAAAGGAAGTTGGTTCAAAATCTATAAACAAATTCAGTTCACAATCATAAGAAACATCCATACCAACAGGTGAATCAGAATCATCTACATCACCTCCATTTTTCCTAGTTAAATTTCTTGTTCCTGTCTTTCCAACCTCATCAGGATGAGCACTTTCAAGTTTCTTTGTCAGCCACTTTGGGGGACCCTTCTGAGATGGTCTAGGTTGCTCGATTGATTGAGTTGGGACTAAATCAAGATTGATTCTCCCAATTTTGTCAATCACATCACTCAAAGTATCATTAGTCGTTGGAGTTTCATGTGGGGGAGACAGTGCTTCAAAAGAAGATTCCATAGATTGATCCAGTATAGGAATCCCCCCTTCAAGATGTGTAATTTGATTATCAAATTCTTGAAATGATATTTCATTTATGAATATATCCAAGTGATCAAGTTGTCAATCAATAACATTGTCATCTTTGGAATATTCAAGAAAGATTACATCTCTAGATACAACAAACTTTTTATTAACTTCGTCGTAGAGATGGTATTCTTTGAAGGTATTTGAATACCCCAAGAAGATACACTTACGGCTCGTTGCACCAAGTTTGTTTCTATGCACTTTTGGTATCAAGGCATAACAAGTGGAACCAAAGACCCTGAGATGCTTCACTAAAGGAATGTGGCCATACCACATTTCATAAGGAGTCTTGTTTCTAATAGCATTAGATGGACATCTAACCTTTACATATACAACACATAGAGCTGCATCAACCCAAAACATCAATTTTACATTCTTGAAAAACATCATGGAACGTACCATATTTAAGATTGTCCTATTCATTCTTTCAGCTACTTCATTATGTTGGGGATTATAAGGCACAGTTGTTTGATGTTTTATCCCATGCTGGTGAAGATAGTCTTAAAATTTATTTGAAGTGTATTATTTTCCAATATCAGTGCGGATACAGCCAATGTGAGATTGTGCATCATTTTCAATCCATGTATGAAAGTTCTTGAATGTTTGAAAAACATCAAATTTGTTCTTCAATAAATAAACCCAACACATTCTGGTGTAGTCAAAATCATATATTTATTTTCATTTGTAGAAGGAACAGGCATTGGATCACATAAATCTGAATGAATGAGTTCAAGTTTTCTATGTTCTCTAAAATGTGAATCATGAAAATACTGTTTGTTGCTGCTTTCCTAGAATGCAAGCATCACATTGCTTAAGTTTCCTAGGAATTATAGGCAAACCAGTAACACCATTTTTCTTCAACAAGAAAAGGTTGTCATAGTTCAAATGTCCAGATATATCATGCCATAATAAATGTGATGGGAATGTACCTTTATCATAATGAGAATTATATGGGAAATTTTGTGCACAAGAAGAGGTACCTTGCAGCATGAGAAGCCTTTCTTCTTCTATCCCCATCATGACAAGTGAGTGATCTGATGCTTTTCTCACCTCAACCTTGCCATCAAACATATGAATGGATTGTCATTGCTAGTGGATGTGGACCAAGGAAAACAAGTTTCTCCTCAGCTGTGGGAGATATAAAACATAATGCGAAAGAAAGTCTGGAAGACCAGGAAATTCCTGATGGCTTGAGTTTTGGTTTATCTGTAAAGTACACTCCTCCATCAACATTGTCAGTAAATTCTTTTAAAAAGTCTCTTCTAAAATGTATGCATCAAGTTTCTCCTGAATCAAGCAACCAATCATTTCTCCAAGAAGAAAGTGAAGCATTAAACAAGTATTCATTTACTCCAATATTATGACGTGTCACAACATAGTGAGCAGATTCATGTGCTTTACCTTTCCCTTTGTCATTTGTTTTACCTTTGGGTTGATTTATTTCCTTCTCAATTCTATTCCAAGAAAACTTGCGTGTGGATGCATGATGTGATCCATCTCTATTGCAACGTATGCAATGAAAATCAGACTTTTCTCCTTGAGAGAGTATGCCCTCCTTGCCTCTGAAATTTCTTCTTCCTCTTCCTCTTCGACCACCTCTTCCTCTAGAATAATCTTGAGCATGATTCTTCTCTCTATGTGAAAGACCTGCATCTTCTTCAGATGACTGAGGAGTTGTATTTTTCCCAAAATCTTTCTCTCTCAGCAAATTTATTCACAACAGAATCAAAGGTAATTTCTTTGAGGTTTTCATTTGCTTGAAATGACTCAAGATAATTTGAATAAGTGGGATAAAGTGCCTTGATAAAATCTTTTAGAGGAATGTCTAGTTCAACATTAGTGACTTTGATATCATGCATAATAGATTTTACTTCTGATGCAAGAGCCAGAGGTTCATCATTTTGTAATTCAAGACTGAACAATTTAATCATGAGTTGAACAACTTCAAGCGCAAAATGTGAGTCATAGAGTTCCTTCAATTTTTGTAAGGCTTCAAAAGCATTAGAAAATGGTGAAATATGGCGACTCATCTCTTCATTTATAGATGCTGCAATTAAGGCATATGCCTTGCTACTTTTGTTTTCCCAAATGGAGAATTCCTTGTCTGTGGTAGGCTTTGTTGATTCATTGTCTCATTCTCCAACACAAACTCCTTTCCACAGCTCATTAAAAATGAGAGTGTGTTTGATCTTCTGCAACCATTTGGATAGTTATCCTTCCCGGTGAGAACCACTCCCACAATAGATATCATTGAATGCATTGCAAAATCTGTGTACTATAAAAAAAAATACTTCTGCTACCAATGTATAACATTATACTTCTGAGTAATATGTATAATAATTATGCTCTGATATATCAAAACAGAGGTAATATATGGGGGAGGTGGTTTCTGGGAAAGGGAATCTATGGGGAAGTAGATAGAATATAAAAAAATAGGAGGGCCGACTATGTAGGAGCATGAGAATATAACAAAATGGGAGGTCTAATTGTGCAGGAACAACGCTACCACAATTACCACAGTTATAAAAAATGTAGTCTTTAAAAAATATTTAACGCAAAGGAAACATATACTGTATACAGATACCACTATCAACGCACATGGGTAGCATGACCAATGATGCTAGCTCTCATTTTGAACTGGATAGGTCTCAAGTCCATCTCTTTTATCATGGAATCCAATCTCTAATAGTGTATCTCTCACTGTAGCCCAGCCTATGCGTATGTTCGATTTGAACCCCTTCAATGCTTTCACGCTGTGCCTTACCTCTGCTTCACATCAAGTAATCAATTACTGGAATACCATTATCACGAGCGGAGTTGTTGTCATTGTCCTTAGAGCATCGATTCCAACGATTCAGTGAGGTGAACTAATACCATTGAGCCAATGGAGGGTCGAAGGGTCGACTGTTCATAGGACTGGAGGTGGAGTGGTATGGGGAGACAAAATTGCTGCGAGCATAATGGTGTTGCAAATTCATAAAATATGTGATTGTCGGGGATAGAAAAATGTGGAGGAGTGGTGTGTGATTCCGCTATGCATTCAACAAAATTCCACACCACATCATTTCACGTGAGTGATAATGCAAGGGATATGAGTATGGAGGCCAACTATTCATGGAATATGGGTGGATATGAGTCATTTACACAACAATGTTTGGGCCAACGTTCAGGTAGGGAATAGAAATCACATATGACAGTGTATGGAAGGTGGGTTTAGGACTCGGGAGCATATCAGAGGTGTCAGCTCTGCAAAGTAGGCAAAACATAGGTAGGAGAGAGTTACAAGGGCAGGAAGGGAAGCCAAAAAAGGAGCTGGATTTGATACCATGTCAGGCCAGGAGATAACTCCTCAAATGAACTATGTTTATTCATTAATATAGTTCATGGTTATATACATGAGGGAGTGACTCTTAGGTTTCACCTCCCAATGACTCTTTCATTTCCATTATTTATTATTTACATTATTTACAAGTGTTCACCCAATCCCCATGATTAGGTTTCAACAATTTATGTGCTTGATGAATAGTATGTTGCGTCCGTATTTGGATAGTTTGTTATTGTGTTCATTGATGACATATTGGTATATCCTAAAAATGAGAAAGAGCATGCCGAGCATTTAGTAGGAGTGTTGAGGTTGTTGAGAGAGAATCAACTATATGCTAATCTCAACAAGTGTAGTTTATTTCAGATGGAGGTACATTACTTGGGGCACATTGTCTCCAAGGAGGGCATTGTACTAGATCTAGAAAATATAAGGGCCATCATGGAGTGGGTAGCTCCTAAGAATGTAGATGAGGTGAGCTCATTCATACAGTTGGTAGGCTATTGTAGGAGGTTCATCATCAACTTCTCACAGATTTATTATCATATTACATCATTGCAGAGAAAGGGTAAGAAGTTTGAATGGATAAAGGACTGTGACACTAGTTTTAAGTAGTTGTTGACACATGCACCAGTGTTAAAGATTGTAGATCTGGACAAACAATTTGTAGTATGCACAGATTCTTGCAAGAAAGGACTTGATGGAGTCCTTATGTAAGATGGACATGTGGTATGTTAGGAGTCATAAAAATTGAATGAGCACAAGCATAACTATCCCACGCATGATCTTGAGTTGGAAATGATTATACATGCGTTGAATATGTGGAGAAACTATCTTCTAGGTAGGAGGTTTACATTGATGAGTGATCACAATCATTTGCGGTATCTATTTGAATAACCGAATCTGAATGGTAGGCAAGCTCGGTGATTTGCTATGATTAGTGAGTTTGACTTTGATATCTGGTGCATCAAAGGTAAATAGAAAAAAGTGGTAGATGCTCTTAGCATGCGGAGACACATAAATCACTTAACATCTATGAGCTCCCATGGGACAGATTTACATTGTACGATCTTTTAGGTAGGCAAGCAAGATGTCACATATATGGAGATTATGCACAGATTGCAACAAAGTATTGGCACACGTAAAGTTTATAGTATAGGTACAAGTACACGTAGTGGTACAGGTACAAGTATAGGTGTACGTACACATGATGTGGATTATTGTATTATAGTAGATTGACTGGTTAGATTCAGTGACAGGATATATGTGCCATATAGCAGTGATCTCAAGAAGGTGATCTTGAGGAAGTTTCATACTAAACCATATTCAAGTCACCCAAGTTATCAAAATACATTCATTAAAGTAAAGAGATTTTATTATTGGACAAACCTGAGGAGGGATTTAGAAGAGTTTGTGGCTAGGTGTTTTAATTGTTAGCAAGTGGAAGTAGAGTGTAAGCATCCAAATGGACTACTATTGTCGATTGTGATTCTGGAATGGAAATGGGAAGTCATTTCCATGGACTTCATCACAGGTTTGTTGAGGATAGTGAGACATAATGATTCCACCATGGTTATTATGGATAGGTTGACAAAGGTTACACATTTCATTCCATTGAAGTCTACATTCTCAGCTAGGATGTAGAATAGGTATTCATGAGAGATGTGGTCAGACTGCATGGTGTTCCAAAAAATATTGTGTCAGATAGGGATGCAAATTTCACTTCCAAGTTTTGGAAGGATTTATTTGCAGGTTTGGGCACGGAGTTAGCCTTCAGTACATCTTATCACCCACAGAGAGGTGGACAAATAGAGAGGGTCAATAGGATATTAGAGGACATGTTGAGGATGTATGTGATGCATCAACAGTGAAAGTGGGAAGAGTATCTTCCACTAGTAGAGATCACTTACAACAATGGGTATCAAGAATCTTTGAAAATGAGTCTGTTTGAGGCATTTTATGGGTAGAGTTGCAATACTCCTATTAGTTGGAGTGATCCAGTTAACAATGTGTTGATTGGACTAGACATGTTGGAAGACATGGAATAGGAAATTAGGGTAATCAAGAAAAATCGAAAGGAAAAATAGGATAGGCAGAAGTGCTATGCAGATCGGAATAGGTTGTTCAACCATATCTAGGTTGGGGAACATGTGTACTTGTATATCAAACTGAAGAAGTGCTCCTTACGGATTGGATCATGTGCCAAGATGACGCCATGGTTTTGTGGACCCTTTAGTATCACTGAGAGGATTGGGCCAGTAGCATATCTACTTGCACTGCCTCCGAGAGTGAAAGTCCATTATGTTTTCCACGTGTCACTGATTAAGAAGTATGTTAAATATGTTGATCATGTGATTGAATGGTTTATATTGCAGGTTGAACTAGATGGGGAATTCAAGTAGGAGCCTTAGTGTATATTGCAAGAAAAGGTTCTCGTGCTTAGGAACTGAGAAATTGAGCAAGTTAAAGTGCAATGGAAGCACTTTGGGCCCAATGAAGCTACATGGGATATTGCGAATCAAATGCGGGCTTTGTATCCTTCCTTGTTTGCGGTAGAGGCAAAGTAGTTTTGGTATGATTTTTTCGTATATATCTTGGTATATATTTTGGGATATGTTTTGGTGATGTTGCTATATGTACATATCTATATGGATGTAAATACCACCATGAGATATTCTATAAAGCTCCAATAAATGGTATGAGTGTCATTTCATTATGATGTTATGTTTGTTATGTTTTCATGTTGGTTGTCTTCTCAGTAGGATGATCATTGTAAATATTGCAATGAGTTAAGTTATAAATCTCCATCGGCAATATATTTTTTCTTACAACAGTATTGTGGTTATAGGTGTTGTTGAACACCGAAGATGGTGTTCCCCCAAAGGGGGAGGGTTCTGTAACAAACTTAGTGAAAATTCCATGTAATAAAAGTTAATAAAGGAAAAATAATAACCACGGTTGATGGGACACTTATTCCAAGCTAAATTTTGGCAAAGAAATCCTAGTGTGGGTGTTCATTTGGTTATTAATGGCTAACGAAATTGGAAAAGTCAATGGCTAAGGCTTTGGAAAGAGAATGGAATTTTTTGCACATTTATTTATGAAAATAATGGAAATTAAGAGAAAATTAAGGCGAAAGGTCACAGGTTGCATGTAAGGAGGAAAATGAAGTAAAATAATGGAGAATGAAGAAAATACAGGCCTCATTCATAAAAAGGATTATGAGGATCAATTAGTAACCTTTTGTTAGTTTAGTTTTGCAGCGCTCTCATTACTCTCTCTCTCGTATACTCTTGGAGACTTAGAGTTTTCTTGGAGAACTCTTGGACAGTGTGGTATACTTGTATTTTTGGAGCAAGGAAAACAGGAAGAGAAGGAAGTGAAGGAGTACATCAGGATCAAAAGCTACAATAGAATTTTCCTGTGGGTACTAACTTGCATGTATGTTTTCCTCACTACTTTTGGCATGCACGACATATGCATGTGGTTTGTTGGTTGTGATCTATCATTGGGATGGAGGATGCCCGAGATTGATAGTTGATCTATCCATTTCATGGATAGCCATGGGGATTGTGGGTTTATTTTCATTGTTTTGTTTTCAATGGTTCTCATGTTTCCTTAGCTTGGGTTGAGTTATTAGTCGTGGGCCCTTGGTTGGACAAGCACTTTAGAGTCCTGTAATAACTTGGGTTGAGTGACTAGTCCCATAGCCTTGGTTGGATAAACACTCTAGAGCACTTGGTTGGTCAAGTTACTAGTCCTGGAGCCTTTTTCGGACAAACAATATGGACTTTGGTAGAAGTTGTGGGTTGAGTTACTAGTCCTAGAGCCTTTGTTGGAAAAATGCCTTGGATCCCTGGGAGGTTGGGATAAAGACCGATCTATTGATGTTTTTGTAATGTTTGATGGTGAGGTGGAGTCATTGTTTCATGGGTTGAGGTGGATGGCCTCTGGAAGCCTTGTATGGTTTTGGATTGATGTGTTTTATGAGATCCCACATTCATGCTTGGAATATGGCATGGGGGTGAATGGTTGAAGAGAGGTTTGGCTCAGCGATTCTACGGTCAGGTGGAACTTGGAAGTCCCATCCTAGGTTTGGATTTTTTATCATCAATATGAGGTTATTTCTCCTTGTATTTCTATGAGTATTATAATGGTTTATATGTGGATCATATGGTTATGATTTCATTAGTATTTTCGTTGCTATTATGTTGGTTATGTATGTGTTTTATGATAGTGGCTATGTATGGATCTCATCATGTTTTTACTTGTAAATGAATGATCAATGTATATATGACCTAATGGATGAAATGGTAGTTGATGTGTTAAGGTATCAATGCTTCTTAAAATTCTCAGCGAGGTATGATTCCCCTATACTCAAATTTGTTATTTACACATCTAGATTACATATTAATGATATGTTTGACGAAATGCTTGTCATGGCTAGGAGGGATCCATTCAAGGTCTCATTTAAGTGATTGAATTTATACTGTCATTGCCCCATTATTTTTCTGTTCTGAAGATGCGATTCAATTTTGGGCACTGACCTAGGCTCTGGGCCTGAAAAAATGGCTCAAATCCCAGGGACACTGGCACAACACTATGCAAATTAGTCCCTGGACGCTGGCTTGCAGGCCTATGAGAGCATCTAGAGGTCCCTAGTTGCTGGCATGCACATAGCATGAGACCATCTAGAGATCAAGTTGTCCAAAAGATCAGCTGGACCCAGAGGCTGGTTTGCAGAAAGGCTAGATTGGTTCCTGAGGATCCTAATGTTGATGTTGAATGTTTGTATGGTGTGTTTCCATCAGTTCCACTTCCTTAACATGACTTAGGAGTTTGAATCATATCAAAGTGGCCTCTCATCACATGTTTAACTCAGCTGGCTAGTTGCTTGGGTAGATGTGGAGGAGGGTGGTTACAGTGGCGGCATAAGGGTTTGGTGGAGCCAACCATTTATGGCAGCTTTGACATACTTAAATATTTGCAAACATACATATAAAGTGTACCAACCACATATATGTCATCGAACCAAAAGATTATGGGCTACAAGTTTAATATATAATGGATTGTCGGCATCTTGATTACATGACACTATAAATACAAAATGTTGGAAGTTCAATTCAAAATGTCGGTTTAAAATGGTAATGACTATAATGTTGACATTATTGTTTGTTTGACTGCCCGATTATTGGACAGTCAGGTATATATTTTATTTTTTTGAGTTATATACATATAACCATTAACTCCCAATTTGTCGAACCATACGCAACAACCGCCGAAACAAAAAGGACATGGTCATATAATGTTGGTTGGATATTCCACCAATTATAACAATGTTTTTGTTGTTATTATATATTCCAATGAGATTCCATATGTATATAGTTGTAAGAGATTTTTAACCTTTTCTTGATTAGTTGGAATGAAAAACGCTACTAATAGTTATTTTATAATGTGGGGCACAACCTTCGCAGGCTCGACCCTATGGTTGCAGATCCCTCATGCTATATAAATAAAAAGATTTTCCATTGAGCCACAAGTGTTTTGGTTGTAAAGTATAGAGTGTCGAAAGTATTTTAAGACATATTTTTGGCCTGTACATTTTATATGTAAGTAAAATTTTGAGAGCTTGTTTTTATAGCAATCAAAAGAGTTTTTGGTGGCCTTTTAGAGGCCACATCCTCATAGGAAAGAGATTTTCAGTAGCAGGATGTTTGGAGGCATGTTGTAATTGTGATTTTAGGGAAAACAATAGAGAAAGAAATCTCTTGGAGGTGCGACCCAGAGACCTAGTCCATACTCGAATAAATTCATTATCAATTGGTTGTGTTCTTACTTTCTTCTTGTCTCAATCTTCTACATTTTGTTTTTAATTACAACTTCATTTAAAGTATTTCATGTTTGATTTAATTTAATTTCTAGTTTACATTTTATCATTCATGCTTGAACATGTTTTCAAGCCAAGCCACTTTAAAAGATCCTAGATCAAGTTTATATCGCTCACCCTAGATAGAAATGACATTAAATAATTAATCCTTATGAGAAGGATCAAAACCCTTAAAAGCATCATATTGTTCAACATATTTTTCTTTCACAATCATAAGTACAAAGTTATTTGTAGGATTTATGAGCCTCTTCATTTTCCGTATATTAATAAGTGATAAGCCAGCCTCATGTTGTGTGCCCTTACAAGATGCTCAACCCCATATTTGGTGAGGTGATATTTTTTATCCTCCATGAAGAATATGGCTTTCCTATTGATCCAGATCTCTTTCGCTACCAGAATTATCCAAGATCTTTTACTTCAATGATCCTAGCAAAATTTCATATAAAATAGCACGATATACCCCATGTGCATACTTTAAAGAATATCAAAGATACTGAAAACCATGAAATAGAAGCACACACACACGTTGATAACAGAGTCCGACCAATTTAGGTTATGGCACAGTGCCCTGGTGTCAAGAGTGGGGAGGCTACTTCATTGAATGCAGCAAAATGATGATGATGTACATGGTATATTATTTGTCATTACAATCATAAATACCCTCAACCGGAGTGACATGTCTCTCCACGATACGTTCTCACAAAATCTCGCTCATATGGGAAAATACCCTCAATAAGAGTGGCATGTCTCTCCAAGAGACATTTTCCCTATAGGAGCTCTCACTCAAATGGGCATTCCTTCAACATGACATGCTAACACATTCACACAAGATGTGGCATACAAGTATCCTTCAACATAATGGTAATTAGGGATCTCAACAACAAAAACATCATCTCAGCAAATCAAAAGAAAAGCATGATATAACTAGATCATATACCTCCACTCTCAGGGATGGCTTAAAAATGTAAATATCGGCTGCTAAAACTAACTGCACTACAAAATCGTGTCAAACGACTATAAACTTGGCCCCTTCTTGACACCGTCAAATTCTGGACCCTGGGGAATCTTGAAGATTACTCCAAAGGTTCCTTCCTAAAGATGGCTGGAAAATCCGCTGCTCAGGTGAAGATTCTAAACACCCCACTTTTCTCCCTGCGAAATTCTGTGAAAAATGACTATAAATTTAGCATCATTCTGACATTAGAAAAAATCAGCCTCTAAGGGAATTTTATATTCCCAGAGATTCTCCAAAGGTTCCTTATTGCTAGAAACCGAAATTTATGCTACTTAGATGGATATTCTTGCTGCATTGGTTGGACTCCTAGTGAGAAAACGTGAAAAAATTACTATAACCTTGACAAATTCTGCCTTGGTCATCTCTTGCCCTCGAGGGAATCTTCCTCACAATCTTGACATATTATTTTTCTCATGGTTTCGCCCTCCTGAAACTCATGGTTACGCTCTTGGTTTCACTGGTCGAAACTCCACTCCTCCACCTAGGAAAATGAGGTGAGTTTTTATATTAAAGCATGGGCGGTCATTTCAAAGTCTAGGTTGTTCGCCCATTAGAAATCACTAGCGGAATTGGGATTTGGTTGCCACGTGGTCAGGGGGTCAAATCTTCACCCCTCCACATTTGATACATGACATATATATTTTGTGGCGCGATGGTTTATTTTTTTGTTTAAATATGGCAACGGTTTGCGTTTTGGCGCTCAATTACAAATGGTTATGTAACATTTTGTGAGACCGCCGCATGGGCAGGACCAGCGGACTCACTAGTCGTGGGTTCGAATCCCACTAGTTTTGTTATATGTGATATATAGATATATGTTGAATGGTTTTGGCGGTGGCAGGGTTTGACCACCCACCACCATATATATATATGGCACACGGTTTTGGGGGTTCGTGAGGGTGGTGGCCGACCAACCCAATTATGTTATATGTATATATTTTTTAAAATATATAATAAAAAAAAATCAGTAGTTAAAAATTTTCACCAAAAAATAAGGGTCATTGGGAAAATTAATTAGGCAATAATTTCTCCCACCTGGTTGCTGGATTTCATGTGCCGGATCTCGGTCAACTTATTTCCTTGGTAATCCTACCACTTGGCCAACTTTGACCAAAACTTTGGCCGCAGATAACTTGACCATATGAACTCATATTTAAGTGTCATTTATACCATTGGAATCAGGGTGACGAGAACTACGATCAAGTTCTTGTTTCACTTCAACCTAAGGACTTTTATTTTTTGAGATATTTTGAGCCTCTGCAAAATTATGAGCATGTATGGAGCCTCTTGGATCATTCCTCCCCATTGAAGAGATTTTGGTCCTCGAAAATAATTAACATAATGTGCAACTATTGTGTTATATTGTCTACACCACAAGTGTCATAATAGGTCAAACCTCCTTCTCCTTCACCCTTGTCCTTTAGAGCCATAAGTGATGAACCGACACCTGCATCCCCTGCAAACCTGTAGTGCATATTTGCAAATTAAATTCTTAATTACATGACCAATAATGACCCAAGCATTCCCATAATTGCCAAGAGTTTATAAGACACACTATTTGGTCAAGTTTACATCAGAATATAAATCAATCCCCATCTATCAATAAAACGACAAAACATCATTGTTGCTTAAATAAGTGATAGAAAACACATCATCAATTTTACAATTTAGATTGTAACACATGATTTACAAAATATGTCCATGACAAGCTATTAGATTTAGTAAAACCATCTCTTACTCATGAAAGTGAATGGGTGATGACTTTATCGTAGATTCTCTTGTCAAACAACATTTTCAACTCGTTCTTGCATGGGTGCTTTTTCCTTGAGACGCTACTCTCGATGGAGCCTCCAACATGTGGCTCTTTGATGTCCACCTCTGTTTCAATGACTAAAAAAGGTCTTCTTCCTCTAGACCTGCTTAACCTTCTTTCCCTGATGTGGTTGAGGACTTTCATGCCTCATCCTCTTTCTTACTGTCATTCTCTTCCAACACTCAACAACCACATGGTTCTGTAAACCACAAAACTACAAGTTTTTCCATGCCATGATTTTTTCTCATCATTAATGACATTCTTGTAATCAAAATTAACTCTAGAATACTGAGACTTGTTATACCTCTCTCAGTTGTCTCTGGTGCAATTTTGGCGATGAGAGCTTGCCTTAGCTAACCCTTTCCAATGTGCACTTTCATGGGACTATGGTGATGTGTTCCCATCATTCTCTTTCCTCGTCGGTTTCAACAATGTCTTGGAAGCCTTTGACACCTTTGACCACTCTCCTTTAGTGTATCCCATACCTACGAATCGATTTCTTTGTACCACCTCTAATGGAAAAGTCATTCCTTGGCCATTAAAACCAAGTCCTTGTCCTTTACACCCCATCTTAGTAAGGAGACTCATGCTAGTTCTAGAAATGGGTACCTCCATGTTTCCAACAAAAATAGTGTCATGTAAAGATGAAACTGAAGAATTATCAACATTGTTTACCTTAGCTGTCAATTATAAAACAGGTGATGATGACTTTATTAAGCCTTCGTTGTGCTTCAATTTTTCCAAGATCACTTCTGTGGCTCCTAAATGAAGCTACAATCAATGCTACTGCACTTTTCCCTTTCGTAGAATTCCCGTCAATTCAAAATTCTTTGCTTTAAGGCTCTTATTGATCTCCACATTTGAATTATGAGAAGACAATGAAGAATATGAATGTACACTTGAGTGGGTAGATGGAGCATCATCCTCTGCTCTTTCTTTCTTCCATTCCTCTCTTGTCATGTTCTCCTCATAAGTTGCATACATTATGTCTACCATTCTTGAAATCCTACAGAATACCTCATACATATCTCTATGATCCTCCATTTTCTTGTTGTGCATTCAATGGTTCGCACTTGTAATTCACATGAGCAAGAAGACCACTCTAATACCAAACTTTATCCGGATCTCCTCAACTACCAGAAATATCCAAGATCTTTTACTTATGTGATGTTAGCAGAATTGCATAAAAAATAGGATGATATACCACATGTGCATACTTTAAAGAAGATGAAACATAATGACAACCATGAAATAGAATCACACACACATGTTGATAACGAAGTTCACCTAGTGTGGGTTATGTCTCTAAGCCCTGGCATCAAGAGTGGAGAAGCCGCTTCATTCAATTCTAAAAAATGACAATGATGTACATGGTATATTCTTTGTCATTATAAGGAAAAATACCCTCAAGAAGAGTGGAATTTCTCTCCACGAGTCATTCTCAGGAAATCTCACTCATATGGGAAAATACCCTCAACAAGAGTGGCATGTCTCTCCACGAGATGTTCTACCTATATGAACTCTCACTCAAATGGGCATTCCTTCAACATGACAAGCTAATACATTCTCACAAGATGTGGCATACAAGTATCCATCAACATAATGGTAATCAGGGATCTCAACAACAAAAACATCATCTCATAAAATCAGAAGAAAATCATGACATAACTGCATCATATACCTCCACTCTCGGGGATGGCCAAAAAATTCAAAGACCATCTACTGAAACGGACTTCATCACTGAATTTGTGGCACGAAATTGTGTCAAACGACTATAAACTTGGTCCCTTTCTGACACCGTCAAATTTTGGATCCTTAGGAATCTTGAAGATTCCCTCAAACATTCCTTCCTGAAGATGACGGAAAAATACGCGCTTGGATGAAGATTCTGAGCACCCCACTATGCTCCTTGTGAATTTTTTGTGTAAAGTGACTATAAAGTCAGCATCATTCCGACACTGGCAAAAATCATCTTCTAAGGGAATCTTTTAGATTCCCCAAGATTGTCCAAAGATTCCTTGCTGCTAGACACCTGAGTTTATGCTTTTCATATGGAGATTATGACTACACGGTTGGACTCCTGGTGAGAAAGCATGCAAAAATTACTATAAGCTTGAAAAAAATTTCCTCGGTCATATCTGGCCCTCAACGAAATCTTTCTTGGCATCTTGACATATTCTCTAGCTCATGGTTCCTCCCTCCTACAACTCATGGTTCCACTCCTGGTTCCTTTGGTCGAAACTCCGCTCATACTCCTCGGAAAATGTGGTGAGTCTTTATATTAAAGCATGATCGGTCATTTCAAAGTCTGGGTCATTGGCCCGTTGGCAACCGCCGGCAGAATTTAGATTTGGTTGTCATGGGGTCGGGGAGTCAAATCCCTCCCCCTCCATAGTTGATACACGACATATATAATTTGTGGTGTGGCGGTTTATTTTTATGTTTAAATATGGAAACAATTCAACGACTATGTAACATTTTGTGAGACCATCGCATGGGTGGGGATGGAGGACTCGCCGACCTTAGGTTCGACCCCCACTGGTTTCGTTATATATATATATATATATATATATCTATATATATATATATATATATATATATATATATATATATATATATATATATATATATATTTGTGTGTGTGTGCGTGTGTGTCTGTGTGTGTTGAATGGTTTTGGTGGTGGTGAGGATTGACCACCCACCACCATATATATATGGTATGTAGTTTTTGGGGTTGGCGGGAGTGGCGACCCACCAACCCAACATTATATATATATATATATATTTTTAAATATATAAAAAGAATCATTAGTTAAAAAATTTCACCACAAAATAAGGGTCATTAGGCAAATTAAGTAGGCAACAATTTCACCTGCCCGGTGGCCAGATTTCGTGTGCAGTGCCTTGATCAATTTGTTACCTTGTTAATCCTGCCACTTTGCCAACTTTGACCAAAACTTTGGCTGCGAATAACTTGGCCATACGAACTCGGATTTGAGTGTCATTCACATTGTTGGAATCATGGAAACGATCACTATGATCTAGTTCTTGTTTCCATTCAATTTGAGGAATTTTAGTTTGGAGCTATTTTGAGCCACTGCTCAATTTTGAGCGTGTTTGGAGCTTACTGGATCATTCCTCCCCACTTTCCAAGCAAAGCATCCAAGGCTAAAAGCATATAGAGATGAGGTATGGAAGCTCAAGGGTTCTTTTAATAGTTTCACCATTTCTTACATCCCTAGAATGAAGAACCAACTTGCTTATTCCTTTGTTGTGTCTACTAGCACGTTTATCCCTCCTTTGCCTCCTAAATTGACTTATGAAGTTTAGGTGAAATATAGACCATCTCTGCTTGACAATGTCAAATACTGGAAAGTTTTTGAAGATGATGATGAAATTAATAGGTTTTTACATGTCATTGATGAATTTGTTGAAATGTACATTGACCAAGAAAACAAAATCATTGAAGAATGCAACAAGTCCAAGCTAAAGGACAAAATTGGTCAGGATAACATTGTTCTGCTACCTAGTAGCCATATACCCAAAGGATTGGTTCCTCTAGAGAAGTTGTTTGATCATAATGATGTGCCTTATAAGCCTGCCAAAAAAGAAAATGAGTCTGCAGTTCATAGACATAATGAAGGGAGTCCAAACCATCCAAAGTACATAAATTTGTCCACCCACTTGCCTTCTGCCCAAAGTTCTGAGTATTGCACCATGATGAAACAATTTGCCGATATTTTTTCTTGGGAGTACAGTGATCTTAAGACCTATGACACAAATATCATTCAGCATAAGATTCCATTGAATAAGAACACCAGCCCTTTCAAGCAGAAATTAAGACCTATTAGACCTCTCTTATTGCCTTTGATTGAAAAGGAAATCAAGAAGTTGTTGGATGCCAAGATCATAGTTCCCCTAAGGTATTCAATGTGGATAGCTAACCTTGTGGTAGTGAGAAAGAAGAATGGAGAAATCAAACTTTGTCTTGACTTCAAGAATCTAAGCAAATGCTCTAGAAAAGACAACTACCCCCTCCCTAAGATGGAACATTTGTTGCAAAAAGTTTCAGGGGCTAGAGTCATGCCTTTCTTAGATAGATTTTCAGGATATAATCAGATTGTTGTACATCCAGAAGATTAGGAAAATACCGCCTTCGCTACTCCTTGGGGCACGTTCATGTACTCCAAGATGCCTTTTGGACTGATGAATGCTGGGGCTAATTTTCATAGGGCCATGGACATAGCCTTTGTGGGAGAGAAGGACAAGTTTGTTCGTATTTACCTTGATGGCATAATAGTCTTTTCTAGTAGTCACAAGGACCGTTTGCAGCACTTGAAGAAGGTGTTTCTAAAGTGTAGACGGTTTTGGATTTCTATGAACCCGAATAGGTCACAGTTTTCTCTAGGAAAAGGAAAACTTCTGGGACATATTGTTTCTACTGAAGGTGTAAAGGTCGATGCAACAAGAGTTCAAGTAATTCAAACATTGTCCATCTCAATGTCTAAAAGGGAAATTCAATCTTTCTTGTGTAAGATTAACTTTTTCAGGAGGTTTATTCCAAACTTTACAGAGCTAGCGAAGTACATCACCTCCATGCTGAAGAAAGGATCAGAAATAAAATAGACAGATGTTCCAAGAAGCTCCTTTGAAGCCATCAAACAAGCTATCATGGAAGCTCCCACTCTAATCAGTCCAGATTACACCAAGGAGTTTTATATATTCTCTTTTGCCTCTTATGATACACTTGCGGCAGTTCTATTGCAGAAAAATGATGAAGGTGTAGAGCACCTTGTGGCCTTTTTCAGCAAAACTCTGAGGGATGCTAAAATAAGGTATGACCTTATTGAAGAACAAGCTTATGCTCTCATAAAATCTTTAAAAACATTCAGAATTTATATTTTTCATTCCAAAGTGGTTGCGCATGTACCTTCAGCCTCAGTAAAGGATTTCGTAACGCAGCTAGATATTGATGGAAAGAGAGTTAAATGGGTTGCAAAGTTCTTAGAGTTCAACATAGAGGTGAAGCCCACCAAGCTGGTCAAAGTCCAGTGCTTTGGTAAGCTCATGGCTGAGGAAAATTGTAGTTTTCTAGACAAAAATTTCATGGGTTCAATTTCAGGTGGTGAGCAGACAGAGGAAGAAATAGAAGAGCAAGAGTAGAATCAATCTTTGGCTGAAAATCTAGACACATATGAATGGTATTCTAGTATAGTTCACTTTTTGCAGAAGCTAGAGGTCTCTCCAGGGCATAGCTCAAGTCAAGCCCCGACCATTAAGCTTAGATCAGTCAAATTCTACATTACCAAAAACCTGCTTTATTGGAGAGACCCATCAGGGATCCTCTTGAGATGTCTAGACAAAGGACAATCTGTGGAAGTCATGCACCAACTCCATTCTAACATCTGTGGAGGGCATAATTATTGGAAAACCATAGCCCACAAGATCTTAAGAGTTGGGTATTATTGGCCTACTCTGTTCTCTGATGTGTTTTCTTTTGTGAGGTCTTGTGACAAATGTCAGAGGTTTGTAGGAAGACAACAGATAAAATCTTTGCCCTTGAAGCGAGTACACACAAATGGTCCCTTCGAGTAGTGGTGCTTCGACTTCATAGGTGAGATTAATCCACATTCCAGTGGCCAGCATAAATGGATCTTGGTAGCCACTGATTATTTCACCAAGTGGATTGAGGCTATACCCACAAATAATGTTAATCATTAGGTTGTCATGAAACTCTTAAATGAGAATACTTTCACTAGATTTGGTTGCCCAACCAAACTAGTCACTGATAATGTAGCAGCGTTCAAGGCAAAAGAATTCGTAGACATGTGTGAATCCATGGGCATTCAGTTGGTGCATTCTACCTCATATTATGCTCAAGGAAATGGCTTGGCATAATCCTCTAACAAGAGTCTTGTAAGGATAATCAAAAAAAATTTGAGGACAACAAAAAGAGCTGGGATTCCAAGTTGAAGTTTTCACTATGGGCTGGCAGGGTTACCAACAAGAATTCCATAGGGAATTCTCCATTCAAGCTGGTTTATGGCACTGATGTGTTTTTCCTATCGAGATGATTCTACCTATGGCCAAATTCTTGCAAGAAGAGCAAGATGAAGAGAATGACATGGCGGGGAGAATGAGTAACTTGGTTGAATTACAGCAGATCAGAGAACAACTGGTTGAGAAATCAAGAATTCATCAGAAGGAGATCAAAGAAACCTTTGATAGAAAGGCAAAGGTGGACAGTTTTCAAGTTGGTGATTGGGTTCTCAAATGGGATGCATTGAAGGAAAAGAAGGGAAACCATGGTAAATTTGATGCCTTATGGACAAGATTGTTTGTCATTTCTCAAGATCAGATGAGCAGTACTTTCATTTTGCACAATTTGGAGGTGGAAGTTGTCTTTGATGGCCCAGTCAATGGGCGCTTTTCGAAATTTTACTCCATATGACGCTTTAAGGCCTTAATATTGTAATAGGTTTTTCAGTTTTTGTTTTTATGCAAATAAATTCCATGCCCAATGGAACACTAGGAGATTAGTTTGTTTTGGTTGTTATTGGAAAGGTAGTGTTCTACAGTTCTTGAAACCTCGTAGGGAGGCTTTCATCCCTAGAAGGAGCTAGTGTTAGCCCTGAGGTGCAACGCTACTATTTTAAAGGCTAAAGGAATAAAATGGTCTATTTTGCTTTCCATCACCCCATTTTCCTCACTTTTCCACTCCCATTCACGTCCATTCATGTCCTAACTCAACCCTCACATCATAACAAAACTCACTTTCGCCTTGGCCTTATGAAAATTAACCCATTTTTGCCCCGAAAACCTTACCTTTTCACCCATACGTGCCCTTTGCACATTTCTCGAGGTCATCCAGTACCTTTATTCCCCCATGCCATTGATCTTCCCACCAATCCGACAACCAGCACTTCGCCCGACCGACGTTACATGCTCGATCGATCATCACCGTTAGATCATTCCCACCAAATCTAATGGTTATCGCGCATATCGCACGGGCAACAAGCGAGAGGGATACCCACCCGATAAAGGTGGTTTTCTCTCTCTCCTTCTGCTGCTACGTGGCACCCGATGAATGGAATTGGGAAGGCTCCAACCTTTACCGCTTACCACCTGATGACCACCTTATGTAAACCATTTCCTGCTTGGGTAAAACCGCTCCCTGGCGTTATCTTTCGAGCACCCCCTCTACCTGATAGCCTTCAATCTTCTCATCTGAGATCTGACGGCTCAGACTTTTTCCACTCCCGCCATGACTTCAAGCCTCCTGCATTTGATCTCCTCTATATATTTCTCTTGATCCAACGACCCTCGTTCACCATCACCGTAGTTCACCATCCGCCGCCTGACCACCATCCTGACTGTTGCTAAATCCCATCCAACGGCCCATATGCCCCCATACCTCTCTTCCTATCAGTCACCCGGGGAGGAAAGTTGTTAGCCCTGTCGGTGTTTGTGACAGTCGAATAATTGAACTGAAATAATGGAATCCATGGTTGAAAGGTGAAAAAACAGTAGCACGATGCAGTCGAATTAACAGAAATGATCGTGGAACATCACAGCACATGCGAGACACCTGAAAGCACGAAAAAATTACTAGAATTTGGGTACTGTGTTTGTTAGAAATAGAGCCCCTATGCTCATGCTTGTCTAATTATGGCATCAAGTAGTTAGAAGCCAGAGGGGATAGATTAAGACATCTCGAGCCCTAGAGAGCTCGAGAGCATTGTAAAAAGCCTATAAATGGGTAAAAGTTAGAAGGAATAGGGGTTCAACTTTTGGAGACTGTGGATACTGTGTTCCTCTCAGCGTCTCATCTTCATTCCAGTAATACAAGCTTCTTTTGCTATTACATGTTCAATTTTCATCTTCTCCTCTGTTCTAAGCTTGCACTTGAATAGGTTATTTATGTTTTCTTTTGTTTCTAATGCCAGATAACCGTCATCTTATTTCTGCATTGATAAATTAGATTTGCAAGTTTCATTTACTTTCAGTATCTATCCATTCATATATGTTTATGTATGCATCTGTTGGTACAACCAGTATTCTCCATCTATCCATTCAATCTGTAAACTATTGAGCATTAGTTGTCTAAATCCTTGTCAAGCTGAGAGTGTTCATGCATGTCTGGAGTGAAAATAGAGTTTAAACAATCATATGACTTGATCAAAACCTTAATCCATTCCAATAGTTCAAAGAACAATATTGAAGATTTATATGTTACCAGGCATCTCTGAGCTACAACATAGGAGAGTTTCTTGGAGTGATAACAAGAACAACGAGGAATTGATTTTCTTAAATGGCCAAAGGGAGAGTGATAAATAGACATCTAAAACTATCACAGAGATGGAGGATCATAATTTTATTCTAATCAAGAATGAAGAAGTAGTGTCAACAAGAAGTTATACTTGTGACAACGAAGAAGATAGTGAGGATTGTACAAAGCTTTTAGGAGGAATTCCAAGTGAGATGGAAAATTTATGGCATGAGTTAAGTCTTTTGGAGAAAAGGCTAGAAAACCAAAAAGTAAGTGTTTATATTGTAAAATCATAACTGAATGAGAATGAAGAAGTTCACTATATTGGACAAGCACAGGAATACATCAATGAAACAGATGGTGTGGAGGAGAGACTAGCTGACAGTCTCGTGAATTCTATTGAGAATTCAAAATAGCATACTAATGTGCTTATAGAGGAGGAAGAATTAGAGTACCAACCTGAATTTTTTTATGATTACACGTTTTGTTGCAAACAAAGAGCAAAAATTAGATGTTGCAGAGGAAGATATCTTCAAGGATATTCAGGAAGTTTCGGTGGAAGTAATATCTATAGTAGTATCTGGAGCAATATCAAGAGTAATAGCAGAAGCTGAAGTAGAAAAGGCTGAGGAAAGTAATCAGCAGTTTGAATATGAATGGACAATGTGTAGTGAGATGCAGAATGTGAAGGTGCTGAAGTTAGTGGAAAACAATAACAACCTGAAGCAAGGATAAAGAGATAGTAGAAAATGGCAAAGTATGGACCAGCCCAAGGATGTGTTGGAAATGGAGATTGAAGAACTATGGCAGATGATGATGAAATAGTCTAGGCTGAGGAAAATGATAACAGGAGGAGTCATCAATCAAAATTTGAAACTGATTGAAGAGAGGAAGATGAACCAAAAGATAATAGATATACAGTAGCAGCAAGAGTGCAAGGCATTTGGGCAGTTACAAAATAAAGTTTGGGATCCTGGAGGTTTTCTATCAACATATGAAGACACATGATCCGGAGATCATGAATGTTTTCTACCTTGGGACTCTGATGCAAGAGCATTCGGCTCAGACATATCATTGTACTCTAGTATACGTACGGGCTCTTGTATTTTAAGGAAGTTGGTTTCCTAAGTGTTAAGTTAATTTAATTATTTAGGCTTTTTGAGTGCTTTTAATGAGAATATGAATTAATTAAGTATTGTGAGGCATATTGTAAATGTTTTCTAATAAAGGGGAACATGAGAGACTCACGATAGTTAAGAGTTCATAGGGATTTATAGCTTTGGAGATTAATTGTAGATCTTGAATTAGGAATTAGTTCATGATTTATACGATTGAGAGGATTCTTAGGTTTTAGTTCAAATTATTAATGATCTAAATGAGGAATTGGTTGTAGAATCATTTTGTATAAATGTAAGCCTAAAAGGCATAGTCAAGTTAGATAGTTAGTTAGTTAGGGAGTTAGAGTGTGAAGAGGTTGACTGTAAGCCTACGGGAATATTGTGAAACAAAGGCCACTGATTAGAATATTAGGCCAGACAGAGAGAGATACTCTTATGTAAATATTTATTTATCAATACAGAGAATTCGATTCTGAATTATGTGGTGTATATTGATTAATGGAGTTACGAATTGTGTGTGAATTAGATGTTTTTGCATAGTATATGTATGTAGGTGAAGTTCGAGAAGAACACATAGAAGAAGGGGAGTATGTAGGATCGGGGTTTGATTCATGAATCCGATAAAAGGATCTAAGTGAAGTTCAAGGATGGCAGTGAATAAGAGTACACAGAGTTAAGCTCAGGAGGGAGTTGTGTTGCAGAACAACCAAAAACCAGAAACCCTGAAGTAAGCCCGAAACCACATAGAACTTTGAGAAACCACATAAAGGTGAAGAAAGTAAAGGCACGAAGGAAGGAAGTAAACATGCACAGGATCTGTTGGATTAGTTAGATCAACAGACGAGATTGTTTGCGATAAGCAGCCAAGATTAAGTCGCACAACATAAAGTAAAATAAATGAATGGTCAAGATTAAACCGAAGTGCTTGCTGAAGGTGAATCGCTAAGGTTGATCTGGATCGTCATAACAACAGATTTGTTAGATTGACAGTTATCGTGTGGGTAAAATTCGTGAGCCTTAATACACGAGAAAAGTAGTTTCATAGGCGGAAATGGTTTATTGGGTGGAGAAAAAGTGGTAAGTGGTAATTCGGGGTGGTCACCTAATTCCATTAATCAACTGACACATAGCACTTGGGTGGAGAGAGAAAACCACTTTATCGAGCGGGTAATCCTCGTGCAAGTGGTCCATCTGATATCGTTGTTAACTGTTGGATCAAATGGGTTTTGATCAACGGTGGAGGATCAGTAATTAGGTTTGTTGATCGGGTGAACCAACAACTGTCGGATTGAATGGTAAGATCAATGGTGGAGATTGAAGCTGATAAGTCTTGGGAAAGAATAGACCCGAGAAGTTTATCAACGCGGGTTAAGTTTGTTTGAGTTCCAGAGGATGAATGGAGATCACACAACGGTCATTGATCTGGTGGAGTGAAATCAACGGTGGAGGTTGAACGCGATAAAGTGAGCATTGATAAATGTGCCAAGGTCATGGATTGGTGGAAAGGTAAGGTTTACGTGTGCTTTATGGAGTATTTCTATTATATAAGAATTATAATAGAAATAAAGTGGATAAAGGTTTTATGGGTTAAGTTGAATATAACCAAAGTTAAAGAGTGGGGTTTGGTTAATATGTGCGGGGTATAGATTAACTAAAGTTTATGAGGTTGAGTAGAGTTCCACTCAAAGGTTAATTGAGGGTCAGACTATTGAATAGTCAATGAAACGTTTCTTCATAAAACTTAATTAAGAAGCCTTAAACCTTGGGTTAAGAAGGTTTTCACCATGGATCAGGTGATTAAGGCCTAGGACCAGTGACATGTAAAAATTATTTGCATAATGTGGGTATTATCGGCTTAGCCTGACATCGATCTTATAATGGTGTATATGTCTAAAGGAATCATAACATAAAATTACATTATAAAACATGGTATATGTATACATTTTGCATTGATGAATAGATCATAATCCTGTATAGAAGAGCTACTGTGGATGTGGGTTGATACTTAAATTTTAATATAAAGTTGTTCAAAGAAAACATACTATAAAATTGCATTATAAAGCATGATGCATTTTTCATGGTGCATTGTTTGATGCTTAAAGGTTTTACATTTAAGTTCATGAATATGAAGCAATGAAAGTAAATTTTCATTTAGTTGGTACATTTTGCATGATGATTATTATAATGTTAGTAAAATATAATATGGATTTGGGTCGATTCGTAGATTTTGTGAAGTTGTTTTGTAAATTTGTTTAATGAATAGTAAAATTGCAATTTACAAAATATGGTAATTTTTGCATGCATGAATTTTATCATGGTGTAGATTTCTAAAACAATCATAGCTTAATATTGCATTATAAAATATGGTATACATTTTGTATTTATAAATAGATCATTATCTTGTATAAAATAACTACTATTGTTGTGGGTTGATACTTAACTTTTAGTATAAAGTTTTTTAAAACAAACATACTATAAAATTGTATTATAAAACATGGTATGCATGGTTTGTTTAAGGTTTTACATTTAACAATTTATACTAACAAATAAATTATAAAAATAATCGACCCTAGCCTTTAGGGGTATCCCTAACCCTAGTAATAACTTCACTGCAAAATATAAGTTTTATAAAAATAGATTATTTCTTTATAAATTACTATTATAGTGACATTGATGACAAATGATATACATTTTAGAGTAAATTGATACACATACCTACATGGATTTAGGGATGATAATTAAAAAATCATAAGATATTTTCTAAAATGAATTACAAAGTAGAATTGAAATACATTTAAGAAAAATATAATATTGTTTTATTGTCAATTTGTATTCTCCATTATCTTAAGCTATAGAGTATCTCTAAATCCAAAAAAATATTCTAATTAATTTATAATGTACTAGCTTAACAACTATATCAAATAAATTGTTAATCTTATTATAAGAAATATTATGATATAGTTGCTAATTGTTATTGCGATAGAATAAATCAATTTGAATCAAAAATGTTGGAATGACAAATAAAGCATTAGCCTTTAAGGGTATGTCTAATCCTAATAATAACTTAAACTTCAATAAGGAAAGTAAGTTTTCAAAAAATATACTGTTATATATAAATTATAATTACAGTAACATTGATAAAACTTAGTTACTTTTTAAAATAAATTTATACTAACTCATACACACTTTTAATAATGACAATTTATAAATAATAAAATATTTTGTCAAATAAATTAGTTATTGAGCTGAAATACACTTAAGAAAATTATAATATTGCTTTAAAGTCTATTTGTGTTATTCTATATACTAAGTTATAATGTTGAATTTATGGCAATTGCATATTTTGAATATATCTCATAATCTTATTCGAGTACAAAATGCTCATGTCCCTTATATTAGGAGATATTCTCATAATCTACAATGAAAATAAAGATCAAAATTATAGAAACTTTTGACACAAAATTTATTCTAGTTATTTTATAGCAAAGTCAAAATTAATTTAACAACTATATTAAAAAGATACTTAATTATAATATAATAATTTTTTTTTAATAATTTGTTATGATGGTAATAAATTTATTAAAGACAGAGAAATTAAAGAAGTTTTGAATAACAAATAAAGTATAAGAATAAGATGTCCTAATTCTAATAATAATTTAGGAAAGGAAGTTTTTAGAAAATAGAGTTTATTGAGTTAGTTTGAATAGTAGATGTATGTATGGAGCATTTGTTAATCAATATTTAGGTCACGTTGAGGTTTTAAACTTAATTTACTCGTTTAACATGATTTGTGAGTGATTGTGTTAAGCTCAAATTATAATAATATTCATACTAATTCGATTTCATATCTACTAAGTGATAACTAAAACGAGAGTATTATTTTATAAATTAAATTTATAGTAATATATATCTATATATGTTTCTAATGATTGAAAAATGAATTATAAAATAGATTTGAAATATAATTAAGAGAATCCTAATATTTCTTAAACAATCGAGTTGAAGAAAATCCTACTATTGTAACACATTTATATTTGAATGTTGCGTCATGGCTTGCATATGAGACCATTGGATTAAATGTATGTTTATACTTTGCGTCATGGCTTACGTATGAGACCATTTGGTTAAATGTATGTTTAAATGTTGCGTTGCATACAAGAAAATTGACTTCTCGTTGAGTCGAAAGAAGTGAGGTGTGTAAGTTGCGTCCATTGGGTTGAAAGGAAGATATGTATGTACAATTTATTTTAAGGTTTTATTGTGTTACTGAGAATCAACTCGAGTTGAAATAAACAATGTAGTTTTATGAATAAAATGTAAGTAAATTTTCATTTTTCCATAAAAATTTAAACAATTCTTAATCTTTTAATAAAATAAATTTAATTTTAATGAACATTTCGCATTACTATTAAAAAATTGTTTAAAAAGTTAAAATAAATATACTCAAATGCAATTTTACAGGTGAAAAGCTATTGACTAAAAAGGCATATATATATACATCTTAAAGCGGACTGGAGGAAAAATAGACTCCAAAAATTTAATTTTAATAGTTATTTTAAGAATCATTATAAAAGAAATATTGAAACAAATAAAACAAATATATTCCCATGGAATTTTACCTCGTCAAAAAAGATTGACAACTAATGAAAAAATAAATATCTTGGTAAAAAGTAGACACCAAACGTTAATACAACTGTCAGATTTTGGAGAAAAACGATGTTTTCTTCTCATTCGGCCACTCGATTTAGTGGCCTGCGTAGGAACCCCTTGTGGACGAAGATTATAAGTCGTAATGATGGAGCGGAAGAATTCTTCGACTGTGCTCCCCGCCGCCCACGATTTGTAATAAGAACAGTAATAGTTAATCCTAACCTCCTTACTTCGAGGTACTTAGGTATTAATGAATTAATGCATGAGGCCATTCTATATGCGCGTTGAATTAGTGAATTAATGTATCAGACCATTTTGTTAGAAGATGGCTCATTTGGTAATTATTATGTGGTTATTCAATGTAAAGGGCCATGCTAATTAAATAAGTCCAAGTAGCTGGTTATATTCATTATTACCGTAAGACAACTACTTAGGGTTTTACTAGTGAAAAACTATTTATATTAGTGGAAGGGTATATAATTTTTGGCCAGGTTGTGTTATTATATTCGACTTTTGTTTAATTGGAGGTTACTCCTCGAAGAAGAGGGTGAACATTTCTCTCTTTCTTAATTATAAGTGCAAGGGTTGATATTTTATAAATTTTATATAACTTTTTCTTCTAGTTTTAAATTTCTATGGTTTATATTTCTTCAAATATTTTTTATATTTTTTTATTTCTCTTTTATTAAGTATATGATAAATGGCAACAAAACTCTTTCTTATGCCAACATATGTCCAAATTTTATATTTATTTATTTTAAATGATTGGCCTCTGTCACATCATATTTAAACATAATAACGCCATTTAAGAAGCAAAACACAATAAGTTTTCTTTAAACATAACCTACTCTTCTTGGTTAGCACCATTAAATATTTGATCAAACATTATTGTTGCAAACCTTAAGTATATTAAAGAGATATAATATAATAATAATAATTTTTTGGGCCTTTTCTCCTAGGGTCTTGCAAACATTACCTTTTTTAATGGATAATAATAGTAATAATAACAACAACAACAACAACAATTCTCCTAGCCCACGGAGTGTAGAATAGACGGTGATGGGGTGTACTATTAAAGCACTCTGTGAGGTGAAGGTCATGATTCTAAAACTCCGTGGGAAAAAATCCACCGATGTTAAGGGCTGATGTGGCCGAGCCTAGGTGTGATACCCTAACGGAGGCTTCACTCAATGAACCTCTGACATATCACATGCGTTCATGGCATATTAAACAATACCCTTAATTTGACTACATATTGGAAAATACCTTTAAAAATCAAATTATTTAACCCCCTACCAATACTAACCCAATACACCTTCTCAATTTAAAAAAACCCTGATTTCACTAAATATTGCACATATCCATTTTTTCATTAACATTTTTTATATCCCTTTGTAATTTTTCATTAGCTTTAAGCTCCATTTTTTATACCTGACAATATAAAAACCCTTTACCCCCAATATATTATGTCATTTTTTCCTCAATATATATTCCCCAATATGAACTTATGTGGTATGGTATTTCTGACCAAGTGAAGCCCCTGTGATTGATTTTGATGACTTAGATACCCGACGGTCACATTTTCTCAAGGAAAAGGTTGAGCGTGCAATCATCTCACGACTCACACATCTTAGAAAACAAAAAAAGTTAATAATAATTCTCCTAGAATAATAGTAATTTGGGGATTTTCACCCCATAATAACACTCATGCAAGAGTAATAATCTATAGGGAGTGAAAGAAGACATTTTTTTGTCAATCCAATAGTACCATAAATTCTAATAATTATATCAAATATTTTTCATGTGACATCACTGACATCGGTGGAGATATTTGTTGAATATTTTGGTGGACATGACCCTATAATTGTGGGATATTTATCTCAAAAGACTTCTTGTATGATATTTGATTGAATCGGTATAGTATTTGTTGAATATTTTGGTGGACATGACCCTATAATTGTGGGATATTTATCTCAAAAGACTTCTTGTATGATATTTGATTGAATCGGTATAGTTATTTAGTAACCATTTTGGAGGACACAAGGGCCCAATGACATCCACCAAAAACATTACAAACACATGACTTTAGATAATAGAATCACTCGCATGGAAAATTATGCCTTTTAGATCGAAACCAATGTTTCAGAAATTGACTACAAAAAGAAATAAGTTACTAATATTGATTAATTAGAAAACAATGTCTCTCTAAACACAATGATTTTTAATTTAGGAAGTGAAACAAATTAGGTTGTGTTTAAACATAGTCTATTCTCCTTGGTTAGTATCTCTAAATATCTAATCAAATACTATTTTTCATACCTTAAGTATAATAATAATATTAATAATATTTCTCTTAGGATCCTGTAAAATTTATCCTTTTTTATGTAAAACGAAAATAATAATCATGATAAATTATAATTATAATAATTCTCCTAGAATAAGCCCATGGGTGGTAGTTTAATTTGTGATCGCCATGATATTTAGTATTATGTAAACAATGAGATTCAAGGTACAAGTCCCCATAGGTATAAAAAAAAAAAAAAAAAAAAAGACCTCTTAGAATAATAAGAATTTGGGGATTTTCAACCCATAATTTAACTCATACAATAATAATACTCCATAGGGAGTGAAAGAATAAAACTCTATTTAACAAAATAGTACCATTTTCTAAGAGTTATGTCAAAATCTTCTTTATAAGATATTAATTACATTGGTGTGTATCTTTGTTGACCATTTTGGTAGACATGGCCTACAACTGTGTGCTCTTTTCTCAAAAGACTCCTTGTATGAAATTTAATTACAATAGTATAGTTATCTAGTAACCTTTTTGGTGGACGCAAAGGCCCAATGACATCTACCAAAAATATGACTATAGAGAATAGAATCACTCACATGAAAAACTATGCCCTTTACATCAAAACTAATGTTCCTTAAAGTATCTACCTAAATACACAAGTTGCTAAGATAGACTAATTATAAAGAAATATTATTTTTAATTTCCTATCCGCAAGAAAAACTCTCCAAGATTATAGCCAATGTGTTATCGAAAGAGGTAAACTAGTGACAAATAGAAGTAAAGTGAGTTAGTGGTGAATCATTTAAAAGGGAAGGGAATCACACCAAGTCATCCTTTCTATATAATCAAAACTATATATGTCGCAAATTTTCTAAAGTAGATAAAAACAAGTTTGATGGTTGGACCCCAACAAGATGGGTTAGCCAGATGAAACACTACTTCCAAATCTAAGACATTATTAATAAACTACCATAATTTGGGTGGGTATGGTGTATTTGAATCGAGAGCGTTGGAAATGGTAGCAATGTGACAAGAAGTCTTATGTGGATGCATTACTTACATCCAACTTTTGAACACCATTTATACTAACCTTGAAATATACATCTATTTTTTAGAGTTATTGATGGAGTTGTACCAAATACGCATAATCAAATACAATATTATTTCCTATGAGTAATTGTCTATTGAGAAAGAGAGCATGTCTATTTATTTTTTCAACAATAAAAATATCATTGGTCTCAATGGTTCACCCAACTAGGTGATTGGAAACCTACAAGTGAGTTATGGAAGAAAATTTTGTGTTAATTATATAAACCAAACAACACACATAATTCATTACTCGTGTCCCCTTTCTATATTTACCCACACTCCCTCAACTTCCTAACCCTTGAGGCTCGTGATAACTTGATCTTGACAAAATAAATTGAATATCCATCTCTTAATTTTTGTTATTATAATGATGAATAATGGGTCAAATGACATATATGTAAGGAATAGAATTATTTTCAATATATATCACCTACCCTAACATGCATCAGGAAATTTAAATGGAAGTCATCCCAAATCTAGATCTAGTAGAGACTACACTTTCTCCTCCTAAAGAAATCACCTTGATGCCTTCTTATGAGGAACCCTAAATTTCCCACCATGATTTATTACGAACTTTCACTTCCTATAAATTAAATACATCTTTCCTGTATCAAGCACACAAAGGTCATTGATTTAACTGATAATGGAAACTCCCACAATTTTTTCATTGTCACATGGCCAAAACAAAAATTAACATTACCATGCTGTGTACACAATTTTCAAATAATGAGTGCCTCAATGTCTCTAATTTGATCATATTTTCTTTTGCAATTCTTTTAATTCCACATTATAATTCAATCTATGTAGATTTTAAAAATCAATCCCTAAAAGTCTCTTTCAAAATCAATTCCAAAAAAATCACTTTTAAAATTCAACCCAAAAAATTCAGTCTAAAAATCTAGCCAATAAAAACTCACTTTCAAAACTGAGCCCAAAAAATGTACTTTAAAAATCCAGCCCCAAAAAATTATGTCCAAAAATTAGATTCAAACAAGTTTGGTATTCAAAATCTGCACACGAAGAATGTGAGTGTGAAAATGACATTTTGACTGAGTTTATTTATAGTGTTTAGCCGAAAGAGTTGTATCAGAGGGCCACATTGTTTCCATTTCATTGCTAACGGAACATATGGATAGGTTTTTCAGTAGAACGTTTTCGATTTTCGGACAAAAAACTTTCTTCGTTAATTTTGACGTTCATTCACAGAAAAATAAATTCAGCCAAAAAGATATTTTGTTCAGCGGAAAATCTACAACTTTGCAATAGCTCTGCTTTTTTCACCTTTCTCCAAGTTTGGAATGGTTAAACTCCAACAAATATGGTGAATTTACTTTGAGAATGAATACCAACATTTTTGTAATTGAATCTACTTTCAGTAGATATAAATTTTATTGAATTTCATAGACATGTGCTAATTTTAACTTATTTTCTAGTAAAATATGTGCAAACAATATCTGAAGGTAATTATGATTTAGTGAAATAAAAAAATTGTCTTCCAAAATACACTGTGAAAAATATGGAAAATTTATGGTGCATTATGTTGGTCTATATTCTTTAAAGGGTAGTATTTATATTTTTAGTTTTTAACTAATATGTTGAGAAATATGGTGTTATGTTAAACATCTTCAAAATCTGCGATTTTTTCATATTGGTTCAATTCAAAAAATTCTAGTAATTATGATGTGGATTTTTTGGTTTCATAAATATATCCATACCAAAGTAGAGTCTGTCTAGATTGTTGCAACACATTTTTTTTTAAAAATGCAAGGTTAACAAAGAATACATTGGGGCAAAAAAACATGACTTTTTATGAATCCCTTGATTTTTAAAGAACATAAAGCAAACAATTGCTAAGTTGACATATCAAATGTGAATAAAAAATTCTAAAAAAATAAACAATAGAAAGGTAATAAAATTTCTGACAAACTTTCTTCTTACTATAAAATGAAAATTATAAATAGAAAAATTACTTTGGCTTGCTGAAACTTGAAAAACTTCTAAAAATGATATGTTTTCTAAAAAAAGTGCCAAAAGACTTCACATTTTCACCTAAAAAAATTGAAATTTGATAAAATGTGAAATCAATTGTGAGAATATGAAACTTCAAATAGGACATTATTTTTTTAAACCAAACATATTCACTATTGAGAAGGGGGGCATTATGTGTCTCTCAGAGAAAAATGGTAATAAATATTAGGTATGGCCATAAAAGATTTATACACGTGATTCAATAAGATGTGTAATAAATTCATCCTCAACCACTTGAAATTATCAAATATCATTTAGAAAATATATGGAAGAAAGGAATCTTCAACATATATCTAGTTAAATCCCATCCATGTTATTGAGTGCTCCCTATAGAAAATACACCTTCATTTAATATAACACACTATTTCTCCATCCAATCTATTATTAGTAAAGTAAAAGAATTTCGGTGCATGTGTTGTACTTGGATCACGAGCATTGAAAATGGTGGAAATGTCACAAGATGTCATATGTGGGATACATTTCCTAGAGCCAATTTCTAAACACCATTTATGCTCACCTTGATATAGATATCCATTCTTTTGAGTTGCTAATCGAGAAAATACACACTACTTCTCCATGCAAGACATTATTAATAAATCAATAGAATTTGTGTGGGTATGTTGGACTCAGATCGAGAGAATTTAAAAGGGTGGCAATGTCACAAGAAGTCCTATGTGGGATACACTACCTGAAGATAATTTATAAACACTATTTATGCTCACTTTGAAATAGACATCCAACTTTGGAGTTGTTGATCAAGTTGCACGAATTATGCATAACCAAGTACCATATTATGGCGTATGTGTAATTGTCTATTGACACAGAGGGCATGCCTTAGTATTTTTTAGAGATTTTTTATCACACGACATTACAAAACAATTCTTGATGGTTCACCTAGCCACAGGGTTGGAGACCTATAAGTGATCTAGTGAAGGATTGTTTGTGGTAATTTTATATACCTGACAACCCACACCATTCTTTTCTCATTATGGAAAAACTTATTATTCATTATCACCAATCAAAAGGTGGACCCTACCCATATTACCTAAAGTACCATTCACATGGTAATCGCAGTTTGCTCTGGTTCCTACTCCCTCGATTCCATTGACGTGTGACATTTACACCGCCTCTACTTTACGGAGTTCACGCCCACGATGTCGCTTCCTGGTAACAGATTAGGTAGATGAGCCATACTATTGATTGGCTTTAAGACATGCCAAAGAGTCCAACTCATCTCTCCTCTCCTGTCTCCAACAAGAGAAAAATCCATCAATTTGTCCTTGTCTTTATGCCCAAATATTGCACCATACAAATCTCAATTAACTTTCTTTTTCTCTTCAAATTTTCCTTTTGTTTCATTCAATCGTTGGTTCCATCAAGACTCTGTTCCCCTCACTTCATTCATTCATACAAACGAAGGACTCCAGAATACTAGCTAATATAATCTATGGATCTATGGACCTAGCTTTCTCATAATCTTTCTGCAGTAGAGAAATATGACAGTCAACCACATGGAGTTTAATGTAGGTAGAGGTTTCACTATGTATCATTATTGGAACGACATAAATTTCATTGTCTATTATTATTGGAGTAATTAATTATTGAGAAGCTAATTTTCTCTCGCACTACTTGTAACGTGGTGCAATATGCATGTAGTGAGACGGTTTCTATTGGTTATTGTTTGATATGGAATATGATTTTTCATCCACATTACAATTAAATTACAGTGTTTTACTGCGAGTTACTCCGCAACGTGAAGTGTATGTCTCAGTAAGAACTCACAGTTTTTCCTAGTGAAGGAGTTGCAGCCTCCATTTATCATGCCAATATATTTTCTTGTGTTTTTTCAATTATAATCTAAAGTATATTTTGTTGGAATATCTTTCTTAAAATTTCACGTTTGGCTTTTACGGTGGAACCACTTTGTTTGACGTCATTATTTTGTGCATAAATTTGCTTGAGTTTTTAGCTCTTCTTAGTTGCAGAAGTCAATTCATTATCCAAAAGAGTGAATTAACCTTCACGATTATGGTCGAGAAGACATCACTCTACCTCAACTTTCACGTGTTATCATAGCAGTTGTAAAATTTTATTAGTGTAAGTGAAAGTGTTTTTACCAGGAGTTAAAGGTTTTTTGAAGGCACATTTGAAGGTGAAAATTTTTGTTAGTGTAAGTGCAAGTGTTTTTACTGGGAGTTAAATGTTGTTTTGAAGGAAAAAAAAAATTGGAGCATATTTATCAGCAGGAAGACAATTTTTTTTTAAAAATAAAATGGCAGCATCAACCACAAACTTGACTAATCCTCAAATACCTCCATTTAATGGAAAAAATTATGATCATTGAAATATAACATTGAAATATTTCTTTGCTTCTCAAGATATTTTGTATTTGTTGGAGAACAAGTTCCAAGAACCAACAGATTCAACAACATACAATGCTTTGACACAAGCATAAAAGGATTTGTTGAGGGACAACAAGAAGAAGCATTCAAAAGCCCTCTTCTACATTTTTCAAGCAGTTCATGAAAGTATTTTCCAAAGGATTGCCGCAGGAACAAAGTCCAAGCAAGGATGGGATATCCTCTAGACAACCTATCAAGGCATGTCAAAAGTGAAGACAACAAAACTACAAATGGTAAGAAGATATTTTGAGACAATTTTTATGAATGTGTTTGAGAATGTAGACTAGATTTTTACACAATTAATTGGTTTAGTTACTCAAATTAGGTCTCATGATAAGACACTTGAGGAAAGGAGAATAGCTGACAAAATTTTGAGACGTTTTCCAACAAGACTTGATGCCATTGTTGTGGCCATAGAAGAGACAAAGGATCTCTCATAGTCTTCAGTGGATGAGCTTCATGCATCATTAATTTCTCATTACCATAGGTTTAATAGAGAAAAAAACTCCTCACTAGAGCATGCCTTCAAGACACAAGTATCATTTGGTGAAGGTAGAGGCACAAGAAGATCAAATGCTAGACTAAGAGGAAGAACCCCACACTGAGGAGGAAGAGGAATCCTTTCAAGCTCAAGTGAAAGGGGAAAAAGTCAGAATCCAATTCAAGGCCGAAGCCAGAATCATGCACAAGGTCAAATGTACTATAAATATCAAGTTAAATGTCATTATTGTAAGAAGTATGGCCATTTTGCAAATGAATGTAGAAAGAAGAAACATGATATAAGTAAGAAACCAAGTGCAAATTTCAGAAAGGAAAACTAGAATCAAGATAGCAAGTTTCTAGCTTGCAATGTAGCATAAGAAAAACAAAGGAATGTATGGTTTCTAGATTTAGGGTGTAGCATCACATCACATAGAACATAGAAATGTTTTCCAATCTAGATGAAAGTATGAAATCTGAAGTGACATTAGGGACTGATAACATATTCTCTGTCATGGGAAAAGGAAGAGTCAATATTCTAACAAACAAGGGGGAGAAGAAGTACATTTCAGAGGTCTCTTTTTTCCATCATTTGAAGCATAACCTTATAAGCATTGGGAAGTTCATGTAGAAGGGCTACAATTTTTTTTCAAAAATGGAGAGAGCACAATTTTGGACAAGTCTTCAAGCAAACAACTGATTGCAAAAGTTAATATGACAAGCAATAGAAATTTTCCTCTCAATCTAAAACCAAATTTGAAGGAAGAAGGTGCACGAGAAAAACTATCAATGAATTCACAAGATGATGAAAGAAACAAGCAACAGTCAAATATGAAAACTATTTATGGAATTTGAGATTTGGTCATCTTAATTTTGGAGGTCTAAATTTTCTACATAGGAAAGACATGGTTAATGGATTTCCACTCATAGAAAAAGAAGACAGCCTATGTGAAGGATGCTTCTTGGGAAAACAACATAGAGAATCGTTTCCAGCAAGAAATTCAATAAGGGAAAAAGGACCCTTGGTGATTTTCCATTCAGATTTATGTGGACCAATGAAGACACCATAATTGGTGGCAACTATTATTTCTTGACTTTCATAGATGACTACAGAAGGAAGACATGGGTCTACTTCCTAAAATAGAAAAGTGAAGTGTTCTAGCGTTTCCTCCAATACAAAGCTCTTGTTGAGAAGAAAAGTGGACACTACATCAATGTTTTGAGGACTGACAGAGGTGGCAAATAAATCTCAAATGACTTCCTACATTTTTGTAGGGAGTATGGCATTCACAGGCAATTTACAACAAGGTATACACCTCAGCAAAATGGTGTCATGGAAAGGAGAAAAACGACCATTATGGAAATGCAAAGGAGTATGTTGAAGGAAAAACATTTTCCAAATGATTATTGGGGTAAATTTTTTGCTTGTGCAACATATATCATTAATAGGTGTCCAACCAAAAGTGTCAAGAATATGGTTCCTAAAGAGGCATGGAGTGGAAGAAAGCATAGTATCACTCATATGAGAGTGTTTGGATGTGTGGATTATGCAAATGTCCTAGATGAGTTAAGGAAGAAGTTGGAAAACATGGGGGAGAAATGCATATTTTATGGATATAGTGGTGAATCCAAGGCATACAAGCTCTACAATCCATTAACCAAGAAGCTCATAATCAACAAAGATGTGCAATTCATTGAAGAGCAAGAATGGGATGAATGTTTAGAGAAGATAATAAATGTGAAAACAAGTGTTCCACAGGAAGATAACGAGAAATTGAATGAAACAAGTAATTCCTCAATGGCGACTTCTCCTACTCCTATTCAAGCACAACAAAGTAGTCAACATGTGACATCATCAACAAATAATAGGACAATGTCGTGTAGTCAAGAAAATACTACTCCAAGCATGCCACAAAGACTCGCAATCTCATCTACTTTAATCGCAACATCAAGTGACATGTCCAGTCCATCTTCCACAAGCATAATAAGACAAAAATTTAGAAATTTAAGCTAAATTTATGACCAAAATGAAGTTGAAAGTAGTGCAGGTCTAAATTCCTTATTTGAATTGTTTTTTCATGTATACGACCTAATCCCTTTTGACGATGCAGTCACAGAGGAAAAATGGATTGCAACAATGGATGAAGAAATAGAAGCAATAGAAACAATGATACATGGGAGTTAGTGGACCTTCCACAAGGAAAATAAGTTACTGGAGTGAAATGGGTCTATAAGACCAAGAGCAATGCTGAAGGAAATGTTCAAAGGCATAAAGCAAGGCTAGTTATCAAAGGATAGAAGAAACAACATGGAAGAGATTATGCGGAAACATTGGTGTTGCTTGCAAGGAAAGAGACATTCCGCATAGTATTGTCAATTTACGCACAACATAAATGGAAAGTTTATCAAATGGATGTAAAATCATCGTTCTTGAATGGACTGTTGAAAGAGGAAGTATATTTTGTGCAACCACCTGGTTATGAGGTAGAAGGCTCAGAAGACAAGGTGTGTAGGTTGAACAAATCTCTTTATGGGCTAAAGAAAGCACTGCATGCATGGTATATCAAAATAGATACCTACTTGATCGACAATGGCTTTAACAAACGTGATGGCGAGCCTACTCTCTTCATCAAACAGAGTGGCGATGAGTTTCTTATTGTTGTTTTATATGTAGATGATTTTATTTTTATAATGAGTGATAGTATCCTCATTGTTGATTTCAAAAAGTTCATGAAAAGTGAGTTTGAAATGACAAAACTGAGGTTGTTAAGGTATTTTTTGGCCATAGAAGTGAAGAAAATAGAAAATTGTATTCGTATTTCTCAAGAAAAATATGTAGAAATTTTTTTGGAGAGGTTTAATATGTAGAGCAGCAAGCTCGCCCCAACTCCAACTTTCATGGGATTTAAATTAAGCAAAGAGTGTTATAGAAACAATGTCAATAAGAGAATATGCAAAAGCATGGTTGGTAGCTTAATGTATTTGACAACAACTAGACCTTATATAATGTATGCAGTGAGCTTGGTGTCAAGGTTCATGGAGACAACGAAAAGTGAGTGAGCTTGGTGTCAAGGTTCATGGAGACAACGAAAAGTGAGTTTGAAATGACAAAACTGAGGTTGTTAAGGTATTTTTTGGCCATAGAAGTGAAGAAAATAGAAAATTGTATTCGTATTTCTCAAGAAAAATATGTAGGAATTTTTTTGGAGAGGTTTAATATGTAGAGCAGCAAGCTCGCCCCAACTCCAACTTTCATGGGATTTAAATTAAGCAAAGAGTGTTATAGCAACAATGTCAATAAGAGAATATGCAAAAGTATGGTTGGTAGCTTAATGTATTTGACAACAACTAGACCTTATATAATGTATGCAGTGAGCTTGGTGTCAAGGTTCATGGAGACAACCAAGATGACGCACAGGAAAACAACCAAAATAATTCTAAGTTATGTCAATGTGAAAAAGGAGTATGGTATTATTTACACCACAATAAATTTTAGATTGGTTGGTTACACTAACAGTGACTAGGTGAGAAGTGTTGTTTGTATAAAGAGCACGTCAATATATGTTTTTCATTTGTGTTTGGTATCCATTTCATGGGCTTCCAAGAAGAATTCAATAGTGTCATTGTCAAGATTAGAAGTTGAATATTTTGTTGCAATAACAATATTGTGTCGAGCAGTTTGGATGAGAAGGATGTTGAGGGATTTATGCCATGAACAAGAAGGTACAACAATTATTTTCTATAGCAACAATTCCGCAAATCGCGGAATCAAATAATTCTATTTTTGACAAGAGGAAGAAGCACATTGACACAAAATATCCTTTTATTAGAGAATTGATTATCAATGGTGAAATCGTGTTGCATCACTGTAAGTTGCAACAACATTCTGCAAACATCTTCACAAAGACATTGGCATGTGAATTTTTTTTCCATTTAAGACACTATTTGGGAATTCTAAATGGTGGTAGTTGTGATCAATGGGGGGTGTTCGAAAATTTAATCTCAACCACCGCAACTATTAAACTGATAGCAACCATATTTGTGGTACACAAGTAAATCAACCAAGTAGATTTTTATTGCAGGTTGCAGATTTTGTTTGTAGGCTAAAGGACATGGGTTAAATGAAGTTCTAAGGGGGAGTACAAATTTTTCATACCCCAACACATCAAATAATTCAAAGAAAACATGCATTTAATGCAGTGTTGTAAAACCTATAATCCAGACATTTATTTCTACCACTGATATATGTACTCTACAACATCTACAAGTTTAGGAAATTATGTTTTAGTACAAACACCCCTCATAGGTTTTAAATGTTTTGTCTTGTCATGTATAAAAATATTAAAAATGTATTTTTTGAATAAACACGTATGTAGAAATTTTTTACTAAATGGTGGATATAAGTCTGAGAGGTCAAGGAGAGAAAATTGTGGAGCAAGCTCTGGTGGGTGTGTAAAAACAATTTAGCTATAAGCTTTTACAATGAGTTACTATCCAACTCTGGGTGAAGTGTAAATCTCAGTAAGAACTCATAATTTTACTTGGTGAAAGAGTTGCAACCTCCATTTATCATGGGAATGTGTTTTCTTGTATTTTTGCAATTATAATCTAAAATATATTTTGTTGGAATATTTTACTTGGTGAAAGAGTTGCAACCTCCATTTATCATGGGAATGCGTTTTCTTGTATTTTTGCAATTATAATCTAAAATATATTTTGTTGGAATATTTTTCTTGAAATTTCACCTCTGGTTCTTACTTACTGGACAACCACTCAATTTTTACTCTATTATGTTATGCGTAAATTTTCGTAAATTTTTAGCTCTACTCAGTTGCGGAAGTCAGTTGAATGAATTAACCTTAGTGACTGTTGTCCAAAATAGATCGCTCTATGTCAAATTTCATACACTATAGTTCCAATACATTTGAGCATTAATACTCATGAGCCTTACAACGACAATATAATATTAATCAGCGTCACAAACTTAAAATGATATTTATTGTCTAAATATAATTCTTGAATAGGTATAGCTCCATTTGGAAAAACCAACTCTTAAGAAGAAGGAACCACATGTTTTATTATGCATAAATACAAATGAGTGCAAAAAAAAAACAAAACCAGGAAATAAATACAATCCTTATCGAATGACAATAATGTGACCAGGCAGGCCTTCTCTTGATCTTATCAGAATGAAGGGTAAACATTGATTCAAGAGATTTGGTGCTATAATGGTTTAGTGTGGTTTCTTGCAGACACAACAACAATGCAGCGTGATGTCGGGGTCACCATGTTTTTCAGTTGGTTAAGGATCAATACACCAAATCAAATAAATAAAAAGATTTGTAACTTTGAACTTGGACTTCCCATGCAGATTCAACAAACCTCAAGGCTTGAACCTTGGGGCACTGCCCTTTACAGATGGTTATAGTCTATAGGGAACACTACCTTGAAGTTCTACGAGTAAGTGATAGGCCTGCGAGTGTTGGGATTGCCATATGACCCACTGCAACAATACGTAGAATCTTCGAACTAGGCCGATGACCCATTCAAATCTTGGTATAACGATGGAATGACGTCGAAAACCCAATAAAATCTTGGTATTGTGTTATCCTCGATTTCTCCATCCACTAAGATGAGTTAGGCGAGTGACCCTTTTGAAGCTCCCAGATAGTAATAGTCCTCATATCATGCCCTTGCAACAAATCTTGAGTGGCTATGATCGCTACCACCAGAATCTGCAACCCACAGACCATTTGCATCGATTTTTCAAATTTATGTATAGTTTTTCCATACTACTTATTGGAAAACATTAATAATTCCAACCTCTGTCTGCATTTAATGCATTGTCTAGTTTCTTCTCTAGAGTTCAGGAGATGGTCTTGAGTCTTATGGAGACTTCAGGTAACATCCTGAAGAAGTCACCAAAAACCAGAATCGAGAAAATTCATCGCTTGTATAAAACCATTCTTTGGCAATGAGAAATTTACACTATGTTGTGTTCAGTTTTATGTTTGCATTCTCTGATTTGTTATCAGAGAAAGGTCGAGTGATGCAAGGTCGAGTGATGAGAAGTGTTGGAGAGAAGTCGTTGTGCTATATGACTTGTGAGATTGATGAGAAGTGTTGAAGAGAGTGTGTGTGCAGCACATTAAGCACTAGTGGAGGGTGTATTTCCCAGAACTTGAATGTGAGTGTGTGAGTTATTTACTGGGTGGAGCGAGAGTGAAAACGTGAGAAATTTGTTGCAGATTTTTCTTTTCACTATTCTTTCTATGTTTTAGAAAAAAAATAATATGTTTGCACCATGTGAAGGACTGAGGTAATTGCATCCCTGTGTGTGAGTTTTTGTTGTTGTGAACTTGCAGTCCCTTTGCGTGTACATAAAGGTGTGTTGGTTGTAAGGCCCATTGGAGGGAGTTGTTTGCTACCAGAGAAACAGAGTGGAAGATTTCCAGGGAGGTGTGGTAGCCCCAAGAAAAGGTAGTGGGTGAGCATTTGGTATAAGATATCTTTTTTATTACCTGAGTGGTGAATAGAATGGAAAAAAAAAATATAACTTTGTGGCTGGGGCCGTATTTCCAGAGTGGTGAACAATTCTTGACTCTGTGGTTGGATGTGACTTTGCTGATGCATATAGTTTTTTTATGAATATAAACGCGAAAAAAATAGTTAAAATTTCTAAATTTGATTTAAACTAATTTTTTGTGGGTCAAAGTTAAGTGAAACGTGTTAAATTAAGAGTTCCAAGTTTGAATTAAAGTAATTTGTGGTGGTTGTATGTGAGTGGGTGGGTTTATTTGAATCCACATTTTGGTTTTATGATGTTTTGAAGGGAGAGAGGAGTAGTGTCATAACCAAGATTATAGAGTGGTGAATTTTGAGTTTAATTTTTTGTGCTTAAAAATAAACAAATTAAAATAAAAAGGAGAATTAAAAGAAAGAAATAAAAAGGGATTTTTATTAAAAAAGGAGGGCAGCAATATTATGGAATGATATTGGATAAAATTTTATGACATATGTTTGAGGGTTTATATTTGTGAAAATTAGTTATTATTTTGGTGATTGGTACTTGGTGAAAATAAGTAACATGGAAAATGTATTAGCAGAGTCTTATCTATGAGATTCTAATAAACTAGATAGTGAAAACTATGCAAATTGGAAGTTTAAGTTCTAGACATTGATGGAAGGCTACAACATATCAACGATCGTGTCTGGAGCTGAAGTCAAGCCAATGCCCCCTCAAGCCACAGATGCTGCAATTCATAAATTGGGAGTGACGGGAAAACAAAGTGAAGGTGCTTTTGCGGATGTCCGTTAAGGACAACATTATTCCACACATTAGAGAGTGAAAAACCTCCAAGGAGACATGGGACACTCTCAAAAATTTCTATGAGACAAAGAATACAAATCGAATATTGTATTTAAAGAGTAATATTCTTTCAATTAAGATGGAAGAAAATGAAAGTGTATGTAATTTTATTTCTAGAATTAAGGATCTAAAGGATAAATTAGGTGACATTGGTGAAGCATTATCTAGCACACACTTGGTTACTGTGACATGGAATGGAATGCTTGATGAATATCAAATGTTTACCACTAGTCTTTCAGCTAGGGAGAAAGCCCCTACTTTTGATGAGCTGGTGGGTATACTTATGCAGGAAGAAGAGTGGAGAAGAAGCCTTAAACATAACTCTCCTCATTTAGACTTAGCATTGATGGCTAAAAGGAAGCAATCCTTCAAAGGAAAAAAATGGTAGAAAAATAAAGGCAAAAATCCATAGGTAAAATCATTTCAAGGTACACATTTACCAAGGACAAATGGAAAATCAAGTAGAGATGATGTGTGTTATTACTATGGAAAACCTAGTCATTTTGCTAAGAATTGCATGAACAGAAGGTCTCATCAATTTAAACAAAGAAGGCATTCAAGAAATTATGTTGATAGAGATGAAGCAATTAGTCATGATTTTAGCAATCTTAGATTATTTGTGTCCAATGCGTCTTTAGCAATGAAAACAGATGATGATAATGCTTGGTTTATAGATTTTGGTGCATCAATCCACATGTCATGCAAAAGAGATTGGTTTTATACTTATCATGATGTTAATAATGGTGGACATATCTATTTAGGAGATAACAGATCACATGAAATTAAAGGATATGGTTATATAAGTGTTATGATGCCTAATGGACAAGAAAAACAAATTCAAAATGTGGTGTATGTTCTAGGATTAAAGAAGAACTTAATTTCAGTCTCTACTATTACAGATTAACATTTAAAGGTAGAATTTGTGAAATCACATTGTTTGGTAAAGGATGTGCATGAAAACTACAAAGTTGTTCCAAAAGGAATGAGAGTTGGAGGATTGTACAAGTTTGATGTAATGAAGAATAGGCATCAATAGTTGGCATCAACAGGCATGTCAAATATAGAGCTTTGGTATCAAAGGTATGGACACTTAAATCATAATGACCTAATGTTACTACAAAAGAAATTGATGGTAGAAGGCCTTCCAAATATTAAGGGTGAACGCTTTGAATGTGAAGGTTGTGCACTAGGAAAACAACATAGGGAATAATTTCCCATGCATGAAAATAGAATAAAACATGAAATACTTGAACTAGTGCGTACTGATGTATGGGGTCCAATGCAAACCAAGTCACTTAGTGGAGCATATTACTTTCTTATATTTATTGATAATAGCACTAGATACACCTCGATGTAGTTTATAAGAAACAAAAGTGATGTGTTTGAATAGTTTAAAGAATTCAAGAGTTTGGTTGAAAATCAATTTGGAAAGAGCATTAAAATTATTCAATCAAATAAAGGTGGTGAGTACACTTTAGGAGCTTTTATCAAATAATGCAAACAAAATGGAATTATGCAACAATTTATAGTACCACATAGACCTCAATAAAATGGAGTAGCATAGAGAAATAATAGAACATTAGTTGAATGTGCTCGTAGTATGTTAAAAAGTAAAGGACTTTCTAATAGTTTTTGGGTTGAAGTCATTAATACAGTTGTATATCTTAAAAATAGAAGCCCTACTAGGTATCTTGAGCACAAAGCACCATTTGAACAATTTTATGGTTTCAAACCTAAAGTTATTCATTTAAGGATATTTGGATGCAAGGCCTTTCCTCATATTCCTAAAGAGGATAGGAGAAAGTTGGATTCCAAAGCCATCAAATGCATTTTTATTAGATATTGTACTGATAAAAAAGCATATAAAATATATGATGCAAATACTCAAAAGGTATTTTAAAGTAGAGATGTTATATTTCATGAGAATGTAGATAAACAAATAAAAGAAGATGAACATAATGTATAGTAGCCTCCTTATGGCAGCTTTAAGGAAGAAGAAGAAGTTGTGGAATTAGCTGAAGCTTAAGAAAGCATCGTCATTCCAGAAGACATGCCAGGAAGTAAAAGTCCACAAAGAAGTGATGAAGGCACTCCACAGAGAAGAAGAAGAGGATAAGGTACTCCACATTGTAATGAACCTCTAAGAAGATCAACACGACAAATTCAAACCCCTCTTAAGTATAAATATTATGCTTTAATGTCTCAAGTAATCACTGTTTTTGAGCCTTTAAATTATGAACAAGCTAAAAATCATAAACAATGGATGGAGGCTATGAAAGAAGAATACAACTCTATAATGAAAAATGGAACTTGGGAATTAACAAAACTACTTGAAAATAAAGTTCATATAGGATCAAAATGGTTGTACAAGACAAAATTTAATGCAAATGGTAGCATAGACAAGTATAAGGCAATATTGGTTGCAAAAGGTTATTCAAAAAAACGGGGTATAAATTATGAAGATACCTTTGCTCTTGTTGCAAAAATCAATACAATCTGAATAATGATAGCATTAGAAACTACATATAATTGGAAGTTACATCAATTAGATGTGAAGTCAACTTTTCTAAATGGTGACTTCAAAGAGGATATTTATCTTTTTCAACGAGAGGGATTTGTAAATAAGGGACAAGAACATCTTGCATGCAAGTTAAAAAAGGCCTTATATGGACTAAAACAAGGATCCAGATCTTGGTATGAGAAAATCAACAAATTCTTCTTTTAGCAAGGATTTAACAAAAGAAAAAAATGATCCTAATTTGTATGTCAAGACAGATAAAAATGGGGATATAGTATTACTCTCTATATATGTTGATGATCTAATAATATCAGGGAGTGATGATAAATTGATTAAAGATATAAAAATGAAGTTATCACAAGAATTTGAGATGAAGGATCTTGGTTAGATGCATTATTGTCTAGGTCTTGAAGTATGGAGAGATGATGGAAGGACCTTAATCACACAAAGAAAATATACAAATGAAGTAATAAATATATTTCATATGAATGGATGTAACACAACGAGTACTCTATTGGAACAAAATATCAAATTGACAAGTGAAGATGAAACAAAAGAGGTGAATGGAACATTGTATCAACAATTAGTGGGAAGTATGAATTATCTCAGTACCACTAGACTAGACATTTATTATGCAGTAAGCATACTTAGTCAATTCATGGCTAAACCTCATGAAAGCCATTGGATAGTTGCAGAAAGGGTCCTTCAATATTTAAAGGGAACTATCAATTTTGGTATTGAATATACTAATTCTTGTAATGTTGAATTGACAAGTCATTCTGATTCTAACTAGGGCAAAAATCTAGATGACAGGAAATCCACCACTGGATACGTCTTCAATATAGGATTCGGAGCTATATCATGGAGTAGTAAGAAAAAGGAAACAATTTCATTGTCATCAACTAAAGCAGAGTATAAAGCATTATGTAGTGCCACCTATGAAGCTATGTGGCTCAGAAGAATACTTGAAGATGTTGGTGAAGGTCATCAAGAACCCACAGTGATCAGATGTGATAATCAAAGCACCATCAAACCAGGGAACAATCCTGTATGTCATGCAAGGTCAAAGCATGTAGACACACAATATCATTTTGTAAGAGAAAAGGTCCAATCATAAGAAATTTCCGTAATATATTTTAATACAAATGAGAATGTAGCTGACATATTCACTAACCCTCTTGGAAAGGCAAAAGAAGTAAGTTATGTGTTATAGAAAATCTAGATTATGTTGTAAGCCTAGCTAAGAATTAGACCAGCAGGCATGTCAATTAAGAGTATGTTTACAGTGTCTTATCTATTATGCTATAGTATATTTTTTGTGTTTTTCATATGGTTGGAATTAAGGGGGAGTGTTGGAAAACATTAATAATTCCAACCACCGTCTGCATTTAATGCAGTGTCTAGTTTCTTCTTGAGAGTTCACGACATGGTCTCAAGTCTTCTGGATACTTCAAGTAGCGTCCTGAAGAAGTCACCAACAACCATAATCGAGAACCTTCATCGTGTGTATAAAACCATTCTTTGGAAATGTGAAATTTATGTTGTGTTGTGTTCAGTTTTGTGTTTGTGTTCTCTAATTCTACCCCCCTTCCCCATTTCATTTCAATTTTTAAAATTTGTGATTGGCTGAGTTATCGCCCTCCCTTCCCCGTTTCATTTCAATTTTTAAAATTTCTCGCGACAGGACAAGTTTGAAGAAACGAAACTGTCATTCAATTCATGTTCCACCAACTTCCCATTTACATTAAATTAACTAGACAATGCATGTTACATCAACTTCCAATTTACATTAAATTAACTAGAAAATGCATGTTCCACCAACTAGCCATTTACACTAACTAAAGTTGCATAGTGTCAAATCAATTAAGACGAAGTAGTGTGCATGCACATGCTGAAGAGATGGATCTAATTGTATTGTGAATATTAATGGAATAGCATGCATGCTAGCATGGGACCATAACGATTAGATTACCACATGGCCAAAAATAATAGTTGCTGGGTTATGTAAGGTAATAATTTCAAATTGAATATTTATGTATGTTTAAGAGTCCAAATTTATTACCGTACTTGTTATCCAAGCAGGAGCCAAGTGATAAAGTAGGAGCCAACTTTATTATTGTACTTTTTATCCAAGCAGGAGCAAGAGGTGTGAGTCGTGACTCGTGACCATTGTGTTCATGAATGAGTGTCAATTGCCCATTTGGCCAGCCAGAATAGAAATAGACAATGTAGTGACATAGTTGGATAGAGGAGAGTTGTGGATGGTTCCACACATAATTGGTTCAAAAGCTGTATGATTTTGGTGGCACAATTGGTGTGCGTACTTCACAACAGGCGAGTGTGAGGGTGTACCGTACTACACAACCAAGGAGTTAATCGGAAACTGTTCGATGGAAAATTTATGTACACTAGTTGACAACCAAATTCAATGTTAATGTCCTTCTCCCAAGACCATCTTTAGAGTGTATTAATGGGTCTAAATCATTGTAAATATTCATTGCCATATCTCACATCCACTCTTAAGAATCTTGCCAACAACGTGGCAAAGTATTGTTTCAAACCTTTGCTTAGCATAGCACCCACGTAAAATATCAATTTATTATTGTTAAAGCCTAATAATTGGTATAATGATATGTCATACTCATGAAATGGTTGAATTATCTATGAAGCGGACCATATTGTTGGTGTAAACATTGGACGTGAAGTTTTACATTCAAGTGGAGTTTGTCGATAGATTGGACAAGAGGTATATTTTGTTAATCATGAGGCACTTTAGTTTGTAGTAGAGTGTATGTTACAAAGAAGATGTTGTTGAAGATATCAAGGATGAAGATTGACAAGTAGTTGTTAAGGGGAGTGTTAGAGTATGTATCTTCTATTTTCCTATGATCATATTTTTATCATCAAGATTATGGCTACTATTAAGTAGAGATGGTTCTCTAAGTAGCGTTTATTTCCTAATTTTGAGGAAGTAGTTAGATTCAGTTAGCTTCCTAAATTGGCGTTTTGTTGAGAATTAGTGTTTGGTTGAAATATTCATAAATCATATATCTAACATAGTTATTTTTATATTAAAACATAGTTTAATGTATTTATATTTATATTATTACTTTTTTTTTTATCAAGAGTGAGTAGGACCTTCTATTAATCTAGCCAATAATACATAATTTACAAGAAGACGTACTAGCTTTGTGAGAGTTCAACAGGTAGCTGGGAAGCAAAGTTCCAAACGATGCACCCAAAACCATGAGAAGCCTGAACAAGAAAACCGGGTAGTTACCTCCAGACACTCTGGACAAAAGCAAGCAGTAGACCCTCTGGTCATACTGTCGAGCACCAAAAGAAATCCTGAACACCATGGAAGATGGTTCCACCAAACCGGGGCCCACAAAAAATGCCACAAGTGACCCGTCGAGGGTCCACAAGACTGCCTCCAAAGACCATATAGAAACAACAGTAAGCTTGTAGAGCCGCAGGCCATATGATCCGACCAGCCAGGTTCAACGTACATGCTCTGAATACGGGCCCACTACAAACCCACACATAAACCTATCTTACAGACTTGACTAAAACTTTAGGCCAACTCTCTAAACTCTTTTGGGTCCGAAACTCCACACCAACATGCACGATCAAATCTACATTGTTGATCACCTGACGAGGATCCAATGGTCTACACAGATATCGGGTGCACAAGTAGCGCGAGGGATAACCACCCGATGAAAGCGGTATTCTCTCACCTCTCGCAGCTACCTGTTGCACTTTCACCAAGCGATAGCCTTTAATCAAGAACATCGGATGGTTCCTGGGCCTTCCTCCCAGAATCTTTGCCAAACCCCAAACACCATCAAAATTTCCGCATAAAGTTTTGGTCAATGGATGACCAAATTTGTGGTATTTCTAGAGTCGATTCTCTTGCCACACATCTGATGGAATACTGAGCTTTGGATTGCGGCCAATACCCAAAAATGGCAGACAATCTAGGGTTCCCTATCCTCCCACCTGTCTTGTAAACCACTTCGATCCTTCCTGTGAAACCATAGCTCCATATCTTTATCCGCCTGATAGAGACAATCCTCCAAAAAATTTCCTGGTGGTAACAAATCCAAAGCATACCGAGAATCCCTATCCATATTGGTGACTCCTTTGTTCGCCAAATGGTCTGCTAACATGTTAGCTTTCCTTTTCACATCAACAAAGCTAACAGTTTTTATGGTTTGCAGGTGGGAGTGGATACGATGAAAGACCTGCAAAAGCCTCCAATGCTTTGATACTTTATCGGGAGAAGTGCCATTACATATTTTCTTGGCCGCTCTAATAATCATTTCTGAGTCTGCTTCAATGATAACATTATGTGAATTTGAATCCAACAGGATTTCCAAACATTGCTCTAGTGCCATGAGTTCCACCATGTTATTAGTGGCCTTACCCAAGTGGCCATGGACGATGTTCTTTATTTGACCCTGTTCATCTCTTATAGCACCCCCAAAGCCAGCTAACCCTGGGTTGCCCTTAGATGCTCCATCTATATTAACCTTTAGGAAACCATAACGCGAAGGCTGCCAAATGTCACTATCTGCATTTATTTGGCTTACTCCCTTGATTATTTCCTGTGGGTTTATGGATTGGAGACCCAAATGAAGTATAATACTTGCCTCTTGGAGTAGAGGAGGATCCTTAGGAAGTGTCCTCAATAGGCTTCTTACTGTGTCTTTGAGTTGCCTTAAAATTTAGTCAATTATGTGTTGTGGCTTGCTTGCTTTGTTTTTGAAGATCCAACTATTGCGCTCTTTCCAAACATTCCAGATAACAAAGCCTGGAACCAAAATCCAGGCTTTATTAATAATTTCATTCCAGAGAAGTTTCTCCTCCAATTCTTCAAAGGACTGGATATGTTGAGACTATCCCTATCTGATTGTCTAAAGATAGAGGCTACCCAGTCCCACACATTGGATGTGAAAGGACAAAGGTTGATAAGGTGATCCATCATCTCCTCTTGTGATCCACAGAGGTAACATTTGGAAGGGCCAATAAAGCCTTTTTTTAGGATATTCCTTTGATGCACTATCTAGATGAATAACTTTATTTTCATCCACCAAAGTTTGGCTCCCGAAACTCTACTGATGGTTTTAGGGTCATGTAGCCCCAAGCCACCATGGCTTTTGGGCTTGCATATCTTATCCCAAACAACTAAAGCCCAATTCTTTTCCTCTTTTCCTCTGCCCCACAGAAAATATCTTTTTATGCTCCTGATCTGCTGCTTAATACCTATAGGAGCAGGAAGAGCTGAGAACATGAAAACAGGAATTGCCTGCAGGACCGCCTATGTGAGCACAAGGTGCCCTACCAAATTTGGTGACCTGCATGTCCATTTTCTGACCTTGTCCTGATGTTTGTTTATTATTAGCTCCCACACTTTCTTGCTTAGAGGTTTATCAGTAAGCGGTATGCCTAGATACTTAGAAGGTAGTTGTTCCCTTTGAAGCCCAAGAATTCTGGTAATATTTCTCTGAATAGCAATGTTAGTGTTAAAGAAAAAAACTTTTGATTTGTTGAGGCTTACCTCTGTGCCTGCCGCCATAGAAAAGTCATTTAAGATGTGTTTGATCTCTCTGGCTTCCTTGACTGTGGGTATGCCCTGCAACATAGTATCATCCACAAATTGTTGATGAGTGTTTGCCACTCCATCCAAGGTGAGTTTGATACCTTGGATTCATCCTTCAGTATTTGCCATTTTGATCGCTCTGCCTAGCCCTTCTATCATGAGAACAAAGAGGAAATGTGAGAGTGGATCTCCCTGTCTAAGACCTCTGGAGGGTGCGAAGGTTCTTGATGGAGCTCCATTAAGCAGTATGGAAAAAGTGGCCATGGTGACAAGTTCCATAACCAATCTTATCCAATTTTGGTTGAAGCCATAGGCTCTCAGAACTGCTCTTATATAAGACCAACTTAGCTTGTCATAGGCTTTTGCTAGCTCCAACTGAATGATCATACCAGCTTGTTTATTGCTTTTGAGAGAGTGTACCACCTCATGAGCTTGGATGATGTTGTTGAGGATTTGTCTTCCTTCCACATAGCCCGTTTGCTCCTCTGAGATGAGAGATGGTAGAAGGGGCTTGAGTCTATTGGCTATCACTTTGGAAATAATTTTGTACACCACATTACATAAGGTTATGGGTCTGAAACCATCCGGAGTCATGGAATTTTCCTGTTTTGGGATCAAAGCTATGAAGGAAGCATTAAGAGCCTTTAGAACCTTTTTGGATTTTCTTGAGTCTTCCACAACCTCAAGGATATCCTGTTTGACTATTTCCCAGCAGGCTTTGAAGAAGTCTACATTGAACCCATCTGGGCCTAGGGCTTTTCCATTTTGCATTTCATTAATCACTCCAATGACCTCCTCTTTCGACACTGGCCTGTTAAGATTGTGGTTGTCCTCTTTGGTGACCAGATGAGGGATATACTGAGTGAATCAATCAATGAACCTGGATCTATCTTCCAGAGGTTCCTCTGTTATACTGAGGAAGAGTTGTACAAGGACTGATTCTATATCATTGTGAGAGACAAGCTCTATCCCTTGAGAATATTTGAGCTTTGTGATTTTGTTGTGTGCCATGTGAGCCATGGTGGATTTGTGAAAGAATTTTGTATTCCTTTCTCCCTCTCTAATCCACTGTATCCTTGATTTGTGTCTCCAGAAAATTTCCTCTTACAAGCATCGCTCTTCCCATTCTTCCTGCCAAGAGTTAGTTAGCTTTTGTCGCTCCTCAGTAAAGCCATCTATGATGCTGATCTGATTCTCCTAGAGCTTCTGCTCAGTTTCTCTTTTGGCTTTGAAGATATCACCAAATTCCTTTTTGTTCCAACCTTTAAGTTTGGATTTGATGTGTTTGAGTTTCTGTTGGAGCATGAACATTTTAGTGCCTTCAATGTTCAAATCCTCTCTCCACCATTTGTCAATATTACTGGTGAATTTAGGGTGAAAGAGCTAGGCATTTCAAACCTGAAAGGTCTATTTCTTAGTGTGCCCATAAAGGTGGCTTCTAACTGTACAAGCTAGTGATCTGATCCTCCAAAGGGCAGAATATAAGTTGTCATGGCAGGGCCTGTGAGAAGGAGGTCCCCTGAAATAATAAATCTATCAAGTTTAGAGGCAACTTGAGTAGCCCCTCCCCTCTTTTCGTTCCAGGTGAAGGTTCTATTTATTGTTTCAGTGTCCACTAGCCCCATGTTCATTATGAAGTTTTGGAAGGCCATGGAGTCTCTTCCTAGCTGTCTAATACCACCTTTTTTCTTTGAGAGAGATCTTATCATATTGAAATCTCCTGCAACGATCCAGGGTATTTTGGGGTGTCTTGCTCTTAGATCCTCAATGGAGATGAGAAGCTTGAGTTTGTTTGCTAGCTTTTGAAGTCCATAAACATTTGTGATCATGTATATTTCCTTATCACCTACAGGTTGACATACCAAATACAGATAGTTCCTAGATGCTTTATCATCCAGGATTCCAAATTTTTGTGGATCTCATAGTGTGAGAACCCCCCCCCCCCGCTGAGTTGCTTGCATTAACCTCTAGATACTCATACTTGATTAGCCACTTATTATGAATTTCTCTAATCTTATCCATTGAACATTTTGTCTCCTGAATAAAAACCATATATGGTTTTTCTTCTTTAATTCTATTGCTAAGATTCCTTTGCTTCCTTCTATTTCCTATGTCTATAATATTCCAGGTTGTGAGCTTCATTAGGAAAGATTAGTAAAGGAATAACTAGTAAGTTCTCTCATCTTACTTGAGTTAATCAGTGGTTTTCTACATTCGTTCAGTAGCTCATTCTGTCTTTTTCTTCCTCTTTTCCTACCTGAGTTCTTTGGAGATTGTGCCTGTACATTCTCCATCATTTTGACTGCACTGTGCTCTTGGCTTTCATGATTTCTTTTGACTCTAGTTCCCTTCGATTGTGATCTCCATAGAAAGAGCTGTTGCACCCTATCACAATCCTCTTTTGGCAGGGAGTCCACTCCTATGGTCGTTCCTTGTTCCAGAAATTTTTCTAGATCTAGATTTTCCCTATCTAGAAACTCCTCTAGTTCATGGTTCTTCGTTCCTGCTTCACTTGGAGTCATCTCATGGTCCTTACTTATCTCCATACAGCGTGGTAGATCGTCCTTTTGCTAGTTGTTTATTGTGATATCCTCCATGACATCTTCGTTTTCCTTCTCATTGATTATGCTTTCCATATCCTGGATTGTTTCCTTGTTTCCCTCTTCTTCCTCTAGGATCTTGAAACGATTGTGTCTTGAATGTCTATCCTCATTCATCTTCTTTTGTGGACATTTACCACCTTTCCCTTTGCTCCCAACCTTGGTGAAACCCTCATGATTTTTATCCTCGGTAGTTTTTGCATTTCCTTCCATATTGTTTGTTGGGTAGTCTCTGAATAAATGCCCATGTTCATGGAATTTGCGGCACCTAAATGGGATGTGCTCATAGTCCGCAGTCTGCACCCATTTTTCATCATACACTTCTAAAATTATCGCTTTCGCAAGGGCTCCAAATAAGTCCATTTCCACACATATTCGGGCGAAGGAGGTATATTTTCCTTTCAGAGTCACCTCTGAGATCTTTAGAAAATGCCCCAGTGTGTTGCCTATTGTTTTCAGAGATTCTGGTAGTCAATAATCTAGAGGAAGGGAGTATAATCTAATCCGTACTGGTACCGATGTGAATGTCTCACGTTCCGAGACAAATTTCATCATCCATTACCGCATATCGAGTGCTGCAGCAGCGTAGAAATAAGGTCCTCCCTCGAACACTCTATCTTTATCCTCTAGGCTCGTGAACACTGTAATATCCCTCCCCTTAATAATAAATAATAAATAATAAATAATAATAAATAATAAATAATAAATAAATAATACAAAATAAATAATAATAATATAAATAATAAATAATAAATCACTTAATAATAAATAATAAAAATAATAAATCATAAATGTTAAATAATAAATGATATTAAAAATATATACAAAGAAAATAAATAAAAATAAAAATAGTAATAACCATACTAAAACTCTAAATAAGAATAAATATAAATAAAACAAGAAAACTATCAAAAAGAAGGAAATAAAACAAGAAAAGCTAAAAAATCAAAAGAAAAGTACATAAATAAAACAAGAAAGCTAAAAATCAAAAGAAAGTTGCATGTAGACACATGGAGTGTGTGCATGTGGTTCCCCTTCCAATGTTGTTCTATTTAATAGATGGTGAGGAAGATGAGAGGCATTCTTGCATTCCATCTTTCCGAGATTCTGTCTTTCATTCTCTTGGGAGAATGGTATACTAAGACCTAGGAGTCACTGGCAGTAGTATGTTGATTGAGGGCTCGGGGGTGGCCAGTTGTAGCAAGACGTTGCACAATTGAGCCTACGGTTGGGTGGAGAGTCGTCCCCAAAACCTTGTTGCGGTAAGCCTACTTCTACCACAGGTAAGTGCCACTCTGATTTAAATTTAATGCTAATTAGGACAGTTAATTAGATATTTATTTTTAGACTGTTACATATGGTATCAGAGCAGGGCTCAACCCTTAGGGCCTATGGGCATTTAAAAGAAAAAAAAAAATTATCTTGTCGGAATATTTAACTTGACTTGTTTTTTTTGAAGTTACAGGTTGCTTATTTTCCTACAAGTTAATTTCCACGGTCACTGAACTTTGGAATTGAGATTTCTAAATTTCGGAAATTCTGATTTGTTTTCATTAATTCGTTAGCTATTTCTAACAATTATATCCTTCACATTGATATATATAATACTATTTTTTGGTAGTGTTCAATTTGAACTACTTGTGCGATTATTGAGTTGGCAAGCTTCAACTTCACTGCGGATCTTACTTTGGTCTGTCTCTATGTTAAGGTATATGCTGCATGTTTTGTATTTGTTGAACATTTGAAAATGGTAGAGCAGAATTATCAATGTAGTAGTTTAATCGACTGTCAGTTACTATGTAGGCCGAATTCCTTTTGATGATAGAGAAGAATTGGGATATATGTATTTCACTGTCTCGGTTGAATTTGCTAGTATGCTATTAAACCTATGTCAACCTTGCATTAGCCACTTATTTTACTTAGATGAGAGTATTCAGCGTGGTTGATCAATTCGCCTCATCAATCTTTGCTAAGGTTAGTAGCGTTATACAGATGTGTGAGTCTGCAAGTTTCAAGTATTTGCCTGCCTGACCAAGGGATATTTTTTTTTACTTGTTTTTTTTACTTAAGGTATGCAGCCATAATAGGTAATTTTCTTGGTACAGCCCATTGATTTTGGTAGTATTAGCTATAAAAATCCAGCGCTGAGATATAGGTGACACTTCAACTTTGTAACATTCGGCTCGTACAATATCATATATATCATACGCAAAATTCAAATTTCACTATAATGGTACTTCTGGTTTGTTGTTGTGACTGCTTGGCCATACATCATTCCTGAGAGAATATTCAACCACTTCAATATAAATTTATCTATGAGTAACCGCTGTGATTCTGAAGCCGAATCGATCAATTGGGCAATGCTTCGGAGGAATTCTTATGCTATTTTCAGATGGATCTGATGAAAAGATGCATGCGCCTGGATGGTTCTTAAATTTTATGGAGTCCATGGGATTCGACCCCAGGTCGGGTGGCCGAGTCAGCCTTTAAGGAAGGGAATTAATTGGATCTGTTAACGCTTTTCTTAATTCTATATCAAATATGCGCAAATCATTCAATATCGTCGAGTTGGTACCTTGGTATTCATTATCGATTTAATATATATAATCATTCGTACCTTTATCCCTGGCCAGGTGGGTTCAGGAGCTCTTGTTTTGGATCATGATGGGTTGACTCTTTGGAGTTTGCATAGCCAATAAGTAAATGCAACTAATAACCAAGTAGAAGCTTATGCAATCTTAAAGGGCTTATAGTTTATCAACAACCAAACGATAGGTACATTGGCGCAATGCAGTCTTAAAGGGCTTCTATTTTATAAAAACCAAAACCAAACCATAGGTACAATTGGAGCAATGCTTAGAAGGTGAATTTTTTAACAAGTCCGAATACCTTTTAGTGATGACACCAGCAACACCCTGAGTTTGAATTGTTTTCCTCAGCACAGTGAAAGTTGCGGGAGCAATAGAATTGACGACTCTTGGAGATATCCTCTACGAGGAAGAGTAGTTAGCATCTATGAGGTATGAGGAAAGTACTTAATTTTGGATTAGTGTATAATTTGACATTCTCATAGCATAACTCTGAGGACTGAAATTTTGAAGCTATATTTTTGTCGAAATCTTCTAATAAAGTGACATGATGTTAAAGCCACAGTTTTGTAAAAGCATATTAGTAGAGATTTGGAATGGAGAAAACAAGTAACTTTCAACATGGGTAAATTTCAAACTTTCTTCATAATGAGAGAGTATATAACATAGTATATGCCTATACAACTGAAGATACTCCAGAAACTGTCACAAGTTAATAGGCACGGTTTGCAAGACGAACGAGTTCCCGACAAAAGTCATTCTTTCAAATGAAACTGTTGCATTGTATAATTTGTTTCTTATAAAATGAAGAATTTGGAGTCTAGACCTCTTTCTGTAGGAATATTATAACAGATGAATGATAAGACTGACATCGGTTTCCTATTACAGTATAAAACAGCTAAATATACAAAAGTGTTGCCACCATATTATAGTAAGAAATAACATAGTTCAAATTCATAACGGTCTTTCCATGCATTAAGTGAAGCCTTATTTTAGACCGACCCAATTAGAGTGTACTGAGAAAGTAGCCAGTCAGTCAATATTGTCTCGTGTTATTCTTGCCTTCACTCAATATCTAGTTCTTGATATCCTTGTACCTGTCTAACTCTTTTAAAGCTTCACCTACACTTTGCTAGAATAAGATCTTGTTGTATCCTCTTGCTGACAATTTAATATCACAACAGACTGGTTATTCTTTAGCATTTCAAAGGTCTACAGTTTGTGAGTGTTTATGTTTGTAGCTTGGGCAGATACTTCTGCACAGGCCCAAGCGTGCAGGTGTGCAGAAGTCATCCAAAGTCTACTTAGGACACCATCTGCTTGAGTAGAAATGAACCGAGTCTTGCTAATGCTGCCTATCTTTTGGGATTAATATATTTCTTCTTGATTGCCTGCCGCATGCCTGCTTATGGTGTCTTTGTTTTGATTTCTTGAAGTGGGGGTCTGTTTTGGATGGGCATTTCCATGATGATTGCAAGCATATCAAACTTGTTTCTATCAATTGATTACTAACATCTTCGAAGAATTAAGCATGACATCACATCTTACTTCATTTCTGAGAATATGGAAATAACGTGCTACTAGTCTTCTTACTTTCCATGTGCAATAAACTCTGACCTTAGCTTTAGAAGTTCTGCAGTTGAAGAATTCATTATTAGTTAGTGCAAATGGTGAATTAAGCAGCCAAGATGAATGATCCTTTGTGCATTCATCAGGCAGGCTTGCCTCTCTTCAAACTTGAAGTTGAAGTGATATTTCACCATCATAGGGCTACCTATATATTGCGAATGAACCAATTATAAAAGAAATCATTTTTTTCAGATAATTGGAAGAACTGACTCAGATGTGTGCTTATTGAGCTTCAATCAAGTTATTAGAACAACAAGAATTGTCATTCGTTGTAGGCTTCAGAGTTCAGACAGAGCACACCTCTTTAGATTTTTTGATTAGCGGGAATGCACTGACAAAAAGCTGTTCTTTCCATGTAAATGCTTCTGGTATTGTCATCAAAATTTCCTATTTGGACGCAATAACTCTGTGACTTGAAACTTTCTGTTCCAGGCAAATTAGACATTCTAAATTGGGCAATTATCTGCCGCAAGTCCTATTTATTCTATTCTTTCTTTTTTTTCAAGCCTACATATATATTAAGAAATATATTAGCGGGCTTGGGCTTTTCATAAAGTTTGGTGACTTTTCTTTCTACTTTGGTTGTTTTTACTTCTTGTTTTAGTTTTATATTTTCCTTTATCTCTGATTTTTACTCCCTTTCCTGTTTTGATCATTAAATGCACATAATCATTGTGTTGCATTCAAATCTGTTGGATTTTCTTCGATGAAAGGAAAAATTACCAACAACTTGAGGCGAGTATATTTACAAACAAATATCTCAAACTTGGTAGTGAGAATATTACAGGTTTAGCCAGGCTAACTCCAAGACAGACATAGCCAAAGATGTCCTTGTTCTCATGGACATTTAGTAAGAAATTTAAGCACCTACTACGTTGGTATAAGGATATAATCTGTCATACAGTTTCTATTACTGTAACTGCTCTTGCACACCTGCCACTTAATCCATATCATTATTACATAATCGCAAATTCAACCTTAATTTAATTCTTTTTTTTTAACATGTTAGATTGATAACATCACAAGGTGAACCCTCGATGGCCAGTTTACTGTGATCATCAACTTTTAGCATATAATGAAAATTTTATGATATACAGTTGGCCTTATAATAAAAAACTTCTATGATAGACAGATAAAAAAGTTTATACAGATATTTGAAAAATGGAAATTTGTAGAAAATTTTATAACAGCAAAAGCTGCAAATACTGAAAACAGTAACATTTTAACAAGATGGGAAAATGAAAAGAACCTTATTTTTGTTCCATTGGACCATCAGAAATAAATATCAGGTAGACAGCCTGTAAAAATATTACACTGTAAAAAGGAGCATCTAATAGGAAAATATCAAGATAAACAGTTACTTGCAAGAAAAATAAAGAAAACATAGGCTATTTCACATGAACGGAAAATTCAAAAATAAATACAGATAGCTAGCAATGCAATTTTATTCATATCATTATAGTTGTTAGGTTGTGATGAGCATCATATTTCCTACTTGAAATCATGCTTCACTGTCACTAGAATCCAAGGCCATTATGTGTATAAACAATGGATTACCAAAAGTCATCAACTGCCATTATTTATGAGTTCCTGAACACTTTAATGGGCGGTAAGTACCAAAACTTTTAGTCCTTGGGCTATCATTTCAATGAATTTGTATGTTGAGAATATTTTAGCATTGACTAATATTAATATAAATTATATTAGTTAGCTTTCAAAAAAAATATAATATTAATATTATATTAATATTTCACTTGTGAGGGAAAACTATATTTAAGTGTGACATATCTTATGGAGAGCATATAAAAGACCACGAATACAATAGAAGATAAATTAAAGTCCATGTCCTACTTACTCTTATACGTATTGAGGTGATTGAACAACCATGATAAGGGAAGATTAAAGAAGATGTATTATATAAATTTAATTAGATCGTAAAGAATTATTATTATAGTGTTTGTTGAATGCTTAAGATGTGTGATGGTTATAAATGAATTTTTATTATTAATTTGTTTTTAAAGAGGATAATTTTTGAATTGTAAGATATCCATCATGAATATTTATAATAGTTCTTCCCTCTAATGGGAGGGTTACATTGTAAAGTTTTCCATAGGTGACTAATTATATGGATTAATTATGGATAACAAGATGTATGATCAGACAATTTTATTATGTTGATGTCTTAAAACGGGAAATGATAAATGGATTACATTTGGTAGCCATTTTAATGAATTTATAGGGTATTAACCAAGTTGGAAAATAGTAAAAACATTTCCAAAGTGTATCAATGCTATGCTTCTAAGAGAGGAGGAAAAGAAACCACAATGATTGGAGGTGAGAAATTAAAGTCAATTTAATAAAATAGAATGAAAAGAAGAAGTTTTCATTTTTTAAGCTAGTAACATTAGGAAATTAAGACTATGAGAAAAATAAAATATATCTATGAATATCGGGTAGGAAGAAATGAAGGGATGTTCTATCAAGAAGAAAGTTCTTTTAAGGGTATTGATGAGTGGATGTAAAACCAAGGGATTTTAGCTAGTAATATCTTAACAATGAATTTCACCAGAATTTCCTTGGGGAAGGAAGAATATATGACAAGAGATTAAGACTCAAGATGATGAGGCTCATGTGAAATTTAACGATGCACTTAGATTATTATACCTATGGTGTAAATGGTAAACTTCCTAGTTGAAAAAAATGTGGAAATGATTATTGAAAAAGTAGTTGGTATCTTGATGAAAACATAACACTAATAACACTGATGAGATAACATAGATCCTAGATGGATGTTCAATAATCGTAATTCATAGTTGAATGTTTGTAAAGTAAATGAAATTGATTTTTTTTTATTTTTTTTTGATGAGCCATGATAAGAATGCTTATAGAGTATTATTCTAAAGTATTGAAATGTTCTCATATTGGCGATGTTTCATGGTAGGAAGATAATGATTTACATATGGTTCTTATAGTGATAATGTATCCATATGATAATAGCGATATGCATAGGTATTATGTATATTGACACATTCATTTACTAAGTGATGATAGGTATTTAATGTTCAATACTCATGATGGATATGATATGCATAACGTGGCATAGTAATTATGATGCGATAATATGAGGATTATTGACATGTGGTTCATTTATGAGAAGCCATGATATGTCTTTGATGCCAATATGTTGATGTTACAACTTATGATGGTATTTCATGAGGTGACGCATGTGATATGCATACAAATTTATGACATGCATGAGCATGCAGTTCGTCATTATTCATAATGTTGCGATTAACAAGGATGAATGTTCTCATGATGACATGCAAGACTTGGCATGTGGATTATTTTTTTATGATACTATGATGGTATAGCTAATCCATTGGTTGCATGTTGAGGTGTGATGATTGACAGGACTCCACAAATGGGCCGAGAGGGCCTGTTTATTTGATGATATGGTTAATGCATTGGATGCATGTGGAGATGTGAGGATTCACAGGACTCCACAAATGGGCCGAGAGGGCCGGTTTATTTGATGATCTCGTGTGAGCCCATACGCACGAGGGAGAATAAGTAACACCATATGGGCTGGGGACAAAACTCAATCAACACTACATATGCCAGTGATTCCTTTGTCTTGTGTATAGCTCTTGATGGATAGCTCTAGAAGAGCTATGGGACCATCTTGAGGAGGCCAAGTGCCTGATGTTCTAGGCTAGGTGCCTAGTATTGGATTGGGATGCCGAAGTCTGGAAGGGTTGCATAAGACTTCGATGCCTAGGGCTGTGCGCCTTAGTAGTTGTGGAGGGAGTGGGCCAGCCTTGCCAGATGCCCGGGGTCATTGAGTACCGGACCGGATGCCTGCCTTGGGGCAGATGAGGTCTGAGTCAGGTGCGAGCCTTGGGGCCAGCCTTGGACTAGGATACAGACCGGGTCAGGCTTAGCCTGGTGCCGAAAGTGGGAAAAAGGACAGAGATTCCTTGAGATTTCCCAGGGTGTTGGGGACTTTCGATGCCTGCTGGTTATACTAGTTCAGCAGAGGGTGTTGGAAACAGGAAGTAAATAAAATAATAAATAATAAATAATAAAAACAATACATAATACATAATTCAACATAACTTCGGGACGAAGTTCCTTAAAGTGGGAGAGTAAGTAATATCCCTCCCCTTAATAATAAATAATAAATAATAATAAATAATAAATAATAAATAATAAATAATAATAATAAATAAATAATACAAAATAAATAATAATAATATAAATAATAAATAATAAATCACTTAATAATAAATAATAAAAATAATAAATCATAAATGTTAAATAATAAATGATATTAAAAATATATACAAAGAAAATAAATAAAAATAAAAATAGTAATAACCATACTAAAACTCTAAATAAGAATAAATATAAATAAAACAAGAAAACTATCAAAAAGAAGGAAATAAAACAAGAAAAGCTAAAAAATCAAAAGAAAAGTACAGAAATAAAACAAGAAAGCTAAAAATCAAAAGAAAGTTGCATGTAGACACATGGAGTGTGTGCATGTGGTTCCCCTTCCAATGTTGTTCTATTTAATAGATGGTGAGGAAGATGAGAGGCATTCTGGCATTCCATCTTTCCGAGATTCTATCTTTCATTCTCTTGGGAGAATGGTATACTAAGACCTAGGAGTCACTGGTAGTAGTATGTTGATTGAGGGCTCGGGGGTGGCAAGTTGTAGCAAGACGTTGCACAATTGAGCCTACGGTTGGGTGGAGAGTCGTCCCCAAAACCTTGTTGCGGTAAGCCTACTTCTACCATAGGTAAGTGCCACTCTGATTTAAATTTAATGATAATTAGGACAGTTAATTAGATATTTATTTTTAGACTGTTACAAACACCACTGTGAAGAAGCCCTTAGAACCTATATGTAGGTGTATTTCCCCCTTTGGCTTCTAATGGCTCCTTATCCAGATGTGTAACGCCCTCTCCGTTGGCCATAATCCCATAAATTTGCATATGATCACATATTCTGTCATATGATCCCTATGTGCTTGAAGCGCTGGATCGCTTAATATGACCCAGGGAATAATGCTCGACTTGGGTTTGCAGACCCCAGTTGTCCTTATGGAATTAGGTTTTCCACTGCTGCCTCCATTCTCCTTCTCCCTATTTGTTTCTTGCTGATCCCCTTCGTGTTGCTAAAGTCCGTTTCCTCCCAATGTTTCTTTGCTTCTTACCTCTGAAACCTTCTCTAGAGGTTTTTTAAAATATTGCTTTCCCACATCCTTACTTCTATCTTTAACTACCTGATTGTAGGAGGGAGTAGCACTCCCCCCTGCGCGTCCCGCCATGGTACTCAAAGTCAAAACCCTAGCGCCAACTTCAACCCTAGCTCAAGTTGTAGAGCTCCCTTCTAAAATTCTTTTCAGATAAAACCATATTATTACTTAATTAATATAAAGGGTTCCCACAATTATTTTCGTCTAATCTATTTGTATTATTACTTATTTTAATATAAAGGGCTTCCAAGTATATATGTTTTATACTGGAAATTTACTATTCCCTTGTATGGAATTTGACTTAGGAGCTAATATAAAGCATAATATATGTATGTTATGTGAATTTTGGTGATGGTTATAATTTCTTGTGCCTCGCTAAATTGATATGGTCATGATATAGGTTAGGTATGTTTATAAGGTCATGATACATGTATCATGTATGTTTATATGGTTTATGATTAATAAAGTATTGATTTGTGTATTAGCTTGTGTATATGGAAATGTGTTCAAAAGTACGGGTGGAGAAATACAATAAGATACTAAATAAGAAATAAATGATTTAGTATTTTTCAATTATAATTGTAGTAAAATAACTTTGCGAATAAAATGGGATTGCTATTTCATATTACATGATTCTAGAGTTGGTATATTTACACATTTAAAATCCCAAATAAAAAGGTGCTTATCACTAAACACTCTTATCGAGATCTCAAAGTCAATATGATGTGAGATTTTTCTCTATGTAAATATTTATAAAAATTCATTGTATTTAATAATATATAATTGGTTTACTATTTTGTTGAAGTTTTCCGACCTCTATTTCTATTTTCCTTTCGGCAAATATGATAAAGGATGAAAACAACTCCATTACCCTTCGAATGGATCAAAAATGCATGCAAAACACTCGTTTGAATATATTTAAAATTAATGGCCTTGGAGACCATTGGTATGTTTACGTTATTTACAATACTAAATGGACATTGATGAACTAATAAGAAATAATTTCAGGGCTTCTCACCGAGTTTCTCCACCATCAGATCTTTACTTGCGTTATTCCAAGGTGGATTATGACATCCTTATTCCAGATAGGAGTGTCCTAGGGAGCTAGCAACCCACGACCAGAAGGAAGGGTTATCTACTTGCCATATAACTCGGGACCTCTGCTGCCAAATCTGATTTGCCCATGAATCTTTCATGTATTATTTGTTCCACCGTCTTGGTTTATGTCAGCTTTCGCAATAGTGACGAACTGGTGAGGCAATTAATCAGTCCCACTAGTTGTAGTGAGGATAGTTTTAACTGGTGATGCTGATGGGGATAGAGCGGCTGGTGCTATTTGTTTACTTGAAGTTAGCAACTTAGTTGTCTGTGTCAATGATGTTGATGATAGGGATTCACTTACCTGCTGATCAGTGTTTCTAAAGATGGCCTCTTCAAGCTCTTCTACTGCCATGATTACGCTCTCTAATTTTGCCACTGTTTCTGCTCTGCTTCATTTCTCTCATTTCACAGATTTTGCCAGCTTGATCTCTTGACGTATCTGTTTGTATCTCTTTCTCCTCCATAGTAATTCCAGTTGACGCTCTATTTATCAGATCAGTCAGTTTTGCTGGCTTTCACATTGAGCCTTGAGGAGGGCTGCAATTTTTCTGTTCTAGTTAATCCTTGTGGAACTCTCAAACGCTTCTCTTTCAGAATTCGCCACTTCTTAGTATCGATGAAAAGCTCTGGCTGAACTCCCAGGGAATTCTGCAGATTCTCCACCATTGCTCTTAACTGAACCATCATTAAATGGGACTTTTTTAAATTTCCTCTTACAGAAAAAGGAGCCTGAACAAATAATATTATCACCAATGATTATACGATAAGAAATACATCAGTGTACGAAAAAGCAACAGCGTTGCATTGGAATTTCGACCAATACCTGAATCTCAGATTTTAAAAATGCATTTAAAGCCTCCCCAGCGTATGCGCAATGTCGGGTCATGTTTCCAACCTTTTCATAGAGATTCCATGGATATCTAAAGAAGAAATGTCCATGTCGTGGCTCCCAACTGGCAAAACTCGCCTGTGAAATTCACATAAATTTCTTAATAAACGGTGAAATTTATAAACGGATCACCAAGTTTATATAATAGGAGACGAAAGTAAAAGGTTTATATGATATTTACCAATGACGTTTCCGTGGCTTTCGAGTTCAGCACAAATTTACAGCCAATTGGAACCTCATCATAGCCTGGATACTGGCAATCTTTTGGCTAAACGACGTATTTTGTTACACATTCCGCTAGTGCAAGCCCAACTTTGATGGAATGGATAAATTTTCAAAGATCCTCTGCACCCACTTGCCGAATCCTCCTGCACACAGAAAGGACAGATCTTTTCCATCGCTTGAAAGCCTGTCATATTCTGGTAATCAGATGCTCCTGGAAGTTGTTGCGAGCTCCTGGAAGTTAGTTGAAACTTTCTTTTATACCTTAGAGAAAGGAGTCCTGATTTTCTTATTATATTGCAGTAAGTTTTCGTTGAAAGAAATCTATGGAGTGGAAGATTAATATTCAGGAAAAGATGGATGTTATTACCATTTGTAATTGTTGCGTTTTTCATTAATGGTGGTGGTGTAGAAGGATAATTCAACGTTTTTTTTGCTGATATGTGCTTAATACTAGTGATGTCTCTGTTTACTAACACCTGCGAATTTTGGTGTAACAGCACTCATGACTCCAACATCAATCTCTATTGGGTTGCCTGAACCTACCAGTAATATAAATTTGACGAACTCGTTCTATCTCATACTTAATTATTCCCAGTCGAAATAACAGGCCAACCCCGCTAATGCAGTGTTACAGGCCTGGCCACATTGTCCCGGGGGACCCCTCTCTCCATGCTTTTATATCTAGAAAATGGTACTGAAAATGTCTGCTTGTGTAGGGAACAATATATAAAGAAAATTACGGCAATAGCTCGTAAGGAAACTTACATTTAGGAAAATTTAGAAAGCAGCTTGTGAACTATTACCGTTCTTATTACACTCGAAGAATTCCTCGGCTCCATCAGTACGGCAGATAAAGAACAATATACTAAATCTTCGTCTACAATGGGTTCCCACGCAGGCCACTAAAAAGTCGAGTGGCCCAATGAGAAGGAAAACTATTTTTTCCCCCGAAAATTTGACAGTTGTATTTGTCTTTGGATTCTATTTTTTCCCAAGTCAGCTTAAAGATATTTAATAATTGATTCGTAGCTAATCTTTTTTCACAAGGTTATGGAAATATATTTATTTTAATTTTTTAACCACTTTTTAAATAATGATACTTAAATATTTATTAAAATCAAATTTGAGAATTATATTTGTCTTTGTAATCTATTTTTTCCACCCGTCATCTTTGAAATATATATTTTTTAGTATATTTTTTTTCATAAAAAAAAAGGTCTTATTTAGTGTATTTATGTTAATTTTTTTCTTTAAGTTCAAGTTTCACTCATCTATATTTTGAATATGATAAAACTTTCAGTAAACATCACATTACATTTATATCGAGTTTAAGTATTTCAAAACACCTAATATGATTTAACGTCAAAACAAAGATATTTTTTAATAATAATATTTAAATAATTATTAAAATCAACTTTAGTTTATTTAAAAAATTCGCATAAAATTACATATATTTTATTTACAATATAATAATATTACATTACTTATTTCAAACCGAGTTAATATCGCTAATAAAATAAAACTTTGGAGTAAATTTTATATACTTGTCTTTTCAACCCAGTGCATTCATATGCAAGCCATGACGCAACTTTCATACTTCTTTCAATTGAACGTTCTTGTATGCAACGCAACTTTTAAACATACATTTAACCAAATGGTCTTATAAGTAAGCCATGACGCAACGTACAAAGATACATTTAACCCAATGGCCTCATATGCAAGCCATGACGTAACATTCAAATATAAATGTGTTGGAATATTAGGACTTTCCTCCACTTTATTGTTTAAGCAATATTAGGATTCTCTTTAAGTGTATTTCATCTCTACTTTATAATTCTTTGATTTTATTCGTTAATTATCCTTAAATTTTTACGGTTAAAAACATATATAAAGTAATAATCTTTTTGAGTTGTTATTAAGTAGATATAGAAATTTACTTTTTAGTTTAACTCAACCTTTCACAAGCCATGTTAGACCAGTAAACGATGAAACCTCAATATTTTTTAGCAAATGTGTTCCCATGCATATTTCAACCATTCAATCTAACTCAATGAGCTATATTCTCTAACAACTTAGGGACACCAATAAAGGCTAGACACCATTATTTTTATATTTTACTTATTACTTTAGCTTTTTTGGTTCAAAATAGTTTCTCTTATGTCTTTACCAAAATTAAAAAATAATATATTAAAATTAAGTATATGTTACCACTCAAACTAGCACGGGTTTTAGGAGAAGATTCTATAGAGAAACTACTAGGTCAAAGGGCAACAATGGAGCGACAACCCACTGTCGCCTTAGGTAAGGCTCCCCGCTCTTTACGGAAATTCATCGATGGGAGGAGTCCCTGTATGTGAGGAATCACAAGGATGGGTGGATCAATGATATAAGGTGAGGTGATTCCTAAGGCCTATTCAAAAGAGGGGCTCAAATTGATAGATTACTTGATTCGAAAGCAATGTGTTAGGCTCTAGGAAGGGATAAAAACAAACTTGAGCCTAGGTTTGGAGGGTATGCCTTGATGAGGGGCTTCCTACACTTAAGGATCCTTGTGGAGAAAACAAATTCTATGTAATATTTGTGGAATTTGAATTGTAAGTTGCAGGACCACAAAGTACCCAAGTGGGCCCAAACTATAACAAGGGTATGGAGTTGATCAACCAAAGAATGGCTTGACCTAATAAGGGAAGAGAATAGGATCAAAGGACTAATTTCTTGTGAGATTTGAATGTGATGATCCAAGTGAGGATACTAACCAAAATAACCCTAGGGAAAGAGAGGGTCTTATAGCTAGGGGTTGTTATATCTCGGGATTCGACTATCAAATTGTCCTCAAACTTGGAGCACACCTTAAGAAGACCCCAACGCAGTTGTGGACCAATTTCGAAGGTGTTTGGGTTGCTATAAAATATTTTCTTTGATGCCCTAGGTGACCCTCTAGGGTTAGGCGTTGAATTCGGAAGAGTGAAGAAAAGAGAGATAAATTTGACCACCAAGGGATGTGAGGATTAGTGCCTTGCTACATTCTCTTAATGGAGTCAAGATACACATAGATCGAGAATTTTTATGAGCTGAGGAAACCTAATTGATCTACGACATCCTTTCCAAGGGAAACAACTAGGTTAATATGGATTTATACTCCAAATGTGTGAAGGAGACAAATTTTTGAGGTCTTGCAACATACGAGGTGCCTCTAGGAACATTCACTGAATTCCTCAAAGAGAAGCAAATGAATTAAATCACTTATTCAACGTCTTAGAAGAATTTTTCTTTACATTAACCCATACAAGAATAATGATAATAATATACATGCATTAAGTAATATTAAAAAAATAGCATTAAAAGTTCATTTACATGAGAGATAGAGTATATCAAGCCATCAACTTTGTATTAGAAAGAAGCTCCAAAGACAATAGTGAAAATACAAACATCATAGTGCAGTAAGAAAGCTCGAAAAATTTCATCCCAACAAAAAGTGCGAAAATATCTCAAGATATATTGAACCAATCCAAGTGATGATGAAACTCAAATGAGCTATCATTAATTTATATCCTTTCAAAGGAGTTTGATTTTCCTAGTTAGCCCTAATTAAGACCCAAGTAATAAAATAATGTTCAACAATAACATCCCTTGGTGACACGCCCACCAAGATAGCTCCATAATATAAAGATAAGCCTCCCAAGAGGGAAAAATAGTTAATACAACGAGTCTTTGGAACCTTGAAGAGGCCTAGTGGAGTTCAAAATATATCGAGTTCAGAGAATAAGCTCTAAACATTCTGACCAAGGGGCTCGCCCCTTGACATCCAAGCCAAACAAATTTGGTGTCCCCGGAGGGTGTGGGGGCACAAAGACATCCTCCTGGGTCACCGAGTGGGTCGATAATGCCGTATACAATCTATAAGGGCTAGAATGATGACATAAGCCCTCCCTCTATCTCCCATGGTGAGACACATCCTCATCTAGGCCCTGAAACATCTGCTAAGTGTATGGTGCAAGTCTGAATTCGATTGGTTATGGTAGTCCAAGTGCATTAACCTCATCCAAAAAGGTGGAAAATGAGTAATCAATGAATGGTGTTGAGGGATCCATTAAGTGGCAATCTGCTCTTCGCTATGGTGGGGGCCCACGACTCTCAATTCTCACCCTACATCTACCAATATGACCCTCTAGAGGGCTTAAACACCTTATAGGGAGACTACAACCCCAAATATAGACCCACTTTCAATCCTATATAATATTCAATGCATCCCCTCACCTTCCAGTACAACAAATCATTAGAGTAATCGAGTAAAAGAGCTTACAAATCATGGAATCAAGTGGACACTTCAAAGTGGCATGCCCTTCCATAGTGTGATTTAGTATGTACAAGTGTCTCCAATCTCAATAAGGGGGTTAATCAATGACCCTATTAGGTGGATTCAAACTCTAAACGGGGTGACATGTCCATGGTACATCTATCAAATAGTAGGTGGCATGTGATATATTGATGGAACATAATGGGGCATCAAGGGGAAGGCTCTAAGACACATGTCATGGTACAAGGGTAGATAAAATAAGGGAAGCCCGAACTTGGGTATATGGATGTAGGAGGGAGAAATCATGGTACATGAGTTACCCTGGCATTTGTTTTTTCACCCTTCTTGATATTCATTTTGGCTTTTATTGATTTTTCTTTTATAACTGCTTGGGGCTCAAGTGGATGAGAGCATGCTTTGTAGGATATAGTAGTAGATACCCCCTTATTCATTTTCCACCATGGGTTGGGACAATCATGGGTTGCTCAATGATTGAAGGGGCTCATCTAAGGCCTATAGGAACCAGGGTGATGACTAGAGATAAGTAGTAGAGCTCATGTTTGGCTTTTTCCCACACACTAAATTTGTATGTCCCAACCATATTTTACAATTTTTTGTACATTTCCTAATGAGAGTGGCCAAATTATGATTTTTAGTTTCTTTTTAGCTGCATCAACCTTTAGGGCATCGTTTTAGGCCCAACTCAAGGTGTGCCCAAGGGGAGGGGGAAGCTAACCCATTACGGACCTAGTGGAAAAATGTGGACCCAATTGGGAAAAATAATTAAGGGGTTGTAATGATCAGAAGGGGATGATATATATGGTATTGGGAGGCGTAACCACACAACCAAAACTAGGGTTTCCAATGTAGTGTCACTCCTAAAGCTAGTAACCAATAAAGGAGATCCCATGAGACTAGGATAGAAGGCTAACCATCAAATCGAGCAGAGTATACAAGAGTATATACCTAGCCCACTCTTCCTGTTGAATCCCCCCACCTATCCATGCTTAAAATTGTCCATGATAAGTAAACAAAGATACCTAACTACATAATTAAAATCAATACCTTCGGGGCTGGAGGGCCTACCTTTAAACATACGATCATAACAAATGGGTGAGTGACCACATGGCTGGCTCAAGTGGCGGAGATAATGGCACATCGAGTTATCTAGTTGTTGCAAAGGGGTTGCTCGCTACTACTTGAGGACCATCTAGGAGAAAAAAACATTCTATGAATACCACCCATTGATGGTGGGTAACAATATCTATTTAATGTACTTGTTAAATTAATTTTGACTTGGCTATAAAGTATAGTAGAATAAGTTTTCAGTCAAGAGGCCTATATAATGAGCATATTTATTTTTATTGCATATTCTAAGAATATCCCATAATCTAATTGATATGAGCATTATGTTTGATCTTTCTGCTATGAGTAGGATTCTTAGATACACCAAAAATTTGCTATCTAGATAAATTCAACACTTTGTAGAACAAAAATTGACTTTATAGCAATATTAGAATTTTCTTAGGTGTATTTAAACTCAACTCTATAATTAATTTAGTTGACAAATATTTTATTATTTCTAAATTATCATCATTAAAAGTATATATGAGTTTGTATCAATTTATATTAAGATGTAAATAAGTTTTATCAATAATCTTATAATTAAAATTTATAATATATTTTTTGAAAACTTACTTTCCTTATTGAAGTTATTATTAGGATTACAAATACCCCTAAATGTTGGTGATTTATTTTTCTATCTACCTTTTTTGATTCAAAACGAATTTTCCTATTTCTATAACAATTATATTACAATATTGGCTATACTAAAATTAACAATCTATTTAATATAGTTGTTAAGTTAATATTCACTATAAAGTACTTAAAATGATTTTTGGATCAAGAGACACTCTATCAATATAAGGGAGAGTACAAATTGACTTTAAAACAATATTATTACTATTTTAAATGTATTTTAGCTCTACTTTGTAATCCATTCGACAAAATATTTATGATTTTTAATTTCTCATCTTTAAAACCATATAGGTATTTGTATCAATATACTCTAAGATGTATTTAAGTGTTTATCAATGTCACTATAATTTTAATTTATAAATTAATAATCTGTTTTCAAAAAATGTAGTTTCCTCATTGAAGTTATTATTTCGATTAGGGATCCCCCTCAAGGTTAGGGTTGATTATTTTTATACTTTATTTCTTAGACTAGCTTCTTTGAATCAAAATGATTTGTCCTCTATTAAAATAAGGGAATGTATTTAAGTGGTGAAAAACGGTAAAAAGGGAAATTTGGCTTACAAGGACCCAACTAAGAGCACATCCACCTATAGGTTTATGATTCCCAAACCAATTAACACAACTTTGGATAAGTTATTGTTTCCTCATGTAGAAGTTATATATAAGGTCATTCCACAAACAACCCACCCACCATGCATCCCCCTCCCTACCAAAAAAAATAGATAAAAAACCCTTGATTGACACTAATAAAGAGAAAAGAAAAATATGAAGATTATCCTACATCGGTCCAAACCTCTACCGTGCATTATATAGAAATGATGGTGAGCATATGGATGTTTTTATGGAACTTCTACAAAGAAATTGTGTCATGGACCGTGATGATTCTTAGAATAAAACACTTTGAGTTTGTAGGGATTGAAAGTAATGAGCTTTATGATAACCAAAACCTTCAATTATATTTATCTTGGGGGATCACGTTTCATACTGTGTACAAGGAGGGGAAAGTAGGGTATACATCCTTCTATCACCCAAGCTCTCAATTTTCATAATTGATGATGTAACAAACTCTTGAATTTAAGCAGCATGGATGTTTCTTAATCTCATGGTTTGAATCCTTAACTTCACCAACTTGTATGCATATGATGAACTATGAAAGAGAGTGATGTTATGCGACTGGCTAGTTGAATATCCCTCAAAGGTTGACTAGTTATTGTGTGGCAATTTTAACAATATGGCTTCTCATAATGATAATATTATCATTAAAATTTTCTACAGGTTTGTTAGGGTCCTATCCTAACCTCCTTCATTCGAGGTACTTAGGTGTTAGTGAATTAATGCATGAGGTCATTTTATATGGGTGTTGAATTAGTGAATTAATGTATCAAGCCATTTTGTTAGAAGAGGGCTCATTTGGTAATTGGTAGGTGGTTATTCAATGTAAATGGTCATCCTAATTAAATAAGTCCCACTTGATGGTCAATACTCATTATGATGGAAAGAATCTTCATAGGGTTTGACTAGTGACAAACTATTTATAGTAGTAGAAGGGTATGTAATTTTTTTCCAAGTTATGTTATTATATTGGACCTTTGCTCAATTGGAGGTTTCTCCTTGATAGGGATGGTGAATATTTCTCTCTCTCTCTTAATTACATGTGAAAAGGTTGATATTTTATAGGTTCTATATAACTCTTTCTCCTATGTTTATTTTTTTGTACTTTTTATTTCTTCAAATATTGCTCATATTTTTTTATGTCCCTTTTATTAAGTATATGGTAACTGGTAACACAAATCTTTCTGTAATATTAATAATTCTCCTAGAATAATAGGAATTTGGGGATTTTCACCCCATGATAATACTCATGCAAGAGTGATACTCTATAGGGAGTGAAAGAAGAAATCTTTGACCAATCCAATAATACCATAAATTCTAAGACTTATATCAAAATATTATTCATGTGATGTCACTTACATTGGTGGACATGACCCTATAATTGTTGGATATTTATCTCAAAGGACTCCTTGTATGAGATTTGATTGCACTAGTATAGTTCTCTAGTAACCATTTTGGTGGACCTAAGGGCATAATGAGATACACCAAAAAAACATGACTTTAGAGAATAGAATCACACACATGGAAAATTATGCCTTTTATATCGAAGCTAGTGTTTCTAAAATTTACTACCTAAACAAACAAGTTACTAAGATTAACTAATTACAAAAAATTGTCTCTATAAACACAATGATTTGTAATTTCAGAAGTAAAATAAATTAGGTTTTCTTCAAAACATATCCTATCCTCCTTGGTTAGTATCACTAAATATTTGATAAGATACTATTGTTGCAAAACTTATCCTTTTTAATGGAAAATGGAAATAATAATAATAATATTAATAATATTTCTCCTAGAATAAGACCATGGGTGGGTAGTTCAATTGTTTATTGCCATGACATGAAGTATTATGTAAACAATGATATTCAAGGTTCAAATCCCCATAAGTCAAACAAAAAAAAGGCTCCTAGAATAATAGGAATTGGAGGACTTTTACCCCATAATATTACTCATATAACAATAATACTCCATAGGGAGTGAAAGAATTTAATGAAATAGTACCATTTCTGAGATTTATATAAAAATATTATTTATGTCATATTAATTACATTGGTGTGTATCTTTGTTGACCATTTTGATGGACATGGCCTTCAAATGTGGGATCTTTATACCAAAACACACCCTGTATGACATTTAATTACAATGATATAGCCGTATGGTAACGATTCTGGTGGACCCAAGGTCCCAATGACATCAACCAAAAACATGACTATAGAGAATATAATCGCCCACATGGAAAACTATGCCTTTTATATTAGAACCGATGTTCCTCAAATTGACTACCTAAACACACAAGTTGCTAAGATAGACTAATTATAAATAAATGTTTTTTTAATTTCCTGCATGCAAGAAAAACTCTCCAAGGTTATAGCCAATGTGCTATCCAAAGAGGTAAACTAGCGAACAATAGAAGTAGAGTGAACTAGTGGTTAATCAACAAAAAGGGGAGGGAATCACACCAAATTAGCCTTTCTATATAATCAAAACTATATACCTCACAAATTTCCTAAATTAGATGAAAACATATTTGATGGTTTGACCACAATAAGATGGGTTAATCAGATGAATCACCACTTCTCCATCCAAGACATCATTAATAAACTACTAGAATTTGGGTAGGTATGGTGTACATGGATAGGAGCATTGGAAATGGTGGTAATGTCATGTAGGAAGTCCTTATTGTGGGATAGATTACCTAGAGCCAATTTCTAAACACCATTTATATTCACCTTGAAATAAACATCCATTTTGTAGAGTTTATTGATCATGTTGCACCAAATAGGAATAATCAAATAGAATATTATGGCCTACGAGTAACTTCCTATTGACAGAGAGAGCATGCCTAGTTATTTTTTCATAGAATATTTTATCATTGGTCTAAAGGAGGACATTAGAAAAAATTATTGATCGTTCACCCAGCTACATGGTTGGAAACCTATAAGTGAGCTATGGAAGCATAGGTTATGGTAATTATATAAAAAAAACAACCCACATCATTCATTTCTCATGTCCCCCTTCTATATTTCCACCCACTCTGTCAACTTCCTAACCTTTGAGTTCATGGTAGGTTGATCTTTACAAAATAGATTGAATATCCATATCTTAATTTTGTTATTATAATGATGAATAATGGGTCAAATTACATTTGTGTAAGAAATAAAATTATTTTTCATTGATATCACCTACCCTAACATGCATCAAGAAATTTTAAAGGAAGGCATCCCAAATCTTGATCTAGTAGAGACTACTCTTTCTTCTCCTCAAGAAATCACCTTGAAGCCTTCTTATGAGGAACCCAAAATTTTCCACCATAATTTATTAATAATTTTCAATTACTATACATTAAATCTAGTTTCCTATATCAAGCACACAAAAGCCATTCTTTTAATAAATAGTGGCACCTCCAACAATTTTATCATTGTCGAATTTCCAAAACAAAACCATCATTATGATGATATGGTAAATAATTTTCAAATAAGGATAGTCAATTAAAATTTGATAAAATGTGGAATCAATTGTGAGAGTATGAAACTTCAAATGGGTTACTATTTTCTTAAACCAAACATATTAATTATTGCGAAGGGGGACATTATGTGTCTCTCAGAGAAAAATGGTATTGAATATTGGGTGCGACCATAATTGATCTCAAGGATTTGTACATGTGATTCAATAAGATGTCCAATAAATTCATCCTCATCCACTAGAAATTATCAAATATCATCATTTAGAAAATATCTTAAAGAAAGGAATATTCAACAGTACATCCAATTAAATCCCATCCATGTTATCAATAGCTTCCTATAGAAAATACACTCTAATTTAACAGTACACACTACTTTTCCACCCAATATATTATTAATAAACTAGTAGAATTTTGGTGAGTGTGTTGTACTTGGATCATGAGCATTGGAAATAGCAGTGATGTCACAAGAACTCGTATGTGGGATACATTTCCTAGAGCCAATTTCTAAACACCATTTATGCTCACTTTAAAAAAGACATCCATTCGTTTGAGTTGTTGATCGAGAAAATACACACTACTCCATGCAAGACATTATTAATAAACTAGTATAATTTGGGTGGTTATGTTTTACATGGATCAAGAGCATTGGGAATGGTGGAAATGTCACAGGAAGTCCTATGTGGGATACACTACCTAGAGATAATTTGTAAACACCATTTATGCTCACCTTGAAATCGACATCCATTTTTTGGAGTTCTTCATCAAGTTGCATAAAATATGCATAGTGAAATGCCATATTGTGGCATATGAGTAATTTTCTGTTGACACAGAGGGCATACCTTCTTATTTTTTTAGAATTTTTTTTTATCATTAGTCTAAAGTAGGACGTTAGAGAACAACTATTGGTTGTTCACCCAACTACATTGTTGGAAACCTATAAGTGGGCTAGAGTCACATTGATTGTGGTAATTATATAAACCAAACAACCCACATCATTATTTTCTCATCTCCCCCTTCTATATTGACATGCACTCCCTCTACTTGCTAACCCTTGAGATTTTATAAGTTGATATTTACAAAAGAAATTGAATATCCATGTCTTAACTTTTGTTATCATAATGATGAATAATGCAACAAATAACATATATGTAAGGAATGATTTGTTTTTCATAGATATCACCTATCCTAACATCCACTAGGAAATTTTAGATGAATCCATCCAAAATCTAAATTTAGTAGAGGTTTCACTTCCTCCTCCTAATGCAATCACCTTGAAACCTTATTATCACGAATCCCAAATTTCCACATGATTTATTAGGATTTTTCACTCCCTACACATTAAAGTTGGTTTTCTATATCAAGCACAAAAAGGTCATTGTTTTAATTAATAGTGGCATCTCCCACAATTTATCAGTGTTGAATTCCAAAGAAAAGAAAATGAATCATTACAATAACACGATACACAATTTTCAAATAATGATAGTCAATTGAAATTTTATGAAATGTGGCATAGATCCTGAGAATATGAAACTTCAAATGGGGTAGTATTTGTTTAAACAAACATATTCACTATTGGCAAAGGGGGCATTATGTGTCGCTCAAAGAAAATGGTTATGAATATTAGGTGCAATCAAAATGGATCTCAAGTACTTTTACATCTAATTAAATATTAAGTGTAATAAGTTCATCCTTAACCCATTGAAATTACCAGATATCATCATTTAGAAAATATCTTGAAGAGAGGCATATTGAACATTATATCAAGTTAAATTCCATGTATGTTATCGGGAGCTCCCTATAGAAAATACATCCTAACTTGTAGTTGGATTTGAATATGCATAAATATTTATTTAAAATACCACATGTCATATCCACTTCATTTTGAGAGCATTATGATGGTGTCCTAAGGAAATTGGTAGATAGTATCATCGTGTGTTACCACTAGCATCCTTTTAAAAATAGAATGAAATTGAAAATGTGACTCAAGGGCTATTGGAGGTTAGTGTGATACATCCACATATTAGCCATTTTCCATCCCAATATTAATTGTATTTTCAAAAGAATGAAATTTCACATATGCCCTAACTTTTTTTTTTTCACTTAACAAATTTACAATCAAAACAAATTTTCCATACCGAGTATTTATAACCTCTTTTATGAGCTTTAGGGTGCCTATTTATTCACTATATTATATTCTCACCTTTGCTATCATCAAGTCTCAGTCAAGCTACATATGAAGGGAATTAAGTCTTTATAATGATGCACCTTTTGTTGTTTCTAATTCCCTATTCACTTTTTAAATCACCGCGAACAATATTATTTGACCCTTCCAACCTATGTTTTTCATTGTATCCTTTAATGACACCTTTATTTATAATAAGGCATAGGAATCAAAAATGGATATTCATCGTGAAGTGATGCAACTACTTCAAGATAAGTAGTTGTTCCTCATACATTCCAAATGTATTTCTGGCACTTCTAAAGTGGAATACTTGGATTACATATTTAGTAGGATAGGGATGTGATAGGATCCTACTAAAATTTAGTCTATGAAATCTTATATGGTTTTTTAGGAGTTATTAGCTACTCTAAAAAATCTATGAAAAATTATAGGAAAATTATGGCCATTCACCACACTACACAAAAAGAATGTTTATGTGTGGAAAAAATATAGTAGGGAAAGCCATTGTGATTTAAAGAGAGCTTGTGTACTACTCTAGTCCTAATAGTTCCCTATTTTACTTAATACTTGTGTCCTGGAATGTAATGAGGCATTGAGGACATGTTCATGTAAGATGATCAATGATTGTGATCTCCATAGTATAAAAATTGAGTCATATAGTCATATGCTAGGCGATGCTTATTCTATCATATATTAGAAGGGTAGAAAGAATATGGTGGCTTGTGATTTTTCTATAAAGATGACGAAGTAGGTTCCCCCTTTTCCTTATCCTTATAGGTTTTAAATTGGTGGGAAGAGGCACAACACAAATGTACTTCCATCATGGTTCAACTCTTATAGTGAATCGAGGACTTCAACCCCCTACTAGCTATATTTGGTAGCAAGACCCCACTATAACAAAGAAAACACATTGCAAAGGTTCTTCAATGTTACAAGATGAGGAAGAGTCATAAAAAGAACATCCACTAAAATCTGTATCATTGGTAACAAGGTTTTGTGCCAACATTTAATGGATGTTCACTACAACGAAATATTTTTAGTAGCTAGAGTCTTTCAATAAAGGGATTTTTTAGGTATGTTTAAGTCAGTAAGGTGCACTAGTACACCCATAATCAATACACAATAATGAATATTATATATTTTAAAAGAATTCACGTACAACATAAGTGTAATAGAATTGGTGGATATTTTATCATGAAGATCATAACTTATCTCATGGGTAATGATAATAATAATGATAATATTAATAAATCATTCAAGGGAAAAATGATTTTTTTTATCATTAGGCATACCAATATTCTTCTTACAATCATTAGCATTGATGTGTTTATTCACAATTAGAGCATCGACACACTACAATCATTTAAATGCACCATTTATAAATATTCCTAGACTGCACCAAAGCATTCAAAAATCCATTGCTATGTTTGAGAGTTAATATTGTGGATTTCATGTTTTAGGTATGAAAATGATAATATATAAACATTAATCTTTAATCAATATTTCAATCAAAAATTTGTATTCCCTTAATTCTCAAAATATTAGATGAGACAAAATTTTGAAACTGGAGATTATATTAATTATGAAGGAATAACATTAATTCTAATCCCTTATCTAATGTGGTAGATATGAAGACTTGTTAGAATCAAAGATTTAGGATCAAGAAATAAAAAAATAGAAATATCTAATAATTACTGGATGATAACAATGATCATCCTATCAAAATGTTCTTAGTAACTCATTAACTTCTTAACTCTAGTGAACTCACTTGGAAAATATTTCTAAAATTATGTTAGTCATTTCATATATATATATATATATATATATATATATATAACATAATTGCTTCAAGCCTCGATCAAGGTGTGACCTGGATGGCAATCCCATCAAATTCTAATTAATGCGAAGGACATTGGGGCAGACACTCAACACCCCCCCCCCCCCCCCCCACACACTCGAGGTGATGGGTGTTGTGACTCCTTTCATGCAAAATGTAAATACCACTACGGAAGGTGGCAAAGAAAGTATGTTAGTTTTCAGGTTTGGTGTCAAAAAATCTGCGAGGTTTGTAGGCCGATTAGGTGTTTAGGGGACTGCAGTGTGGACGAGGGAATCTGTGGCCAGAGATACATTGTAGCTCTAGGAAAGGTGGTTGATTATTCGTCTTTGGGAGAGGGTAACTTGTTATGTTAATTGTTTCTTCTCCCCTCCTCCATGCATCTGATTATGTGGTCATGGGATTTGGTTTTGCATGGGGCCGAATTCTCTGCATGTGGGAGTAACTAGGGATACTGGAAGACACTCGTGTTGGTAGTATAGATGCAGTATGCTATCTTAACTTGTATGGTCTCTGTGTCGGTATGCTATGAAATTATTTTTCCCGAATGGGGTTATATGGGATGCAAGTTTATGGCATTAGCCCTGGGCAATGTTGTTGTCTAGTTTGGTTTGAAGACCTTGGGGTCTGGGGTTGGGTCACCTTCCCTATCTGTAGGGTTTGTTTAACTATTTTTTATGGGGTTGAGGGGAAGTTTTCCCCCCTTCATAACTGGTGGTTCTGGAATCATAAATATTTTGTTTTTTGGCTTTCTTTTCTCCACACCCATGACCTTTTTGGAAGCTTTTTCAGGGTCACAATTGAGGTTCTGCACCGCTTTAGGTTTGTGAATCATTATAACATTGTTAGTGTTGGTTATGGTGGTCTCTTAAACTCTATTTCTGGCTAATGGCATGGAGGACCTCGATTGGATGCATGCGCTGAGTTTGGCAGAGATTCAACGTTTTATAATATGGAAATTATGGTTTTGCTCTCCCATGGCATGTGTGCGGGAAGTAGGTACACCTAGAAGCAAAGTGATTCTGGGCTCAGGCCACCATGTGTATAGGTATCCAAAATCATCCATCTTTTCACCGTGCACTGTGGGCTGGTTGTGATAGCGAGGGCAGGAAATGCTAGGGGCCATGGTAGGAGGCCTCGGGTGAGAGTCTAGGAGGAGAAGCCGAGTTCCTTAGGCAAAAGAAGGGGCCGTAATCCGGTAGCCAACACCATTAATGACGTGGCCAATGCTTACTACGAAGGGACCAATGAAGAAATCATGAGATTGATTGAGGAGTGGGAAGCAAAACTCAACCGCTAGGCGAGATCGACAGAGATTGACATGGAGGACTGGCGAGTGATCGTGTTGGATCCTAGGCATACTCGCGGCCAAGTAACCTAATTCAAACAGACTTTTTTTTGTATTGGACCATGAAAAGTCTTGTCAGTAAGGCCTTGGAGCAGATTTATTGAGCATGGTGAAAGTGGTACAGGAAATCCCCAACTACAAGCAGGACTTCTAGAAACTTTAGTTCCAACTGCAAAAACACGATGGTTTCCTTCATTGGATTGAGAATCACCTCCCTTGTCTTCTCTTATAGAGAGCGTTGACTGGTTCCAATGCTAAGGAACCGACCCCAGTCGAATCTGCTTTTGTCGAGGGAGATGAATAGGAAGACAATTGGTTTTAATTTCCAACATGATGTTTTATATGTTTATAGGCAAATAGACTATGGACATGGTCATGATATACATACTGATATAGCTTGGGTAGAAATAATTATCACCTTTTTCTATTGGATGGCTTATCATGTGGTTAGGTGGCCAAAAAACTTGGTTTCCTTTTGGGCAATTTGAGGCCACCTAACCACTCATATGTGGCTGTAACTTTCTTATATTTAATTAAAATTGAAGGATCTACCAAGCTTACAAAAAAAAAATGGCTTCAACCCTTTTATTTTTATTTTTTTGTAAGACAATGAGACTTTTTTTCAAAATTAATTACATTAGTCTTTCATATCCATGTCTTAAATAAAAAAGGATACATGGATTTAAAGTAATAAATATTGCATCAAAGTAATACCTTCATAGTCATGTTAGCATTAGTGATGTTAGCATTTACATGTGACGTGTTTATGAACATTTATATATCTTATAGTAAGTTATATTGTATTCATGGAGAACCAATAGTTTCTTTTATAATGAGAAAATACCTAAGAATAATTTTCAATGAGGCTCGTTGAATACAATTAGTTGCATGGGCTAGTTTTTCAATATGAAAATACTATCTTTTATTGAAAAAAGTAGTTACATTTCCATAGATCTTTGTCTCCTAACATTCCATTGTATATCATAATATGTTTGGTATTCATTTTTCTTCAAGATCCATAAGTGAAGATCTATTTTTACTAAACATAAATAGAACAAAAAAGACCCCACAAATCTAAAACTTTCATGATCTAATCTGATTAGCAACAAGAAAAAAACACAGTATCACTAGACAATTCTGGAGACTAATAGAGTGTCACCAGTCAATACTTGTGACTATAGCTACTATGATCCAAAATAAGGAAAAACAATTATTGGCCAACTTTCACGCAATCAACATCTTGTAGTGTGGCACAAAGTCCATCATAAGTAACCCTGTGTTGGGTCCTCTTGTATGGTATTTCAGAAATGTTGCAACCTTGTGTCCAAGAATATCAATGTCTAAAAACTATATCGTTGATGAAGGTCTTATAGCTAATAAACCCAGACAAACCAATACAACCACATTTGGACAAGTGGTGAGCCACCAAAGTCTGCATTGGCTAGTTAGAAGTAGAGCACACCTTTAACGAAATGTATGTATATATTTTTACAGCAACACAAAAACATTATTAAGCCCAAAATAACATGTAAGAAGTAGGGCTAGAAACTCCAATTAGGAATTTGAGACATTGTATACATAATCATGTGTGTATATATATATATATATATATATATATATATATATATATATATATATATATATTATAAAGGGGGTATATTTCATTCCTTGGCACTCAACGTATTTCCATTTTATGAGCTCACTTATTCCCGAACTATGTCCAAAGACCTTATGTGTCACACAAATCTTCACCCCAATATTATGAGCCAACTTGTTTCATTATTATTGCTTTTTTAATTAGTCTACTTTTTTTTATTATTTCATAATGTAAAATATCTAACCTAATGTTAATATAACAACATTTCCCATATTAAATTATACAACATCTCGAAACACCTCTTCTCACAATCAATAACTTTTTCTTCTAACCATAAGTAACTCTAATATAGTTAATAATGAATTTATACCTACCATTTATAAACCCATTATAGTTAATAATGAATTTATACCTACCATTTATAAACCCATGATATTAAGTAATACAAAGGGGATTCTTTTAATATTTCATATACTCGTGATATTAAGTAATACAACTCGTGATATTAAGTAATACAAAGGGAATTATTTTAATATTTCATATAGAAAACCCTATTTAATGGCTTTAATAGTCTATTAATGTATGTATCAACAGTTGGCCATAGGTTTGACTGGTCAATTTAATATTATTCAGAGTGCATAGTGTAAACCTAATTTATATATTCAATAATATAGTAATCAATCTAGTTAATAATACGTAGTATAACTATCTAGTTATTGAATATTTCAAAAAAACATTTTTAAAAAATAATTTATGCCTTGTTTTATTTACTTTGATCGTGTTTTTTTTAATTACCACTTTTTCTTTTAAATTTCGCAACAAGATGGAGTGTAAGAATCGCAATACACGACACTAACTACTTCCTTTTTAATGGTAGCATATAGCTTGAAGACAAACTAATTATGGTTAAAATGGATAAAACGCATGAAAAACGATCATTTACATATTTCTTAAAACTGTGTTGTTGGACTTCCTTGTGCAGTGCGTTTATGTCTTTCCGATACTGAATTGACATTGATGGACCATTAAATTTGTGGCGGGAGTATCTCTGTTGCTGACTATCGTTTGCCAAGAAATCCCTTGCATGGTTGCTCAGTTGACCATGGTCTTGGTTTTGGTCAATTTTCACACAAGAATTGGTGACGCAGTCAATACGTCATACTAGCTGTAGTGGGAACACTTGTAGCTGGCGATGTTGATGGGGATTCAGGGACTGGTATTATTTGTTTACTTGAAGTTGGAGACGTAGTTGTCTCTGTCAAAAATGTTGATGGTGGGCATTCATTTACATTCGGATCAGTTTTTTCAAAGTTGGCGCCTTTTCCAAGCTCCTCTACTGCCATAATCACGCTCTCTAACTTTGCCACCGTTTCTAACAGAAGAGCTGAAAACCTAGCAAGACGAAGGACCTCCCTGAATGCACTACTGCTTCGTTTCATGTCTCTCGTTTGGCACTTCTGGTCAGCTCTATCTCTTGACTTATCTGCTTGTATCTCTTCCGCTTTAGTAGTAGTTCCAGCCGGCGTTTTACTTATCAGATCAGCCTGTTTTGCTGAGATCTGTATTGAGGAGGCATGTACAATTTCTATTCCAGTTAATCCCTCCAAGAATTTTTTCTCCAGAATTTGCGAGCTCTTCGTATCGATGAAAAGCTCTGGATCAGCTGTCAGGGATTTTTGCAGATTCTCCAGCACTGCGCTTAACCGATCCCTCATTACATTGACGTTTTTACTTCTTCTGGTCGTCCTTACTGTCTCAGCTAGTTCACGAAGAATGTTTGCAGACTCTCTGCCGAGCTCAAAGCACGGTGTTCTCAAATTTTCTATCACCGAAAATGGAACCTGACGAGATAATATCATCACCTATGATTATATGATAAGAAATTAATTAGTCTAAGAAAATGCAATGGTATTATATCGGAATTTTCGACCAATACCTGAATCTCAGATTTTAAAAATTCATCTAAAGCATCCACACAGTAGGCGTAGTGTCGCGTCATGCTTCCAACCTTTTCATACAGATTCCATGGATATCTGAAGAAAAAGATTCCATGTGGTGGTTCCCAAGTGGCAAAATTCACCTGCAAAATTCGCATAGTTTTCTTTGTAAACGAATCGTCAATTTTATATAATAGGAGATGGTAGTAGAAACTTATGCATGATGTTATTTACCAACGACTCTTCGGTGGCTTTGGAGTTAAGGACATATTTACAGCCTCTTGGAACATCATTCTCTGATCCCTTACAATCGTTTGGGTCCACGAAGTATGTTGTGATACATTCTGCAAGTATAAAACAAATTTGGTGTAACTGTATGTTTATTTTTACAATATTAGCAATTAGCAACTTTTGGGGGCATGGAACTAATGATACAACCGCTAATTTTGAAATATGTACATAGAAGAATTTCTCATTGTAACTCATTCTTATTTCGACTACAAATTTTGGAAATATTTCAGAACGATTAATAAGAATCAAAATAAAAATTTCCAAAATCAATTCCTATCAACTCTAATGGCAAGTGGCCAACAACAAATGTTTATCAATAAAACCCTTTCTTTTTACCAAATAAAAAGAAAATATTAATTAAAAAAATTCCCAAAAAACTGAGTAGAAGGATATAGGGCCACAGATCTCCATAATCAATCTTCAAGATACATGCTAATTATGGGTATCCCATTTATTGTTGGTTCTTGCTGCAACTTACCTTCCAGAGATTCTGCCAGTCCTTCCATGTTACCTAAAATGGAATTGTGAAGATCATCTCCAGCCCATACAGGGAAAACGATCACATTAATAGCAAAGCAGAGTGCACAACCTATGACTGTTGTAGACATCCTCTGATGCGCCATTTTAAAAATATTTTCATCGCGATAACCAGAGCTAGCTATGAGACTGAAGGTGAGAATGAAGATGATCACACCATAATCGTATCTTTTCTTGATCAGTGGAAAGAAGCGCAAATATGTGGACGCTGCACCTGCATCACCGAACGGAGCAAATACATTAGAGTCACGAAAAGGGTATCGAATATACCATGCAAAACTGAATTTTCTAGGCTTTAGGAATGAGCGTGTATTGACCTATAGCAAAAATAGAGACACCCAGTATAACTCGTTCACAATTTTTATCTGTATCTTCTGCAACATATCTCACACCGACTCCTAAGAGTCCCGCCAACAACGTGGCAAAGGATCTGTTCAAACCTTTGCTCAGCGTAGCACCTGCGTTATAGCGTAAAACACCAATTTCTTATTGTTAAAGCCTAATAACTGATCTAGTGATAGGATATACTCATGAAATCGTCATATCGAAATTCTACAGCTTCAAATATACCGCTCTTTATAAAGATTGCTTCATGGGCTTTTAATAACCCAAAGGTTGTGAATTAAAACCTTCGTCCATCTGTGGTTTCATGGGGTTTTAATACCGGAAAATGATGATGGATTTTAGAGAGTAATTACCTACAGTGAATTCGAAGACCATCACGACAGTCATGACAATCCACATGGCATTTTCGGCAAAGGTGTCGAACATTGGCCTCACGAAGTAGAAAAGAGAGACGACAGACAGTGACAGGCCAACTTTGATGGAATGGATAACTCTTCGAGGATCATTTGCACCCACTTGCCAAACCCTCGTGCACACAGAAAGAACATATTTTTTCCATCGCTTGAAAGCTTGTAATATTCTGCTAACCATACGCTCATGGAATTTCTTTTGGAGGCTACTCACATCCGTCCTTTCCTGGACATTAATCGTCCACTCCACAGACGTTGAAGGATTCAGCGTGTCACCCATATCCAATATCTCTTTATCAAACCCTGCAATCTAAGAAAGTTAAGACGGTTTAATCAAACTTATAAAGCTATTCTGTAATATGAGTCAAGCTCTATGTCATTGCATGAAGCTACAATTGATTTACGTTTGACGAGATCGCTCGGTCTCAAAATTCATGGTCTATACACCTAATCTAATAAGAGAAGCCAAACCCGTTATTGCAGTGTTACAGGTTTGGCTACAATGTGCCGCCAGAGTCCCCTCTCCAGGCTTTTATATGTAGTGAACGGTACTGTAAAAGATTGCTTAGTAACCTAAGAGGATGGAAGGAGCGTTACGACTCTGAGTGGGTGGGCGGACATGAATATTCAGGAAATTGCAAAAAGCAATTATGCTTTTGCAGTTTGTGAATTAATCGTGGGCCATGGTTCGCAGGAGTAAATTCCAATAAGTCTTCCCCTCCATCATTACGATCAAGAAAGTCTGAAATTCCGTCCGGCACGCGCGCAAGCCAAACAAATAACTCTTTAAAATATATTTTACAGTGAAGGAAAAATGGTCACCGAATATGACGATTTTTTTTAGGGATAAATTCAGAAAGTTATCAAATACTCTTTTACTTCCTTGTAAATTTTTCTTTTCGTTTTCCGTGGAGCAGGGTAATGTTTGGCTTTCTGACTTAGTGTGAAGAAATATTCCAAGTTTTTTGCATTGGTTGGGTTTGTTGTTGGAAATTTGGTTCCAACCTTTTTATCGTGCGTGAAGCGGTTGAAAGCCTTACGGAAAGAACGGGTATTTTCCAGGAAATGGAAATTTGCAAAAATTTTCTTCACAATTCGTTTGTGTTTCAAATCGAGTAAAGATCATAAATCATTTTAATGGAATACAATAAGACCTTAAATTGACTTGTACATATTTATACTTATTGGAATGGTCTCGTATGCAAGCGATGACGCAACATTCAAACATATTCCTTGACTTCTTTCAACCCAATGATTTCATACGCAAACCATGACGCAACATTCAGACATACAATTGCAATTGATTTGTGAATCTCAAATTAGAAGATTGATACATCCATATATACAATCTACACACATATTTAGAAGATTGATTGATGTTTAGAAGTGAAATCTACATCGCCTTTGGACTAGGTTGTTGAAGATGGATATACGCTAATAATATAATCAATCATGAATGGTGTATTTATATCTTGTTATTTATAAGTCTATGATATTTGGCAATGCATTGTAGTTGATCATCTTGTTTAATGTAAATTAGCAACCCCTATGTATGGGAAAGGGATTGCAAAGGGATTGTAGAAGAGTGGTTATGTTATTCGAAGAATTTTGTTTTTTTTTTAATGGAAAATGAGTATTTGAAAAGGTTTTTTTTTTTTTTTTTAGCAAAAGTAAATTTGAATACTCTTATATTACATTTAATTTTTTTAGCAAAAGTAAATGTGATGTAAGAGATCCTATAATACTTATTCATTTAATCTTTTCTAGACTATTGGAATATGAAGAAACGAAAGGTTCATGTTATGTATTAAGATATTTTCGTAGATCATTGATACAATTCAATTAGAAGTTTGAAACCACTTATTTATATCATATTAATAGTCCAAGTCCATGAGAGAGTCATTAACTCAATAATTGAAAGACTTAGGGTACAGGAGTCTTTCTCTCAAGACTTCAGTTGCAACAATCAAATAGAAACTAAAACATATTTTAGATTATATTTTCAAAAACATGAAATACATTCACATGGAGGCTATGACTCCTTTACCTAATTAAAACAAAAGTTCTTACTACCATTTACACTTCACCGGGAGTTGTAGAGTAACTCTTTATAAAACGAGGTGACTCTCTGTCTTCACACGCCCACCACTTGTTCAATGATTTTCTCCTCACCTCAGACTTACATCCTCGACTATATTAAAACTTCTTCACATGTATATTCAAAAATATAACTTTTAACACATTAGTACATGACAAAGAAAAAACATTTAAAACTTACGATGGCCGATTGTACTAAAACATAATTCTTCTGAGCCTGTACTTGTTGCAGAATACAAATAATAGTTGCAGAGTGAATGTTTGCCCATACGTTTTTACCAACCCTTCATTAAATACACATTCCTTCTTAATTACTTAATGTGTGTTGCAAAATGGAGAATTTGTACTCCTTCTTAGAACTTCACTTCATTTAATCTGTCCTTCAGCCTGCAAAAAAAAATATGTAACATGCAAACAAAATCTACTTCACAAGTATGGTTGTTGTCAGTGTATTTTACACAGCGTTTGGGATTAATTTTCAAACGCTCCCACTTAATCACAACTATCGCCATTGAAAATTCCCAAACAGTCTCTGAGATAAACAAAATTTTCAAGTGCTAAAGGCTTTGTGAAAATCTCAGCAAATTGTTCCTGTGACCTACAGTGCTAGAAACCAATCTCATTGTTCATGTTCTTGTGATGAACCACGCTGGTTGGTTCAAAACGCGTCAACGAAAATCTTCAATGTGATTTCTTCCGAAAATGTTTTAAATATTCAATCTCACTATTGTTAATCAATTCTCTAATAAAATGATATTTAGCATCAATATGTTTGGTCCTCCTATGAAAAACATAATTCTTTGATAATACAATTGCAGAATTGTTGTCGCAGAAAATAGTTGTCATTCCCTCTTGCTCGTGGCATAAATCCCTCAACATTTTTCTCAGCCAAACTATTTGACACATTGTTGCTTTTGCGAAGACATATTCAGATTTTATTGTTGACAATGACACTATTAGTTGCTTCTTGAAGGCCCATGGAATGGCTCCCGAACCCAAATGCAAAACATATCCTCACATGCTCTTTCTATCATCCACACTTCCTGCTGAGTCAATGTCATTGTTACCAACCATACTAAAATCATTTGTAGTAGTGTACAAAATTCCATACTCCTTTGTCCCATTAAAATACCTTAGAATGTTTTTGGTTGCTTGCCAATGTGTCTCCTTGCATGTCTCTATGAACCTTGGCACCAAGCTTACTGCATACATTATATCAGGCCTAGTTGTTGTCAAATACATCAAGTTTCCCATCACACTTTTGTATAATGTCAGATTGAAATTGTTGCTACAATCTTCTTTGCTCAACTTCAACCCCATGACAGTTGGAGTTGGAGTGGACTTGTTGTTCTGCATATTAAACCACTCCAAAATTTCTGCTACACACTTTTCTTGAGAAATAAAAATACAATTTTATGTTTACTTCATTTCTAGGCCGCAAAAATTCCTTAACAACCCCAAGTTAGTCATTTCAAACTCACTTTTCATGACTTATTTGAAATTAGTGATGATTTCCTATAAAAATCAAATCATCTATATATAAGACAACAATAAGAAGCTTATCACCACTCTCTTTAATGTAGAGAGTAGGCTCACTGTCACATTTTTCAAAGTCATTTTCCATTAAGTAAACATCTATCCTACTATACCATGCACGTGGTGCTTGCTTCAGCCCATATAGATCTTTCCTCAACCTATACACCTTTTTTTATTGGCCTTCTACGTCATAACTAGGTGGTTGCGCAACATATACTTCCTATTTCAACACTCCATTCAAGAACATTGATTTTATGTCCATTTGATACACTTTCCATTTATGTTTCACGACAATAAACAACACTCTATGCACTGTCTTCGTCCTCGTGACATGCGCAAATGTCTCCACATATCTCTTCCATGCTATTGCTTGTATCCTTTGACAACTAACCTTGCTTTGTGCCTTTCAAGCTTTCCTTTAGCATTGTGCTTGGTCTTATAGACCCACTTCACTCCAATGACTTCTTTTCCTTATAGAAGGTCCACTAACTCCCATGTGTCATTCTTTTCTACTGCTTTTATTTCTTCATCCATTGCCACAACCCATTTTTGTTCTTTGAATGCATCCTCAAAATGGATTGGGTCCTCTTCATGACAAAATATTTCAAATAAGGAATTCATACCAGTGCTACTATCAACTTCAGTTTGCTCATAAATTTCACTTAAATTTATGAATTTTTGTCTTCTTATGCTTGTGGAATATGGGCTTGACATGTCACTTGATGTTGTGTTTGAAGTAGATGATGTTATGAGTCTTTGTGGTTTGCTTGGAGTGGTAATTTCTTGATTGCATGATCCTAGCATATTATTTGTTGACAGTGTCACTTGTTGAATGTTTTGTTGCACTTTAATAGGAGTAGGAGGAGTCATTGTTGACAAATTTCTTATTGCAATCAATTCCTCTTTATCTTCATGTGGTATACATATTTTCACATTGATTTTCTTCTCTAAACTTCCATCCCATGGTTCCTCTCCTATGAACTGCACATCTCTGTTGATTATGACCTTCTTGGCTGATGGATTATAGAGATTGTATGGTTTGGATTCATTACTATATGCAACAAATATGCATTTCTCCCACTTGCTGCCCAACTTCTTCCTTAACTCATCTGGGACATGTGTATAAGCCACACATTTAAATACTCTCATGTCAGTGACACTATTATTTCTTCCACACCATGCCTCTTCAGGAATCATATTCTTGACACTTTTGGTTAGGCACCTATTAATGATATATTCTACGCAAGAAACAGCTTCAACCCAATAGTCGTTTGTAAAATGCTTTGCCTTCAACATACTCCTTTCCATTGCCATAATTGTCCTATTTTTTCTTTTTGTGACACCAGTTTGCTGAGGTGCATACCTTTTTGTAAATTGTTTGTGAATTCCATGCTCCCTACAAAAAGAAAGGAAGTCATTTGAGATGTATTTACCACCTCTGCCATTCCTCAAGACTTTGATGTAGTGTCCACTTTTCTTCTCAACAAGAGCTTTGTATTGGCAGAAGTGCTCAAACACTTCTCTCTTTTGTTTTAAGAGTAGACACGTGTCTTCCTTTTATAATCATCTATGAAAGTCAAAAAATAATAGATGACATCAATTGATGGTGTCTGCATTGGTCCACATAAATTTGAATGGACAATCTCCATAGGTTCTTTTACTCTTATTGACTTTCCCACTGGAAATGTCTCTCTATGTTGTTTTCCCAAGATGCATCCTTTATATATGTTGTCCAGTTTTTCTATAAGCGACATCCCCTTCACCATGTCTTTCATGTGTAGCAAATTCAAACCCCCAAAGTTGAGATGACCAAATCTCAAATGCCATAACCAATTCTCATCTTTGACTTCTGCTTGAAGGTTTATTTATGTGACAACTGCAACTTTTCTTTTATCCTACTGTGAATTCATTGATGGTTGTGCTTGAGCATTGTCTTCCTTTGAATATGGTTTTATCTTTAGGGGAAAGATCTTATTGCTTCTCATCTGAACTTTTTCAATTAGCTATCTTCTTGGAGACTTATCCAAAATTGTGCACTCATCATTTTTGAAAAAGACATTATAGGCCTTTTGCATGAGATGTCCAATGCTTATGAGGGTATGCTTCAAACCAGGGACAAAATAAACATCTCAAATGTACTTCTTATCCCCCTTGTTTGTTAGAATGTTGACTCTTCGTTTTCCCATGATAGAGACTTTGCTATCAGTCCTTTATGTCACTTCAAATTTCATGCTTTCATCTAAAACTGAAAACATTTCCATGTTCTATGTCATGTGGTTGCTGCACCCTAAATCTAGAAACCATACATCACTTTGTTTTACTTGTGCTACATTACAAGCTAAAAACATGCTATCTTGGTTCTGATTTTCCTTTGTGAAATTTCCACTTTGTTTGTTACTTATGTCATGTTGTTTCTTTCTACATTCATTTGCATAATGACGATACTTCTTACAATAATGACATTGAACTTGAGATTTATCATATCTCTGACCTTGTGGTTGATTTTGGCTTGGGTATTGACTTGGGTTTGGATGGCTGCCCCTTCCACTTGAGTTTTAAAGAATTCATCTTCCACTTATGTGTTAGCTTCTTCCCCTTCCTCTAACATTTGATCTTCCTCTGCCTCTACGTTGACCAAATGAAACTTGTGTCTTGAAGGCATGCTCCAATAAGGAGTTTGTTGCTCAACTCAGTCCATATTCATGAGAAATTAGGAATGCATGAAGCTCATCCACTGAAATTTGTGATAGATCCTTTGTCTGTTCTATGGCCACAACAATGGCATCAAATATTGCTGGTAGGCTTCTCGAAATTTTCTCAACTATTCTCCTTTCCTCAAGTGTCTCACCATGATACCTTATTTGAGTAACCAGTCCGATTACATGTGTAAAAAGTAAGTCTACATTCTCATACTCTTTCATACAAATTGTCTCAAAGTCTCTCCTCAACATTTGTAGGTTTTTTGTCTCCACTTTTACCCTTCCTTCGTAGGTTGTCTCGAGGGTGTCTCATGCTTGCTTGGAATTTGTTGTTGTTGCAATCTTTTGGAAAATACTTTCATGAACTGCTCGAAAATATATAAAAGAGGCCTTTCGAATCCTTCTTTGTGTTGTCTCTCAACAATTCCATTTCTTCTTGTGACAAGGCATTGTGTGTTACTGCATCTGCTGGTTCTTGGAACCCATTCTCCAACAAATTCCAAATATATTGAGAAGAAAACATAAAATTAATTGTTACCCCAATAATCATAATTTTTCCCATTAAACTGAGGTATTTGAGGATTAGTCAAGCTTTCGCTTGATGTTATGCTCCCTATTGATAAATACGCTCAAAAAATCTGCCTTCAAAACAATTTTTAACTCGGAGTAGAAACACTTGTTATTATACTAACAGAGATTCACTCGCTTTGATACCATGTGAAATACTTACGAAAGAGGAGTATTTCCCTCAAAACTTCAGTGACGGTGATCAAATTGCAACTAAAATGGAGCTAAAACCATAGAAATTTAACACAGAGTAGAACAAAGTAAAACAGAGTAAAAGCCAGAAGTGAAATTTCTAGAAACATATATTAACAAAGCATACATTAGATTATATTTTCAAATACAAGAAATACACTCACATGGAGGTTGCAGCTCATTCACCTAAGTAAACCAAAAGTCAAAACACAATGGTTGGACGGTAAAAACCAGAAGTGAAAGTTCTAGAAACATATATTAAGAAACCATACCTTAAATTATATTTTCAAATACACGAAATACATTCACATGGAGGCTGCAACTCATTACAAAATTTCTCCACGATTTTCTCCTCTTGACCTCTCAAACCCTTCATTAAATACACATTCCTTCTTAATTACTTGATGTGTGTTGCTGAATGGAGAATTTTTACTCCTTTTGAGAACCTCATTTAATCTGTCCTTCAGCGTCCAAAAAAGAATCTGCAACCTGTAAACAAAACCTACTTGGCAAGTATGGTTGTTTTCAGTGTATTTAACGCGGTTGTGATTAATTTCCCAACAATAATTTATAGTAGTAAAGACTCATTAACTTCCAATGGAAATATCTCAAGAATGGATTTCCATCCACAATGCATACAAAATCCGCCCATCAAAGGATGAGGAAAAACCTTCTAGTTGATATGACCATTGATGCACCAAACCTCCTCAGTAGTCTATGTATGATTTCTCATTGTAGTCAATCTATGTAAATAGTTTCATTTAGAACATTCAAGCCTAGTTGATATGACCATTGAAGCACTAAACCTCCTCAATGGTCTATGTATGATTTCTCAATGTAATCAAATCTATGCAAATAGTTTCATTTAGAATATTCAAGATAAACAATTGAATGGTTTTCTTCCTCTTCTATTTGGGTTATAGGAGTACTATCAATATAGCATGAGAAGAATGTTATGAACAATTAAATTTTTTTTCTTCGAGTCAATATATCCTTTCTGATTTTCATATTCTTTGTGGGTTTTCAATACAATGATTTGGCATTTTTATTGATGGTAAAATTCAAAAGGTAACACATATGCATGAATAAAGTATATGAGTATAGGAAGTGCTTAAAAGTGTATTTAATAATAGGAACAAATAAAGAAAATTTAAGATATTCAATGGTATTTTCCATCAATTATTTTCCATTAGCTCCTATTAGTTCGTGCTTGTTTGGATGTTACAAGTGTGAGAAATTCTAGACAAGGGAAAATGGAGACGAAGTAGGCTACCACCTATCAAGCAAAATTATTTTAGGATGGGAAAGTATTACATATAAGGTGGAACACAAGAACGTTTACAAAAAAGAATTTAAATTCATGGTAGGGTTAAATATGCAACGAAAGGAGAAAAAACACACCCCCAAAGTGGGGGAAAGGAAATTCCAAAATGAAAGGTTGTACATCCTTTGAAGATAAAAGAAGTGTTTTGGATGGTTCATGAATAACTAATAAAAGATATTTGAATAAGTTTCATGAACAATTAATTAAAATATATTTTTATTAGGCTAAGCGTTAATGGACATACGATAGAGGATGTGATGGAGGAGCTCATGAGATATCTATTAATCATCAATCGATCCCAAGTCAACAATGGAGGAGGTTTCTAATGGATATTTTCCAGTGTTCAAATAAAAGGCTCCATGATGTACTCGAATGAGACATGTGGTAAGAACAATGTAGTGGTTATATATGCCCATGGGGTGTAGAATAGACGATGACATGGTGTTTCATTAAGGCACTCTGTAGTGAAAAGGTCACTAGTTTGGAACACATGCAGAGGGATACAACCATGCTAAGGGTTAGAGGGATACAACCATGCTAAGGGTTAGTGTGGTTGAGGCTAGGTGCCATTCCCAGGTGATTTTGACAGCTTAGATGGTGTTCAAAATCTTATATAAAACAAATATAAGACATCATTCATGTTTTTTATGGTGGCTAGTTATTAGAATTTAATCTCATTGCATGATAATATGAAATTAAATATACTTATGGAGCTTGATAATAGGCATTTTAAGCACTCATCTTTAAAAAAAAGTCTAAACATATTCTTTTTTGTATTTTTAATTTTTATTTATGATAATCATCATTAGAATCAAATTATCTAATTGTTGGTGAAATTGTATTTTTTTATTATTTAAATTACATTTTTTAATACATAAATAGATTTAACTCAACTTTTAGTATATTGGGGTTGTGGAATGTCAACAATTAATATTTATAATTCTAACAATTTTTTATTTGATTTTGAATAAAAAATTTGTAAAAAAAAATACATAAAAATTTTCAAAATGTAAAATGTTTAAACTAATGCAAAAAATGATGTGTATTTCCTTAAAAAAATTGATTAGATAATGATGCTAACAAGAAATATATAATTAAGAGTAAAACCAACTATACCAATTTTAGTAAAAGACATTTAATATAACAAGAAACACCTTTTCCATTAAAGGAATTTACCAATAAAAAGAAGTGAAAATTTTGATTAAGTTAGAATTCTCATCAACTTTTCATGATATGAATAGATTTAAAACTGAGTGCAAAATCCTTAAAAACATCATTCCATTCCAAACAATTTTTATTTGGCTCTAAAATTTATCAGGATTAAAATTGATATCATTTTTTTCTTAAAAAAATCATTTTATTACAAAATTATATCAATATTAATTAATATTAATGTGAATTTATGAATTTATTTGTTATATATTAACAAAATATTATCTTATTACAAAATTATGCCATTATAGTATCTTCTCTTTTAAATATTTTTAATGTTAACATGTATTTCAAATATAATAATTTAGAAACATGATGTAAAATATAATTGTATTCATAATTTAAATTTATTTATTATATTATTGATTTTCAAAAGAATAATATTTATAATTACGCCGTAAGGCGTTCCCTTATGAAATGAACTACCCAAACTGCTTACGTGTAAAAATGTGTGCCATTCGATTCTGTTGTTAGACGATTAGGTAATCGTTAACCGTTAGATCTGAATTGAACCATGCCAACCGTGACGCTTGTTACTGGGTCGTTCAACATTCCACGATGTTTCGTCTCTCTGGCTCACTCTGTATCGGAATATGCGAGGAAAATTATAGGAAGACATCCATTCAACTCCTGTACCAGGGGTTGCCAATGGTCTGGGTAAATTGTTCTACTACCTAGGATTTTCTTTTGGGAGACGCTAGATGCATAGAAGATGGTTGCCTGTGGATAGAGCCCTCATCATTCAACCATTTTTATTCACCGTGTCACTGTGCAAGATTGTAAGGGCTTTAACCTTAGAGATAATGTTTTTTTTGGGCGGTTCTTGCTTGTTTGGTTTTGACGCGATTTTTATCCGTATCAATGTGTTGCAGTTACATATTCTGAAGGCATGCTTGTTTGCCCTTGCGATTTTATTTTGTATTTTGTGGCTGTATGGAGGGCCGAAGAGTCGTTAGAGATAAATTCTGTGTAGCCCATTGTGAATGGAGGTGAAGATATGAATTTGCTTTTCAATTTATAATATATTCAGATATGTTAGCAGTGGCATTGTCCTGAAATCGATGCTGGGTGATTTCCTCTTTGGCCTGAACAAGTTTTCCCATTTCAAGGTTCAAACTGGAAGCTCCAGGATGGATGATTTGAACTATCTCGCCAAGGATGGCAAAATTGGCAGAGCTCTGCTCATTTTTTCCGGCCTTCTTGAAGTCATCGAGCTCTGCCAAGAGGGCAGATGCCCACGATTCAGCACAGCTCATTTCATCTTCGTTATTCTCATCCATATGTACAGTAGATGCCACGCTGCTGGCATTATCTACTGAATGGCGAGAATGGGAACGGCGGGGAGATTTCAAGGTGGGTAATTTTGATGCAGAGAGCTGGAGGAGGTCATGGTCCAACAAGTTTTTGCTTGAATCAGGTGAGGCTGGACACGGTTGGTTAATGATGATCTGCTTGGCTGGGATATATTCTTGCCCTTCTTTCCCACTAATCCTCTCAGCCTCTGGCATTCTAATTGGAGCTGAGCAATCTTTCTGACATTCTCCAGGTATTGCATGTGGGAAACCTCTGCAGCTTTCATGGAGTGCTCCCTCTCTTCGCTCCGGATTTCAATTTCCTTGTTAAGCAAGTGAAGTTCATACTTCAAACGAGACTTTTCCTTTTCTGCAATCTCCAGTTTCATCTCCATGGTGCGTAATTCATCTTGGGATCTCCTTTTGGAGTGGAGGACGTCTTGGTATGATGTGAAGAGAAGATTCTTTTCGGATTTCACCTTATCGATCTCTTCCCTGCCCAATTGAAGTTCTATCTGGCATTCATTCAAGGATCTTTTCAGTTCAACCTTCTCTGCAATTGCGACCTCCAGCTCACGCTTTGAAGTTGCCGCTTCAGCTTGAGCAGTTTCCCATCCTACCTCGAAAACAAAAAGAAAAGAATGTATTATCAAATTTCAAGGATTGTTTTTTCACTGGGTGGGGTAATCTACAATAGAACGCCGCTGGATGCATGAAATTGACTATGATCCAAACAATCTGGGGCTCATAAAATACACCACAGGATAATTGGAACTTAGTGCCATGTGAAGTAATTGAAGGTTATGTGGAAATAAGCAATTGAAACCCACAAATTCTTAATTATTATTTATTCATGTGATGCAAAGGGGTTTTAGAGAAATAGGTTCGGTTTACCTGTATATTTTTATATGCATTAGATAATGCTCGTAATGTTGGTAGTGATAAATATACTTCATACCAACGATATCTTTCTCTCCCAAGGATATAGGTAACCTACCGGTGCCAAGAGGGCTGAAATCAGGAAAAGTGACAATACATCTTACCTGAACCACCTTATCTCTCTCCCAAGGATATAGGTAACCTACCGGTGCCAAGAGGGCTGAAATCAGGAAAAGTGACAATACATCTTACCTGGATTATCACCCATGGGTGTTATTTTGCTCTTATTACATTCCTGAAAGATTTGCGGAAGATCTCAAAGCGCTCTACTTTGTTTAATCCGTATGTAATGATTGTTTTCCATGCTAGAAAAGGATATGATTTTTTGCTCCATTCAGTTTGCAAAAATATGCTTGAGCTATTTTGACATATTTAATGTTAATTTTAAGATATAGGAATGGTATTGGGTTTTTCCTCATGGTACAAAAATGGAAAGAAGATGAAGTGGACAACAATAATTAGAATTATTCTTAGAAATTAGTTAATGGTTGGTATTGAAATAAAAATAGTTATTGTTTTAAAAAATGTGATTTTATAATAAATTAATAACAATGAAATAATAACTCTCTTGTTTATATTCAGCCTGTAGGCTATTCAATTCCATATCATTCCATTATTATTTACAACTCATTTAATTGTCAATCTCATGCTATGATATTGGCTTTATCCCTAATCCAACATGTACTGCAGATTTACCTTGATCTTCACTTGTGTTATTGTATGTTTTTGCAATTTCTTGGAAAGATTTAATGCATTTGGTCTTTTATCGACTCCTTTGTAATGGTGAGATTGTACTGTGTAATAACTGTTCTCATGTAGCTTTCGTATTTTGGACATGGGGCATTATATCTCGAGAAACACAGATAGACTAACACTCTCTTTATTTTCATGTAAATAAAACAGAGAGTTTCAGGTGCTTGAATCAAGGGCGGAACACTATAATGCTAAAGAGGTTCAAATTTGAAAATTGTTGAATGCCTTTCCTCCATAACAACCAAACAACTCTAGCATAACAAGTGAAACAACTCTTTAACAAAATGGAGAGGGGAGGTGCAATTAAAACAACTCTTTCAAAAAATGGAAGCTCTCTCAAATCGGGCAATGATGACTCCCAGGACTGCCTTTTGAGTTTTTAATTTCCTTCGAACTCTCTTCTCCTTTAAGCAAACATTTCAAGGGCAAAGATAATTGCATTTCTAGCCTTCCCATTTTTTGTTCCTTTCTTGTGGTGGTTTTCCCAACAATTTCCACCATAAGTAGCGTTGTTGTGGACGAAGTTTACTATTTTCTTATAAATGACATTTTGCTCCTTCCTTTGAACGTTTCGAACAGCTTTAGGTACCATTGTTTCCTTTAGAAATGACGGTTCCATGTTTAATTCATTGTTTCGTTATGATGTCCTCTCTTTAACCGTGGTAACCTACGTTGCGTTGTATTTGGTATAATGGTGTCTCCTAAAAATTGTACCTATCTCAGTTGTATCGACTCTGAAGGTCTGGGAAGTATTTGATTTGCTTGAAATTTCTGCTATATTTCAGTCTCACTCTCTCAAGCAACAATTGTCTTGAAAACAAGTTCGCAATTCTTTTGGCAGCTTTATACGGTTCAGTTTACAATCCCCTGCCACACTTCTTAGAGTACCAAGATAATTTATATGTTCTCTTTTTTGTTTTAACTGTCTTCTGTGTCTGTTGATGTATGACTAAATATAATAATATAGTTGAACTACTCATATTTTAATGTTCTCATAGTTGAAGATTGAAAGCTCCTTCCATCCTAGAGGAACCTGTCTCTGAAGTGAACCTGGTCTTGTTAATACCTAGTGTTGCAAGGTTCACTTACTCAACTTTTGTCTCGAAGCGGTAGTATACTTCACAAATTGAACTACTTACACAAATGAAAAAACTTCTCATGCTTGCCTTCTCGCTTTTCTCATGAGATACTTACACAAATGAAAAAACTTCTCATATTCTTTCTCTTTAGTAATGCCTAAATACCAACGAACGTCCGGTTAGGACATAGAAATTTTATTCTACCCTTTTGAGCATTTCAAGAAGAAACATGATGTGAGGGGCTGCATCCTCCGACTGAGGTGTCGGGTCTAAGGGATAACTATTTCAGTTAAAATCCTTTGAGATCTGCACCTAGCCTCATTCCTTGGTGCCATATGAATCGGGTAGCCAACAGTGAGAAAGCTTGGGGGACAGCTTAACACTTCGCCAACCTCACTAGTGAATCAATATCCCCTTAGGCTATTAATGCTATGGGTGTGACCTCTCAAGGCAGGGTGGGTGCCTAATAATCAAAGATTTAAGCTTGAGCTGAAAGCCGTGCAACTCAAACATGAAAAAAATGACTGCAATATATACCTCTAATTTAAGGATTATTAAAACTTAGGATGTTTAGTTTTCCTGAACATCCGATGAGATTTAGTACACGGTTACTACAGAAATATATGTAATCCACCAATTAGGCTAAACTGCTCTAATGCAGGGTAACAACCAACGTTGTGGAACCGCAATAAAATTAAGATAGCTCATTTGGCTACTTTTGTACAAAATGATATTACTACGATAGGCTACATATTTATCATCGTTTGTCCATAATTTGACAACCATCTCTCTGAGGAGTTTCAAACTAGCTTAAGGTGCTCGTAAGGGGATTTTGTCATCCTTACCTTGCTATTGTGAAGCTTACAGAATTAGTGGATATCACTGAACAACTTTACAACCCGTTAAGCTAGTTACCGACAACCAACTGTCAAAAATACAAAAAGACATAGACACTAAAGGCTGTGCATTATTCTTATGTGCCTCGTTGTCTAAATTCTATTGAAGTTCTTCTGCAACGCAGAGACCCGCATGGCTATCCCTTGTCCTATCATTGTTAGATCCTTGATACATCATCAGAGTGTTTTAGCAGCTGCTTATATATATATATATATATATATATATATATATATATATATATATATATATATATATATATATATATATATATATATATATATATATATATATATATAGGAATCAACAACTAAGCCGAGTACAGGTTTGAATTCGCATGACATGGAGTCAATTGTGACTACTACCACTATAACTTTTAGGTGAATATATGCACGCTCCCACACACCATCCATAAAGTTAATTAAATATTTTGGACCACAAACTTTACATAAGACTTTATAGGAAATCCACCGCCGATTGAGCTGCCCAGGGACTATTAGTAGTGTTAGCTTTATCAAACAACAATGCTTAGATTTATTTTGGAACTCATAGGTAGAATAGCTTTGATTGCCACAATAGGCATGCTGCTTATCATGCCCATTGCCATTCCATCTATGACATATTTTCTCACAACAAATCCCCCACATGTTATAAATTTTGTTGTGAGTTTTTCTCACAACAAAGCCCCCACATGCTATAAATTTTTTTATTTGACATGAAATTTATGTCAACGGAAGTGGCTCACCATGCTCACAGTTTCTCCTGTGACATTTACAGACTGTCACAATAATTCTTCATACATAGCATCCATTAGAGCTTCTCCCATTATATATATCTTAAGTTTTGTCTTATTTTTATAGATTAAGATTTGAATTCAAGATTTCTAATTCGGTTTCGGTTTGGTTTCATTTTTACAGACATTGCGAATTAAACTACACCAAACTGACAATTTTTATATTCAAGTTTTCAACTTTCACTCCAGTTTCATATTCTTTATAGCGTTATAAGGTATATCTTTTTACACTTCTCTTCAGTTTCATATTCTTTATAGCGTTATAAGGTATATATTTTTACACTTCTCTTCAGTTTCATATTCTTTATAGCTTTATAGGGTATATATTTTTACACTTCTCTTCATTTTCATACTCTGGTTTTCTTTCTTAGACAATGTGACACTCCGAAGTCAGTTTTCATATTCAGATTTGCATTCCTGTGACACTTTCACTTCAGTTTCATGTTCAAATGTGCACTGTCAACTCAGTTAATCAGATTTGCATGTTTAAATAAGGTTTGAGTTGTAATATTTATTGGTAAAGCATATAGAGTATCTTTGACTCACCTATATTTAACATTTCAATGAGCGCAATTCCAATTAATAGAGAAAGCATAAAACTTTAAGCATCTATCTTATTTCTATTTGATATTATAAAATGGTGAATCATTTTTTAAGTTAATTTATATGTTTATTTAATTACGCTATAAGGCGTTCCCTCTCAAAGGAACTCTCCTCCATGCCGCGGTGTCTCGTTATGAGCCCTTAGATCGATTGTTAGACGATGGAATAAACTCCAGCCATGAGATCATCGGTGAAGAATGTTGTAAACGGTTCAGTTTATTGGAATGTCGTCAATGACAATTGTCACTCAATGATGGGCCCTCCCATCAATTCTGCCATCCCTTCTTCATTTCCATTCCCCCTCTTCTTCCATTAATTCCCTCGCCGCTCTTTCCGCTTCCTCTCTCTTCACCAATGCATCTGCGCCCTTCTACGCTTCAATGCCCATCTTCATCTCCTTCACTAGAAGGAAGCCATTCATTTTCAGCCATTCGTTCTCTGTTCAGCAAAGAGAGGCCAAGCGATCATCGGCACTCCATGTAAGATGCTTTCGATCGTTGAATTCCAACCGCAATGAAAAAAGAAACCGTCTGTGGATGGATGAGAGAGGACAGCAATCTGAGGTGAGAGATCCAAGGTGAAGGCCTTGGAAGTTTTTTCATATTCCCAATAGCAGGATTACATATATAGAGATTATGCTCCGTGCAATTATGGTAACAGCATAAGATTTCACTGACACAAACACAGCAAACCCCATATTTAACAGCCATACCCAAGATATTATCACTGGAAGGAATCTCAGGCAAAAGATTAAAGTTCTTGAAACGAAATGGTTGAAACTCCATAGGAAGTTTGAACAAAACTGAATTTCTTTCCGCACACCACAGCTCTGCAGCCCTCCCACCATTGTAGCATTCACGTTTTATTAAAAAAACAGGGGCACGGAATACCTGGTTTTGGTTGGAGAGCAGATAATTCCAGCGTTTGTACGTTTGAACAAAACTGAATTTCTTTCCGCACACCACAGCTCTGCAGCCCTCCCACCATTGTAGCATTCACGTTTTATTAAAAAAACAGGGGCACAGAATACCTGGTTTTGGTTGGAGAGCAGATAATTCCAGCGTTTACAAACAATCCTTAACCTGTTTATGCTCAGAAAAGGTAAGCGTGAAAAAATTTCACTCAACAAATCCTCTGGTAATTCTTTACCTGTATCTCCAGAAACAGTTAATTTTTCCTCCGGGAATTCTTTACCTGTATCTCCAGAAACAGACATTTTTCTCTCTGTATGTCTTATTTCAGAGTTGTTGTCCTTTTTCACCTCTTTTGCAATTGCAACTATTAAACTCTATAAAACTCTGATAGTGCAAGGGTTACAATTATTAGTGTTTGACAAAAGCAGAGAAAAAGCGTGGAGGTAATGCAATGGCAGTTTGTAGCCAATTATAGCCATTCCTAATTGCAACAGAGAGATTATCTACAGCCAAGTCGCTTCCACCTTGCATTAATTAGGCAGTTACCACTCAATTCGGCATGTTGTTCACTTGAGTTTTCTCCATGTTCATTTGAGGCGAAATCCAACATGGGTTTACCGTAAAAATCGATTATGAAAGCGCAGACAGTAAACAAAAAGGATGTGAGAGCATCTTGGACTAATATTTTAGCTTTCTCCAATAGTAAGGGCATGCGTACAAAAATGTTCATCTCGGCATGATCCCCTTCGATCTGAACATCAGGGAGCTCTATGAAGCGGATCATGTCCCTTGACGAAGATGGTAGGGTGTGGTGAGGAGAGTCGTCCATCCATATGGCGGTGAAGAAGGTGACAGAAAAGCCATGGTACACAGTCAGCCGCTTTGCAAGCTCGAGCAGTGGGATGTGATGGCCCGACCCAAACCCAGGGAAGATTGCGACATGAGGCTTTTGGCTCTGCTCTTGCGACTCCATGAATGTCTCTATATTCCAAGAAGCAAATGCCAATATTTGAAGGGTGGGTTCTGTAATGATGAAGCAGAATTTATAGTTATAAAACAAATGTATGACATTCACCCATTTTTAGCACAACTTATCATCTCATTTCAGGCCAAAAGTTTGGAGGTTTAATCCGAACTTGCAGGAGACCAGGAGGATGAAGAGGAGCATGAGGAGGACGAAGAGAAGCATTGAGGTCCATGGCGTCTAATTCATCTGCAACCTTCAAGCCTTTTGGAGTTCTCTTTGTTTGCCTTGGTGAGTACCATCCATCCAATGATTCAACGAGGGAGTTCGGTATCGGTCATTGTTCGAAATAATGATTCCATAACGTCTACCATTATTGTCAGCCATCCAATTGTAGAAGCTTATAGTATATTGCACACTAAAGATCCAAAGCCTGAAGCCAAGCATAACTCTTTGTATCATGCCTGACTTGAGCTAACTAAATTTTTGTAGTTCTATTCAATTCAACTAAAGGAGCTAGGTTCTTTGTAGCTTCTATATTATTAAAAACCCAGACCCAATTTCTCATCTATGTTTCTATTAGAACAAATCATAATAAACTGGCACTCGAGATTTTTACAGTCATAAAATGCACCCAATGATTGCAGAGAGCAAATTTTAGTAATGCCTAAATACCAACGAACGTCCGGTTAGGACATAGAAATTTTATTCTACCCTTTTGAGCATTTCAAGAAGAAACATGATGTGAGGGGCTGCATCCTCCGACTGAGGTGTCGGGTCTAAGGGATAACTATTTCAGTTAAAATCCTTTGAGATCTGCACCTAGCCTCATTCCTTGGTGCCATATGAATCGGGTAGCCAACAGTGAGAAAGCTTGGGGGACAGCTTAACACTTCGCCAACCTCACTAGTGAATCAATATCCCCTTAGGCTATTAATGCTATGGGTGTGACCTCTCAAGGCAGGGTGGGTGCCTAATAATCAAAGATTTAAGCTTGAGCTGAAAGCCGTGCAACTCAAACATGAAAAAAATGACTGCAATATATACCTCTAATTTAAGGATTATTAAAACTTAGGATGTTTAGTTTTCCTGAACATCCGATGAGATTTAGTACACGGTTACTACAGAAATATATGTAATCCACCAATTAGGCTAAACTGCTCTAATGCAGGGTAACAACCAACGTTGTGGAACCGCAATAAAATTAAGATAGCTCCTTTGGCTACTTTTGTACAAAATGATATTACTACGATAGGCTACATATTTATCATCGTTTGTCCATAATTTGACAACCATCTCTCTGAGGAGTTTCAAACTAGCTTAAGGTGCTCGTAAGGGGATTTTGTCATCCTTACCTTGCTATTGTGAAGCTTACAGAATTAGTGGATATCACTGAACAACTTTACAACCCGTTAAGCTAGTTACCGACAACCAACTGTCAAAAATACAAAAAGACATAGACACTAAAGGTTGTGCATTATTCTTATGTGCTTCGTTGTCTAAATTCTATTGAAGTTCTTCTGCAACGCAGAGACCCGCATGGCTATCCCTTGTCCTATCATTGTTAGATCCTTGATACATCATCAGAGTGTTTTAGCAGCTGCTTATATATATATATATATATATATATATATATATATATATATATATAGGAATCAACAACTAAGCCGAGTACAGGTTTGAATTCGCATGACATGGAGTCAATTGTGACTACTACCACTATAACTTTTAGGTGAATATATGCACGCTCCCACACACTATCCACAAAGTTAATTAAGTATTTTGGACCACAAACTTTACATAAGACTTTATAGGAAATCCACCGCCGATTGAGCTGCCCAGGGACTATTAGTAGTGTTAGCTTTATCAAACAACAATGCTTAGATTTATTTTGGAACTCATAGGTAGAATAGCTTTGATTGCCACAATAGGCATGCTGCTTATCATGCCCATTGCCATTCCATCTATGACATATTTTCTCACAACAAATCCCCCACATGTTATAAATTTTGTTGTGAGTTTTTCTCACAACAAAGCCCCCACATGCTATAAATTTTTTTATTTGACATGAAATTTATGTCAACGGAAGTGGCTCACCATGCTCACAGTTTCTCCTGTGACATTTACAGACTGTCACAATAATTCTTCATACATAGCATCCATTAGAGCTTCTCCCATTATATATATCTTAAGTTTTGTCTTATTTTTATAGATTAAGATTTGAATTCAAGATTTCTAATTCGGTTTCGGTTTGGTTTCATTTTTACAGACATTGCGAATTAAACTACACCAAACTGACAATTTTTATATTCAAGTTTTCAACTTTCACTCCAGTTTCATATTCTTTATAGCGTTATAAGGTATATCTTTTTACACTTCTCTTCAGTTTCATATTCTTTATAGCGTTATAAGGTATATATTTTTACACTTCTCTTCAGTTTCATATTCTTTATAGCTTTATAGGGTATATATTTTTACACTTCTCTTCATTTTCATACTCTGGTTTTCTTTCTTAGACAATGTGACACTCCGAAGTCAGTTTTCATATTCAGATTTGCATTCCTGTGACACTTTCACTTCAGTTTCATGTTCAAATGTGCACTGTCAACTCAGTTAATCAGATTTGCATGTTTACAGACGCAATTTATGTAATAATCATGGATACAAAATACTGTTTGGCTGCTGGCATTATCTACTGAATGGCGAGAATGGGAACGGCGGGGAGATTTCAAGGTGGGTAATTTTGATGCAGAGAGCTGGAGGAGGTCATGGTCCAACAAGTTTTTGCTTGAATCAGGTGAGGCTGGACACGGTTGGTTAATGATGATCTGCTTGGCTGGGATATATTCTTGCCCTTCTTTCCCACTAATCCTCTCAGCCTCTGGCATTCTAATTGGAGCTGAGCAATCTTTCTGACATTCTCCAGGTATTGCATGTGGGAAACCTCTGCAGCTTTCATGGAGTGCTCCCTCTCTTCGCTCCGGATTTCAATTTCCTTGTTAAGCAAGTGAAGTTCATACTTCAAACGAGACTTTTCCTTTTCTGCAATCTCCAGTTTCATCTCCATGGTGCGTAATTCATCTTGGGATCTCCTTTTGGAGTGGAGGACGTCTTGGTATGATGTGAAGAGAAGATTCTTTTCGGATTTCACCTTATCGATCTCTTCCCTGCCCAATTGAAGTTCTATCTGGCATTCATTCAAGGATCTTTTCAGTTCAACCTTCTCTGCAATTGCGACCTCCAGCTCACGCTTTGAAGTTGCCGCTTCAGCTTGAGCAGTTTCCCATCCTACCTCGAAAACAAAAAGAAAAGAATGTATTATCAAATTTCAAGGATTGTTTTTTCACTGGGTGGGGTAATCTACAATAGAACGCCGCTGGATGCATGAAATTGACTATGATCCAAACAATCTGGGGCTCATAAAATACACCACAGGATAATTGGAACTTAGTGCCATGTGAAGTAATTGAAGGTTATGTGGAAATAAGCAATTGAAACCCACAAATTCTTAATTATTATTTATTCATGTGATGCAAAGGGGTTTTAGAGAAATAGGTTCGGTTTACCTGTATATTTTTATATGCATTAGATAATGCTCGTAATGTTGGTAGTGATAAATATACTTCATCTGTTATATAAGGTTTTCTCTATAGTCTAATTTGTTTAAAATTTAATAGAGATTTATTGAAATTATATTTTAAATTGTGAAATTTTTATAATCTAAGTACTTAAAATTTTTCAAAATACTGGATTTATATATATTATCAAAAACTCATATTAAAAAATAAATATCAAAATTTCACAATTTTTTTTTTTCTAACCAAATTCTAACTAAAAACTTTAAATATTTAAATAACAAAATAATAATATGGTCGACCCAACTTACCTACATACAACCCATACCAGAGTAAGGCATTTGTCAAAGGCATTTGTCCAACATATTTGGTTAGCAATATCTTATGTTTTCTCTATTATTTCTTTTGCCTGCCCTCATATATATAAAAGAAAGTAGAATCGATTCAATTGGAAAAAAAAAGCATATGAAATTATTCAAAACCAACCTATATGATTTATCTATAACAGGTGAATTTATTTAAAGATATTATATATGATTTATCTAATTGTAATATTCAATATTATTCATATATTTATTCACATAAAAGAAAAAGTTAATTAAACTTTTAGATTTATATGGTTTTTGGTTTTAACTAAGTTAAATTGTGTAAAGTAGAATAAAACCTACCATGTTTAAGATGAACACTCTACCTATTATCAAAGATAAAAAAGCGTTTTTAGAAAAATGAGAAAGTGGATTGCTGAGAAATAAAATTTTATTCCTTAATACTCTCTATTCTCATCTTAAGCACTATCTATTTTTTTTTGATACTCTCTATTCTCATCTTAAGCACTCTCTTAAATTTAACATGGAGAATCAAAGAAATTTCACAACTAGGCGAAGCATTTGTGTTGGTAAGTGAGACTCTTTCTAAGAAGCAATTCTGACAGCCAGGTGACAAACTACTGGGTCAAGGAGAAGATATACAAGGCCTATAATCTATTTTTCGAGGCATCAAACTTTGCCATCATATTCAAAAACACTCGCACATACTCACTGACAGAAACACGTTACACATTGTGGAGAAGAAAACTCAGAAAACATATATATTCAGCTCACAAGTAAACAACCACAAATCATCACCTAGAATGAATCTCAATCGAAGAAGTTACACAACCAGGTCAACCAAGAATTTGATATTGACTAAACCATTTTGACACAATCTCTGGAACGTGCTTGCTTCTTCAGCTCACTGATCGCATAGTGAAATTGAAGATATAAACAATCCTGAGGTGTATCCTAACCCTGCCTGTAAATGGGTAGAAGATTGTTACCTGAAACTGCCTCTTCCAAAAGTTTTTCACGCTGCTTCACCATATCTTCTTTGCTTTCTGTTGCCAATTCTTCGTCCAAGTGCACTTCCTGCTACACCAATAATATAGAACATCAAAAATCATTTCAAAGCATTAAATCTATATAAAATGAGTTCTGATATATAAGAAATTAATGCCCCACCTCATGAGTCTGACCAGACGAGCAGGTAACATTAGGCTTCTCTTCTTCCCTTTCCTCCTGCTTCTTTTTCCATGGCCAATTTTTTCGACCCATCTGGTTATACAAACATGAAATACAAAAAAAGCTGGTTCATCTACCCAATTTCTTCAAGCTTTGTCACAATGAAACTTAACATAATAAAATTAAGGAAAGCCAAATTCCTTGTGCTTCGTTGCAGCTTTGTCTATCTAAATGTAATAAAGTGCATCATCCATAGTTACCTACATTGCACCCTGATCAAGTACTGTTGCAGAATGTCAAATGACAGGACAGTATTGTTATTTTTGTTGGAGATATGTCATTATAGTTGGATTGGATTCATCTTCTTCAAGAAATGTGTCGGCAAAAGTTCTTTATTCCCGGGCTGACGAACTTTCAAAGGATCGCTTCCTCTGGCTAAGGTTGGAAGAATATCATAAAACAAAAAAGCATGCAGGTCCAACACTAAAGTTGAAAAAAAAAAATCCAAAGATACGCTACCCACAGGGAAAAAATGGCAGGGGAACCAAACAGAAAGAGTTCATCACGCATCTGCCACCTTTTTATGACTTTACTTCATCTCAAGGGACCTGGAAGACAATACACATGGATACTTAACCAAAAGGCAAATCTTTGTTAGGAAAGTTTGGAAGTTGGTTTAATCAAACAAAAATCTTAGAATGCAGTAAGAAGCACACTAGCTTACAATTAATTAATAAGCACAAAAAGAAAAAGAAAAAAAAGTATGTTCTGTATTCTTCCTTTGCCGAAAGCAAATGGTGATGTGAGTTTTTCTCACAACAAAGCCCCCACATGTTATAAATTTTTTTATTTGACATGAAATTTATGTCAACGGAAGTGGCTCACCATGCTCACAGTTTCTCCTGTGACATTTACAGACTGTCACAATAATTCTTCATACATAGCATCCATTAGAGCTTCTCCCATTATATATATCTTAAGTTTTGTCTTATTTTCATAGATAGAGATTTGAATTCAAGATTTCTAATTCGGTTTCGGTTTGGTTTCATTTTTACAGACATTGCGAATTAAACTACACCAAACTGACAATTTTTATATTCAAATTTTCAACTTTCACTCCAGTTTCATATTCTTTATAGCGTTATAAGGTATATATTTTTACACTTCTCTTCAGTTTCATATTCTTTATAGCGTTATAAGGTATATATTTTTACACTTCTCTTCAGTTTCATATTCTTTATAGCTTTATAGGGTATATATTTTTACACTTCTCTTCATTTTCATACTCCGGTTTTCTTTCTTAGACAATGTGACACTCCGAAGTCAGTTTTCATATTCAGATTTGCATTCCTGTGACACTTTCACTTCAGTTTCATGTTCAAATGTGCACTGTCAACTCAGTTAATCAGATTTGCATGTTTAAATAAGGTTTGAGTTGTAATATTTATTGGTAAAGCATATAGAGTATCTTTGACTCACCTATATTTAACATTTCAATGAGCGCAATTCCAATTAATAGAGAAAGCATAAAACTTTAAGCATCTATCTTATTTCTATGTGTAATATTATAAAATGGTGAATCATTTTTTAAGTTAATTTATATGTTTATTTAATTACGCTATAAGGCGTTCCCTCTGAAAGGAACTCTCCTCCATGCCGCGGTGTCTCGTTATGAGCCCTTAGATCGATTGTTAGACGATGGAATAAACTCCAGCCATGAGATCATCGGTGAAAAATGTTGTAAACGGTTCAGTTTATTGGAATGTCGTCAATGACAATTGTCACTCAATGATGGGCCTTCCCATCAATTCTGCCATCCCTTCTTCATTTCCATTCCCCCTCTTCTTCCATTAATTCCCTCGCCGCTCTTTCCGCTTCCTCTCTCTTCACCAATGCATCTGCGCCCTTCTACGCTTCAATGCCCATCTTCATCTCCTTCACTAGAAGGAAGCCATTCATTTTCAGCCATTCGTTCTCTGTTCAGCAAAGAGAGGCCAAGCGATCATCGGCACTCCATGTAAGATGCTTTCGATCGTTGAATTCCAACCGCAATGAAAAAAGAAACCGTCTGTGGATGGATGAGAGAGGACAGCAATCTGAGGTGAGAGATCCAAGGTGAAGGCCTTGGAAGTTTTTTCATATTCCCAATAGCAGGATTACATATATAGAGATTATGCTCCATGCAATTATGGTAACAGCATAAGATTTCACTGACACAAACACAGCAAACCCCATATTTAACAGCCATACCCAAGATATTATCACTGGAAGGAATCTCAGGCAAAAGATTAAAGTTCTTGAAACGAAATGGTTGAAACTCCATAGGAAGTTTGAACAAAACTGAATTTCTTTCCGCACACCACAGCTCTGCAGCCCTCCCACCATTGTAGCATTCACGTTTTATTAAAAAAACAGGGGCACGGAATACCTGGTTTTGGTTGGAGAGCAGATAATTCCAGCGTTTGTACGTTTGAACAAAACTGAATTTCTTTCCGCACACCACAGCTCTGCAGCCCTCCCACCATTGTAGCATTCACGTTTTATTAAAAAAACAGGGGCACAGAATACCTGGTTTTGGTTGGAGAGCAGATAATTCCAGCGTTTACAAACAATCCTTAACCTGTTTATGCTCAGAAAAGGTAAGCGTGAAAAAATTTCACTCAACAAATCCTCTGGTAATTCTTTACCTGTATCTCCAGAAACAGTTAATTTTTCCTCCGGGAATTCTTTACCTGTATCTCCAGAAACAGACATTTTTCTCTCTGTATGTCTTATTTCAGAGTTGTTGTCCTTTTTCACCTCTTTTGCAATTGCAACTATTAAACTCTATAAAACTCTGATAGTGCAAGGGTTACAATTATTAGTGTTTGACAAAAGCAGAGAAAAAGCGTGGAGGTAATGCAATGGCAGTTTGTAGCCAATTATAGCCATTCCTAATTGCAACAGAGAGATTATCTACAGCCAAGTCGCTTCCACCTTGCATTAATTAGGCAGTTACCACTCAATTCGGCATGTTGTTCACTTGAGTTTTCTCCATGTTCATTTGAGGCGAAATCCAACATGGGTTTACCGTAAAAATCGATTATGAAAGCGCAGACAGTAAACAAAAAGGATGTGAGAGCATCTTGGACTAATATTTTAGCTTTCTCCAATAGTAAGGGCATGCGTACAAAAATGTTCATCTCGGCATGATCCCCTTCGATCTGAACATCAGGGAGCTCTATGAAGCGGATCATGTCCCTTGACGAAGATGGTAGGGTGTGGTGAGGAGAGTCGTCCATCCATATGGCGGTGAAGAAGGTGACAGAAAAGCCATGGTACACAGTCAGCCGCTTTGCAAGCTCGAGCAGTGGGATGTGATGGCCCGACCCAAACCCAGGGAAGATTGCGACATGAGGCTTTTGGCTCTGCTCTTGCGACTCCATGAATGTCTCTATATTCCAAGAAGCAAATGCCAATATTTGAAGGGTGGGTTCTGTAATGATGAAGCAGAATTTATAGTTATAAAACAAATGTATGACATTCACCCATTTTTAGCACAACTTATCATCTCATTTCAGGCCAAAAGTTTGGAGGTTTAATCCGAACTTGCAGGAGACCAGGAGGATGAAGAGGAGCATGAGGAGGACGAAGAGAAGCATTGAGGTCCATGGCGTCTAATTCATCTGCAACCTTCAAGCCTTTTGGAGTTCTCTTTGTTTGCCTTGGTGAGTACCATCCATCCAATGATTCAACGAGGGAGTTCGGTATCGGTCATTGTTCGAAATAATGATTCCATAACGTCTACCATTATTGTCAGCCATCCAATTGTAGAAGCTTATAGTATATTGCACACTAAAGATCCAAAGCCTGAAGCCAAGCATAATTCTTTGTATCATGCCTGACTTGAGCTAACTAAATTTTTGTAGTTCTATTCAATTCAACTAAAGGAGCTAGGTTCTTTGTAGCTTCTATATTATTAAAAACCCAGACCCAATTTCTCATCTATGTTTCTATTAGAACAAATCATAATAAACTGGCACTCGAGATTTTTACAGTCATAAAATGCACCCAATGATTGCAGAGAGCAAATTTTAGTAATGCCTAAATACCAGCGAACGTCCGGTTAGGACATAGAAATTTTATTCTACCCTTTTGAGCGTTTCAAGAAGAAACATGATGTGAGGGGCTGCATCCTCCGACTGAGGTGTCGGGTCTAAGGGATAACTATTTCAGTTAAAATCCTTTGAGATCTGCACCTAGCCTCATTCCTTGGTGCCATATGAATCGGGTAGCCAACAGTGAGAAAGCTTGGGGGACAGCTTAACACTTCGCCAACCTCACTAGTGAATCAATATCCCCTTAGGCTATTAATGCTATGGGTGTGACCTCTCAAGGCAGGGTGGGTGCCTGATAATCAAAGATTTAAGTTTGAGCTGAAAGCCGTGCAACTCAAACATGAAAAAAATGACTGCAATATATACCTCTAATTTAAGGATTATTAAAACTTAGGATGTTCAGTTTTCCTGAACATCCGATGAGATTTAGTACACGGTTACTACAGAAATATATGTAATCCACCAATTAGGCTAAACTGCTCTAATGCAGGGTAACAACCAACGTTGTGGAACCGCAATAAAATTAAGATAGCTCCTTTGGCTACTTTTGTACAAAATGATATTACTACGATAGGCTACATATTTATCATCGTTTGTCCATAATTTGACAACCATCTCTCTGAGGAGTTTCAAACTAGCTTAAGGTGCTCGTAAGGGGATTTTGTCATCCTTACCTTGCTATTGTGAAGCTTACAGAATTAGTGGATATCACTGAACAACTTTACAACCCGTTAAGCTAGTTACCGACAACCAACTGTCAAAAATACAAAAAGACATAGACACTAAAGGTTGTGCATTATTCTTATGTGCTTCGTTGTCTAAATTCTATTGAAGTTCTTCTGCAACGCAGAGACCCGCATGGCTATCCCTTGTCCTATCATTGTTAGATCCTTGATACATCATCAGAGTGTTTTAGCAGCTGCTTATATATATATATATATATATATATATATCTATATATATATATATATATATATATATATATATATATATATATATCTATATATATATATATATATATATATATATATATATATAGGAATCAACAACTAAGCCGAGTACAGGTTTGAATTCGCATGACATGGAGTCAATTGTGACTACTACCACTATAACTTTTAGGTGAATATATGCACGCTCCCACACACTATCCACAAAGTTAATTAAGTATTTTGGACCACAAACTTTACATAAGACTTTATAGGAAATCCACCGCCGATTGAGCTGCCCAGGGACTATTAGTAGTGTTAGCTTTATCAAACAACAATGCTTAGATTTATTTTGGAACTCATAGGTAGAATAGCTTTGATTGCCACAATAGGCATGCTGCTTATCATGCCCATTGCCATTCCATCTATGACATATTTTCTCACAACAAATCCCCCACATGTTATAAATTTTGTTGTGAGTTTTTCTCACAACAAAGCCCCCACATGCTATAAATTTTTTTATTTGACATGAAATTTATGTCAACGGAAGTGGCTCACCATGCTCACAGTTTCTCCTGTGACATTTACAGACTGTCACAATAATTCTTCATACATAGCATCCATTAGAGCTTCTCCCATTATATATATCTTAAGTTTTGTCTTATTTTTATAGATTAAGATTTGAATTCAAGATTTCTAATTCGGTTTCGGTTTGGTTTCATTTTTACAGACATTGCGAATTAAACTACACCAAACTGACAATTTTTATATTCAAGTTTTCAACTTTCACTCCAGTTTCATATTCTTTATAGCGTTATAAGGTATATCTTTTTACACTTCTCTTCAGTTTCATATTCTTTATAGCGTTATAAGGTATATATTTTTACACTTCTCTTCAGTTTCATATTCTTTATAGCTTTATAGGGTATATATTTTTACACTTCTCTTCATTTTCATACTCTGGTTTTCTTTCTTAGACAATGTGACACTCCGAAGTCAGTTTTCATATTCAGATTTGCATTCCTGTGACACTTTCACTTCAGTTTCATGTTCAAATGTGCACTGTCAACTCAGTTAATCAGATTTGCATGTTTAAATAAGGTTTGAGTTGTAATATTTATTGGTAAAGCATATAGAGTATCTTTGACTCACCTATATTTAACATTTCAATGAGCGCAATTCCAATTAATAGAGAAAGCATAAAACTTTAAGCATCTATCTTATTTCTATGTGATATTATAAAATGGTGAATCATTTTTTAAGTTAATTTATATGTTTATTTAATTACGCTATAAGGCGTTCCCTCTCAAAGGAACTCTCCTCCATGCCGCGGTGTCTCGTTATGAGCCCTTAGATCGATTGTTAGACGATGGAATAAACTCCAGCCATGAGATCATCGGTGAAGAATGTTGTAAACGGTTCAGTTTATTGGAATGTCGTCAATGACAATTGTCACTCAATGATGGGCCCTCCCATCAATTCTGCCATCCCTTCTTCATTTCCATTCCCCCTCTTCTTCCATTAATTCCCTCGCCCCTCTTTCCGCTTCCTCTCTCTTCACCAATGCATCTGCGCCCTTCTACGCTTCAATGCCCATCTTCATCTCCTTCACTAGAAGGAAGCCACTCATTTTCAGCCATTCGTTCTCTGTTCAGCAAAGAGAGGCCAAGCGATCATCGGCACTCCATGTAAGATGCTTTCGATCGTTGAATTCCAACCGCAATGAAAAAAGAAATCGTCTGTGGATGGATGAGAGAGGACAACAATCTGAGGTGAGAGATCCAAGGTGAAGGCCTTGGAAGTTTTTTCATATTCCCAATAGCAGGATTACATATATAGAGATTATGCTCCGTGCAATTATGGTAACAGCATAAGATTTCACTGACACAAACATAGCAAACCCCATATTTAACAACCATACCCAAGATATTATCACTGGAAGGAATCTCAGGCAAAAGATTAAAGTTCTTGAAACGAAATGGTTGAAACTCCATCGGAAGTTTGAACAAAACTGAATTTCTTTCCGCACACCACAGCTCTACAGCCCTCCCACCATTGTAGCATTCACGTTTTATTAAAAAAACAAGGGCACGGAATACCTGGTTTTGGTTGGAGAGCAGATAATTCCAGCGTTTGTACGTTTGAACAAAACTGAATTTCTTTCCGCACACCACAGCTCTGCAGCCCTCCCACCATTGTAGCATTCACGTTTTATTAAAAAAACAGGGGCACAGAATACCTGGTTTTGGTTGGAGAGCAGATAATTCCAGCGTTTACAAACAATCCTTAACCTGTTTATGCTCAGAAAAGGTAAGCGTGAAAAACTTTCACTCAACAAATCCTCCGGGAATTCTTTACCTGTATCTCCAGAAACAGTTAATTTTTCCTCCGGGAATTCTTTACCTGTATCTCCAGAAACAGACATTTTTCTCTCTGTATGTCTTATTTCAGAGTTGTTGTCCTTTTTCACCTCTTTTGCAATTGCAACTGTTAAACTCTATAAAACTCTGATAGTGCAAGGGTTACAATTATTAGTGTTTGACAAAAGCAGAGAAAAAGCGTGGAGGTAATGCAATGGTAGTTTGTAGCCAATTATAGCCATTCCGAATTGCAACAGAGAGATTATCTACAGCCAAGTCGCTTCCACCTTGCGTTAATTAGGTAGTTACCACTCAATTCGGCATGTTGTTCACCTGAGTTTTCTCCATGTTCATTTGAGGCGAAATCCAACATGGGTGTTCCGTAAAAATCGATTATGAAAGCGCAGACAGTAAACGAAAAGGATGTGAGAGCATCTTGCACTAATATTTTAGCTTTCTCCAATAGTAAGGGCATGCGTACAAAAATGTTCATCTCGGCATGATCCCCTTCGATCTGAACATCAGGGAGCTCTATGAAGCGGATCATGTCCCTTGACGAAGATGGTAGGGTGTGGTGAGGAGAGCCTTCCATACATATGGCGGTGAAGAAGGTGACAGAAAAGCCATGGTACACAGTCAGCCGCTTTGCAAGCTCGAGCAGTGGGATGTGATGGCCCGACCCAAACCCAGGGAAGATTGCGACATGAGGCTTTTGGCTCTGCTCTTGCGACTCCATGAATGTCTCTATATTCCAACAAGAAAATGCCAATATTTGAAGGGTGGGTTCTATAATGATGAAGCAGAATTTACAGTTATAAAACAAATGTATGACATTCACCCATTTTTAGCACAACTTATCATCTCATTTCAGGCCAAAAGTTTGGAGGTTTAATCCGAACTTGCAGGAGACCAGGAGGACGAAGAGGAGCATGAGGAGGATGAAGAGAAGCATTGAGGTCCATGGCGTCTGATTCATCTGCAACCTTCAAGCCTTTTGGAGTTCTCTTTGTTTGCCTTGGTGAGTACCATCCATCCAATGATTCAACGAGTTAGTTCGGTATCGGTCATTGTTCGAAATAATGATTCCATAACGTCTACCATTATTGTCAGCCATCCAATTGTAGAAGCTTATAGTATATTGCACACTAAAGATCCAAAGCCTGAAGCCAAGCATAATTCTTTGTATCATGCCTGACTTGAGCTAACTAAATTTTTGTAGTTCTATTCAATTCAACTAAAGGAGCTAGGTTCTTTATAGCTTCTATATTACTAAAAACCCAGACCCAATTTCTCATCTATGTTTCTATTAGAACAAATCATAATAAACTGGCACTCGAGATTTTTACAGTCATAAAATGCACCCAATGATTGCAGAGAGAAAATTTTAGTAATGCCTGAATACCAGCGAACGTCCGGTTAGGACATAGAAATTTTATTCTACCCTTTTGAGCGTTTCAAGAAGAAACATGATGTGAGGGGCTGCATCCTCCGACTGAGGTGTCGGGTCTAAGGGATAACTATTCTGTTAAAATCCTTTGAGATCTGCACCTAGCCTCATTCCTTGGTGCCATATGGATCGGGTAGCCAACAGTGAGAAAGCTTGGGGGACAGCTTAACACTTCGCCAACCTCACTAGTGAATCAATATCCCCTTAGGCTATTAATGCTATGGGTGTGACCTCTCAAGGCAGGGTGGGTGCCTGATAATCAAAGATTTAAGTTTGAGCTGAAAGCCATGCAGCTCAAACATGAAAAAAATGACTGCAATATATACCTCTAATTTAAGGATTATTAAAACTTAGGATGTTCAGTTTTCCTGAACATCCGATGAGATTTAGTACACGGTTACTACAGAAATATATGTAATCCACCAATTAGGCTAAACTGCTCTAATGCAGGGTAACAACCAACGTTGTGGAACCGCAATAAAATTAAGATAGCTCATTTGGCTACTTTTGTACAAAATGATATTACTACGATAGGCTACATATTTATCATCGTTTGTCCATAATTGGACAACCATCTCTCTGACGAGTTTCAAACTAGCTTAAGGTGCTCGTAAGGGGATTTTGTCATCCCTACCTTGCTATTGTGAAGCTTACAGAATTAGTGGATATCACTGAACAACTTTACAACCCGTTAAGCTAGTTACCGACAACCAACTGTCAAAAATAAAAAAAGACATAGACACTAAAGGCTGTGCATTATTCTTATGTGCCTCGTTGTGTAAATTCTATTGAAGTTCTTCTGCAACGCAGAGACCCGCATGGCTATCCCTTGTCCTATCATTGTTAGATCCTTGATACATCATCAGAGTGTTTTAGCAGCTGCTTATATATATATATATATATATATATATAAAGGAATCAACAACTAAGCCGAGTATAGGTTTGAATTCGCATGACATGGAGTCAATTGTGACTACTACCACTATAACTTTTAGGTGAATATATGCACGCTCCCACACACTGTCCACAAAGTTAATTAAGTATTTTGGACCACAAACTTTACATAAGACTTTATAGGAAATCCACCGCCGATTGAGCTGCCCAGGGACTATTAGTGGTGTTAGCTTTATCAAACAACAATGCTTAGATTTATTTTGGAACTCATAGGTAGAATAGCTTTGATTGCCACAATAGGCACGCTGCTTATCATGCCCATTGCCATTCCATCTATGACATATTTTTTGTTTATCCAAGAGCTTTCAGTTTGCGGTTCTCTATACGTTTTCAGATTCTCAAAGTCCCATCAAGGTAAGTAATAGTCATACCGACAATAACTCTATGATAATATATTTTTAACAACCTTAAATATTTATATCGAGCACAGAAATACTATTAAATATTTTCATTGTTGTTTAAGGACCAACTGTTGACAAAATCCTGGCATTTTTTACGATAAAACCAGATCTGATCTGAGTAAAATTGCTAGAGAAATTAACATGGAGTCTAGGGGCTAAATGCCAACTCTTTATTGGGTGGAAGCTGCGGGGCAGCTGAGGTTGTTAGTTAGGGTACAACTTTGCCATGATGAAACAAGATAAAGAAATGGTACATTAACGGGGAACTAGGTCCTCATGAATAAGGAGGGCCTAATTACTATATACAAGAGATTATTATAGCCATTCTCACACAGTTGTGTATGATTTTTCAATATTTTGGTTATTAAGAGATATTTTCCTATTTCTAAAGAGATGTAGATGTGTCTCATCATTATTATACTTTTGAGCCACACTGCCTTTCTATATTTGATGTATTTAGTATTTTTTTAGTTATTTCTGGTAACTTGGAGCATTACATCAAGGCCCAGCCTTGGATGTGGAAGAGAGGGGAAGGGAAATCTCACCTCAAAAAGGCCTTGGCTTTGTCTCAACTATTTTCCCCATCATACAACCCCTGAAAGTAGATGCTTTGATGATCAATCTTAATGGACTAGGGCTTATCCTTTATCAAATAAGCCTTCTGCTTCTAAGGAAGAAATCAAATCAAAGGCTGTCATGTGTGGAGGGCCATTGAAACAAGGGTCCGACTCTTGACATGATCACTTTGTTTGCTACTTCCAATTGCCTGAACTTTCTAAGTTCAATGGTCAATTTACTGCTTCCATAAGGTCTCTCCATAGTATGTATTTTCTAGATTATTTTTGTGTGTTTCTGGTTGTCATTTTCATGTCAAAACAGAGTTGGTCACCAAGGAGTGTGGCTCATTATGCTCTATGCACTCAATGTTTGTGTCTCTAGTCATTAAATCTAGCTGAAACATTTTAGTGGAATCCAGGGCCAAGGATTTGGTTTCCATCTTTTTGTTTTTAGTGCTGAGTGATGCATTTCAGTTTTATTTAAACACGTGAGCCTGCTTCATGTTTACATAAGTTGTCGAGTTTATAATGATACACATTTTTTAATATTTAATCATGAGTTCAACTTACCAGTAGAAAATGGAACAAAAAGAACAATCACATGAGATAGTATCCACTATAAACTTCTTCATAAAAACTTTGTAGAATAATTACCAATTCATGGTAACTAAATATTTCATGTAGAGTTATGCATTACTTCAGTCCTTTAAAAGAAGAAATTCTAGATGCATTACTTCATTCCTTTACAAAGCAAAAATTCTAGTAACCAGTTACCGTTGATATCTCAATGCTCATGATTTCTTTTTCAGGGTCGTGATGCATATCAATGTCAAGAAGGATAATGATTATTAGCTGTGGAAAAATTATTATCTGATTTGTCAAGGATAATGATTTGTTATCGGCTCATATTGTTGCAATTGGGGATGATAAAAGCATTGCAAGTTTAGATATCTTAAGTAGTTGAAAAAATATTTGCTAATCTCTCCAGGAAAATAATCTCTTTTTATTCTTGTTCTTGGAAGGCAACATTTGTCGGAGTCTCATTGCAGAGGCTGTATTTCGTGATGCTATGCAGAAAAGGGGATTGACATCAGCATTCAAAATTGACTCTGTTGCAACTATTGACTACAATGAAGTAGGTTCCAGCTTATCATGGGTCAAGGCTAATTGAATTGGTATTTTAAATTTTTTTGTATTATACTGCAATAAATAGGTATCACGTATTAATATGTTAAAATTATTTGAAGGGCGATCCTGCAGATCCCAAGATGAAGAATGCAGCCAAGAAACGTGGAATAGATATAACTTCTATATCACCTACAGACTTTAAAGAGTTTGATCTAATACTCACAATGTACAAGCAGAACAAAGGTAAATAAAAAGCATAAACGGCATATAAAACTCCCAAAATTTTCAGTTTCATTTGCTAAGTTGTTCCAAACAGAATCTAATAAGCCAATACTATTGTTAAATTCAGAAAAATGTACATTAAAGTTTGTCTATGTTATTGTTAACATATGCTTCTAATTAGTTTCTAATTTGTGTGCAAATATAAATTAATAACATGGGATGGATATATTTTGTAGCTGACATATTGAAAATTCTCCTTCAGTGCCCCCAACACACAAGGCCTTTATTGTTTTTCCCAGGTAATTGTTTATATTTGGTATTCTTTATCGTTTCCCTGTGATACTCATACCATGGAGGAAGCCATTTTTATAGTCAGATGGAGAAAGTGGAGGAGCAAAGTAGGTGTGACATATCAAATGGACAATTACTGTGCCAATGGCTTGCTACCTTGGAGCTCTGAAAAGCTTCCGACAGCAGTGGTATGAGAACTCAACTTTGCTCAATTATGGTGAAGTTTTAGTGTGATAGCATCTGAGATTTGTTTTGAGATTGGTTCTCTCTGTAACTGATTTTTTGATTTTGTGTGTTGTTGTTCGCATTACAGATGTGGCTGATATTGCACTGATATTGAGAAAGCACACCCTTCCAATAAAGCTATTTTCTTGCATGTTATTCAATGAATTAGAAATCTTTGATCCTCGGGATCAGTTGCCATTTGCATATGTAAGAGACATGATGACCCCCAAAGTGAGGATTCACATGCTCGAATAAGCCATTTTTAATACAATAACAAATGAATATCAACATTCTTACAAAGTCAATCGAAGCATTTTCAAATAGCCTCCTTTGGACCTGCAAATTTCTTTGGTTTATGAATCCAGAACCTGCAAATCATATTTGGACAGAATGTGGGCTACATATTCTGTTTGATTGTATTAATTCATTTCAAATTTGATTGGCTGCTATTATTACAACGTCCATAAAATATCAAATTTTTAAACTGTGAAGGGTCACGAAATAGCAAGAAATAGCAAAATATGGGAGGATCCATACCTGCAAATTTAACCAATCCGTGATGTTGATGGATGCCATGAGTGTTAATTTTGTGCTAGATTGGATTAGATGACTGAAATAGCAAAATATGGGAGGATCCATACCTGCAAATTTAACCAATCCATGATGTTGATGAATGTCATGAGTGTTAATTTTGTGCTAGATTGGATTAGATGACTGATTTACTTCTCAATAATTGAAATCATTTTTACTGCTTCTGCCAACATGAGATGATAGAGACTCTGCACCTATATCTAATATGTGTATTGCATTTAATGGCGTTCATAGAGACTGAATTGTTTTTCCATGTGAATTCCAGTGGTGATTCTGGTTATACCGGAAATGAAGGAAAATACAATGAAACGTGCTCTCCTGGACAGCTGGTATCCAAACTGGGTGTACGCCATGAAAACAGTTTTAACTCAAACAGAAACAAAGAATTTTTCTAGGTGGCTCTTTATTAAAGGAGGTGCGACGTGGGGACAAATGTCCCCAGATGTTGATTGTTACATTTCTGCATCTTTTTTATATTTGCCTATCCCTATGTCGCCATTGCTCTTCAATTTATGCACATTTCTGCATCTTATTTAGATTTTCATATTCCTATGTCACTATTGCTCCTCAATTTATGCACATTTCTGCATTTTATTTATATTTTCCTATTCCTATGTTGCCATTGCTCCTCAATTTATGCCTTACGGCGTTTCCTTTGCAACATTTGGTGCAAATGCTAGTTCTAACTTTTTAAAGTTGATTTTGAATAATAATCGGTAAAAAAAATATATTAAAAATTTCAAAATGTAAAAGGTCTAAATTAATACAAAAATGATGTGTGTTTTCGTTAAAAAAAAATGATTAGATAATAATGCAAACAAATTTCATTAAAAATATTTACTGGTAAAAATAAGCGAAATTTTTTATTAATTTAAATTTCTCATCAAATTTAATGACATAAATAAGTTTAAAATTTTGTGCAAAATCTATGAAAACACCATTCGATTCTAAAAAAATTTCACTTATAACTTTATCATAATTATAATTTTATTATTTATATATTGAATAATTATCTTCTCACAAAAATTTTATTATTTATATATTGAATAATTATCTTCTCACAAAAATATATTACTCTGGTATTTATTGTTTTAAATATTTATAATGTTAATATGTATTTTAAATTTTAAAAAATTATATAACATATTATCAAATTCATAATTTAAATTTTAATTGTTGTACTATTGATTTTTCTAATTAAAAAGTAACATAAAATTCAAATATATTATTTAAGCTAAATCACAAAAAACCAAGTTCATTATTTAACCTAAATAAAATAAAAAATATGTAACTAATCATGATATAATCGGAGGCGATATGCCCTATATGGGAACCTACACAAATGATGGAGACTGAACATAAATTTCAGACAACACCCAGTTTATAAAAGGTGGCACATTAATATAGGTGATCGACACCAAAAAATGTAGCTTCCCAAATGCCTAGTTCAGAACCCGTATGTCACATATTCATAATGCATTTATTAGCGAATTAAAAGTTATCTGGTTTTTTCACATGTTTTCAACAAGTGCTCTCTGTCGATGAGATGTGGACAGAGGACGAAAAGAACTCGAAGAACTCCCCCTTATAAAAAGCCTTCAGCGTAATAAATTTACTTAGTGGTTGGGATACTTCATTATAAGATTCCTCATTATATACGTCTAAGTGGTAAGTGTAATCCTACAATGTGTGAATTGAATGAAAGAAACTCTATAATATATTAAAAGAAATTAATTATTAAATTATACATTTAGTAGGTTTTAAAAGTTTTTTTTTTTAAATATGGAAAACTCATTTCATCTTTAGGCTCAGTTAATATGAAATTTTTGAATAAAAATATTAAATTCAATGTTTATTAATTTAAGATAAATAGAACTTGCAGCTAAGAGGGTTAGCTTAATTGGTGAGTATTTTTTGTTAAAAGAATCTCCCTATTGAGAGGTCATGGGTCAATTCTTTTTTACCCTTTTGGGATTAGGCTTCGTTAATGAGCTTTATTTCTTGTTGAATTGAGGCTTCTGTGATCCATAATAGACAGACTTTTGTCGACGCGTTTCGAACCAATCAGTGTGGTTCATCGTCAGGACAAGTTGGTTCGATACGCGTCGACAAAAGTCTGTCTACATGTGATTTACACCAAAGTTATTCTTACAGCTCTATTTCTGTGAACATAATGACAGGTATAAAGAAATATATAATCTTTTTATTTAATATGAATGTGAGCTTGTATAAAAGAAAATCTTATTATACTGAAATGAAAAACATACCATTTTGAAATGTAAAGGTTAAATATGTCTCTTTGGTTTCAAACATGTAGATAGAAGTATGAACTTGTTTATCTAATATGAATATGATCTTGTATAAAATGGCAAACATATAATTTGAAATGAAAAGTAAGGTTAAGCTAGTGGCTTTGGCTTGAAACATGTACAAAATAAAGGTATGGATTTTTGGGTAGATTAATAGATGTACTACTTGAATTCCTAGATGCGTTGAACTCTATGCACGTGTTGTTGTTGGGAGCAGTGCATGGGACTCTCATGGCTGTGGTTGGCACCTATAGTGTAGCATCGACTTGATAAGCATGTGTTTCTCATAACAAAAACTACAAAGGTTCTTGGAACAATGTCAAGCACTTCATGATTGATATGTGTGAGAGTTGAATTGCATTACTTGATGGAATGGTGTTGTTAACCAAACATGAATCATTAGATTGCCATGGATGTATATGAATTTATCTTATTCTGTGAATTTTGTTGCGTGAGTTTGTGTGCTTGTTAGTTCATTAAAATTGTTGGTGATTAACTACAATTTGAATGTTTAGGTCATGGGCATCCATTTGTGGATCTGGTGGGCATGTTTCCACATTGGGCCTTAAGTTTCTGACTCTGGATAATTCAGTGCCTTAATCCAACTCAGATTGGTGTTGTGATATCCTCCCTTGTGGTTACAAATTCTTGTGGATATCTGCATGAAATTATATCTACCATAGAAAATATGCAGGTTCTGTGTCTCATTCAAGATATTGGAAGGAATTTGGAGAGCCTAGGTGTTACATGCTATGAGCTAAAGTGGTGAATGGAGCATTGGATCGATGTAGTCAATGACAATGTACAATGTATGGTGGATAAACAGAGTATGGGAACATTGAATGATGAATCAATGTAAAAGATGGTTGATATTACGATTATGTTAAACATTGTCAAAACTGAGGCGATGATCAATGTTAGGTGGCACTGATGGTAAAGAATGAAGACAAGTTTGTTGAGGTGGTTGTGTAAAGATATTTCCTAGAAAATAAGTTAGACCCATAGGAAGAATGACCATAATTTGTTTTGGCATTTATTTTATGAGACCCTAAAGTAGGATGGGACACAACCTGAAGTGTTGCAACTTGCTTGAGTGTTTGATTGGTATTAAGTGAGAAAGCTCTATGGTGCTACATGCCTATATATGGATGCAATGTGGATTAAATATTATGAATATTATAACATAGATTTATTGAAATGAGTAAATAAATATGCATCCTTGTTAATGTATCAAATGTAGTAAGATATTTTAAACATTGAAACATATTATTATTTAAATTAAGTATTTTTTTATATATGTCCAATAATATATCTCAAAAATTTAAATGTATATTTAAATAATGTATATCATGATGTACCAACTTATATAATATGGAATGCATTGTTATCTGATATGGGCCTCTTATCAAGCGAAATTAACGTAGATTGAAAATGCATATGGTAAGATTTTCGATGTGGTTGGCCTCAATGGACGGTTTTTCCATGGTGATCATTAGTGTTTAATCTCGGAGGAATAAAATAAAAAATTATTAGATGTCGATGTGTCAAAAGTAAGTTATGGAAAATGCAAAGAACGGTTTACATAAAGGATTAGATTGTGATAATCTCGATTAGAGTGGTTGTAAATGCATTTGTAATTAAGAAAGATGATCAATTATAACAAGGTTTATTGGAATGGTTTTGATGTAATTTTTACTTGCTTTATGTGTATAATCACATTTTATTACTGATATTATTGGTTATTATTAGGTAGAGATTTAGTTGGTTTGATATATTCTCTCCAATTAGCTAACTTCTTACATTTTCTTAGATTTATGTGTATTTGATATATTGACCTAATCTAAAGAATGTGTGTCCAAAATAGTTTATCTATCTTGAAACATTACTTAATGTATATCTTAACATGGTATCACAGTAAATTTGTGCTTAACTCTGTCATAGGAGAGCCAGGGATATGAAGCCTATGGGGAATAAGAGAGTATATTGAAGTATGCTTTTCTAGAGTGTGTGCATGTGTGTCCATCATTTGACTGCTTGCAAAGTTTGGAGCTTGTGTTTAGACAAAGTGGTGTGGAATTTGCAGATCCTCGTGAAGTAGCAGACATGAGTTACACCATGTGATATATGCATGAAGTTTGGAGAGAATGCATTGTACCTTTCCAAGGAAGATTGTAAAGGGAACTCGAGTGCACTTGTGTAAGAGACTCCCATTAAAAGGTTGTTTCAAGGTAATGAAGATTTAGTTAGAAAGGATTTATTTGTCACCTTATCATCCCTAAAGGATCCCTACCAACTTGTGTTATAGCAAAATCTTTACCTTTCAGATAGTTTGTACAAAGTTCAAATCCTGAAATTATGACACATTATGAAATTGATCTTCCTCGTATTCTCGATGCTCTTGTGGAGGGGGGAGGAGGGGTCTCAAATCGGGTGTCTCGATAGAATTGTGGGAAAGAAACATAATCTGCATTGGATTCATTCTGTGAATAGATGGGAGAGGAGAAAGGTTGATCGTGCTTACCAGGTATGAAGATATTCATGGACGCATGAAGGCTGCTGAGCTTGTAGGAACAATCATTGTTATTATTGAATGGCTAGGAATTGACACAATATTAACTCCTTCCATTGAAACTACTATTGTCGCCTTTCTCTAAATTCTAGCAAACTTCAAGAATATACCCATGGTTTCTATAGCATCATAATAGAGGTTATGGGTGAAGGATTTGCATAATACCTTCCACATGTTGTTGCTTTGGCATTTGTGTCATGTAACATTGATGATGGATTAGCAGTGGATATTGATGAGCCTAACAATTGTTGATGATATTAATCAATCCACATTAGGTCCACTCTCTATGTTGAAGACGTTATTTGATGCAAGAGGAAGAATTGTGGTTATAAATTATGGTAATGTTATCTTTGAGGAGTTGGATTTGGTAGATCTAGCTATAAATTTTATGATTGAATTCACACTTACGATGAGCAAGTAGGTCATGGAATAAAATCTATGATTTTGCTAACTGGTGATATGTTTTATATAGTTGAAGCCCTTATTGAGAAGGAATTTCATCGTACTATAGTTTACATAGATTATAGTAAAGATAGAGGATAATATTGTTGGTCTTGAAAGAATTGTTATTCCTATTGATGTGAATGACCACCCAACAATGTTGAAAATGGCCAAAAGTGGTATTGGCACAAAAATTATTGGCCAATTTGTATACCTCATTATGGATATGGAAATTGAAGCAACCACTACTATGAGTGTTGATATTTGGAATGGGATGTGTAAAGTTGATATAAAGAAGTGTGTTAAAGTAGCGAAGGTTCCTGGAGGCTAGTTAGAATATTTGAAGGTTCTTAGGGGTATTATGTTTAAAAAATATGTTGTATCACTTAGAAAAATAAATAAGAAATTTGAGGTCGACATGATCCTCAATGAGACACTTTTTATTGGAAGGTGACATAATCCAACTAGCATACCATTGGAAATCATGTCTAAATTGTTCGATCAATTTTTTGTGCATGTTTTTTGAACTAAATTTGTTGTTATTGAAACTTCTTGAGATTTGTAAAACATATTTAATAGTCAACTCAATATATAATTATGATTTTTTTAGAATTGACTACTCTAATATTTTTCTTGTAAAGTATAGAAACATCAAAATAAGCTTTGAACATAAATGAAAACAAGAATAGCAATGATGAAGATGAAGAAGATGCCCATGGTGTAAACAATTGTAGAAGAGAAGATGGTATTCTATTCATCTATGTACGTGTTATTAACTCTTTCTAATGCATGTAACAGTATTGCAATATTTTTATCATCTACACATCAATCATGAGTATGCATAGTGAGAAGTGTTGTAGCCAAAAATGAGATCTAACTAAGAGTTTTGCTCCTTTGAACTATTTGTCAATTGGTGTATAATAAGTCCACTTGTGCATGTGGATACTAAATGTTATATTGATATCGATATATTTTATATCCAACCTACCTTCCTAGAGAACTAATGAGTATAGTGGATGAGACCCACGTATCTTGGTAAATGGAATCAGATCCATAGGATAGTGAGTGACTCATCCTTCATGGTTAAATAGATGTTAGGCCCTATTGTAAGAATAGGTTCTTCGTCAATCTAAGATATCGATGGTATGATTCTTTTACAACTAATACATGATGACAATCCTAAAGTGAAAGGAGGAGCATGGATGCAAGGGATGATGTTTTCTTGTAACCTAAAGAACAGACAAAACTGTAATTACAATGAACACCTTCTAACATTAATTAGTGGAAAAATCCAAATTAATAATATTATGGAACGGCACTAAAATCTCACAAGTGGACACATTAAATTATATTGGGTAATAAGAACCCTTGCATGAAAAATAGAAGTGAAATAAACAATCAAATGTTACAGATGCACAACCAATAATTACTAAACAAATGATATGTTCCATAGATTTACTGTTAATGAGAAAAAACCCAAGAGTAATCAGTAATGAGAATATAAAATAAAGGACTCCTCAAATTGGGAGAAATTTACCCAACAATTTTTCTATTTTAAATGGTATTGAACACCAAAATTGAATCTGCTTAAGAGAATATAACTCTTTCCTAACACCCAATTAACTATTTCAATCAGTTAAATTTTCAAATGCACTTGCTAAAAATTGTGAACAAAGTCGACCTTTGTAAACCATGCAACTTGAGTTAATATTTTGGTTCATTTTCTCTCTTCCATTCAAGTTTAGTTATTATGTTCGTTAAAATGAGCTGCATTCTTATTTTAACTCAAATATTAATACTTCCATGGTAGAGATAGTGAACAATAACATTAACAAAAATAATGAGCTCTACATAAACTACAGTTAAATAATTCTTTATTGTCTTCATCCCGTCTACATCTTCATCTTCAAAGAAATTCATATTGTGCATGAGCTTCGTCTTGCTGAAGATATGCTCTTAGATGGAATTAAAAGAAGCTTATACTAACCAACAAATACAACATCAGTAATGTTGGAATTTGACAACGAATTATGTAAATATGTGTAAAAGTTTTATTAGTTATTGCCAAGTTAGTTTTATATCGAAGTGAAAGTTATGTAACGGAGGAGGCTCTTAAAAACTGATGAATGCCAGAACTATTGTAATCATGGAGAATAATTGTTGATTTAATAAAGATCTAACCCCTTTCCCTGTGGATGTTTCCTTGACACACTGCCAAGGTTTTACCACGTAAAATCCTATGTTTACTTATGTCATTCTTTTGGTTTCCAATCAGTTATTTAGTTTCATTTCTTTCTTGTTTAATTAACCGCTCAGACCAACAAATGGTATCAAAGTAGCAGGTTAGAGTTGAGATCTATCGAGTCACTGGAAATGAGTGGTTGATGAACTGTTGTTGTTCCACAGAAGGGACAATGCTGCCTCTGTCGACTTTGTGAAGAAGAAAGGAGCCAGGATGCTAATTTAGTAAAGGTAGGTAGTTTGATTCTAGCTCGTTTCTTGTTGTCGATGTTGCTTTTATCAGTGGCCATAGAAGTAACACCAACAGGGGCAACAGGGGCTGGTAGAAAAGACCCAATAGCTGATACAGAAATTGAAGGTCTGATGTAGAGGTGAAATCGAAGGCCGTTGTAGAGGTGAAATGGTCAGTCCGGTGCAGAGGAGAAACGTTGATCCATTACAGAGGAGAAACGTTGGTTCGATGCAGAGGAGAAATCGTTGGTGGCCAGGAAGGGCACCTTAGTCATTCTCCATTTGAAGACTGCAGATTGGAAAGTGATTGATTATTGAATTTGTAAGTTGAAGAAAAATCAAAAGTATCTTTATAATTTTTTTTTAATTCTGGATTTGGAGTAGACAGATTAGAAAGCAATTGATTGTTGAATTTGTAAGTTGAATAAAAAATATAAGTATATTTATCATTTTTTAAAATTTTGTTGAGCATATGGTCTAAAGTTTTTTAAAGAAAAAAATACATAAATTTCTGTGCATTTGAGGCAATCTCACATTTGAAGTATTTTAAGAATGCGTGAAGTAAATTAAAGAAAATAAAAGGGGGAATTTGTGAAATTTTTTCCAAAAAAGCGTTTCATTGAAGAACAAAGGTTTTTTGTCCCGGAAACTGAAATTAAAGGGAATTCTTCTAGAAAACTGTTGTAGATTTTTTCAATCAATTTGAAGGATTTTTTTTTTTGGAAAGGAACAGAATCCTGAAATTTATTTTTTGGAGTAGAAAAATTGAAAACTCTTGTTGCAAGAAGACAAATCAATTTTTATTTTAACAAACCCTAGTTGAAATACTGAAACCCTAGGAGGAAAGAAATGGCCAAGATGACAAATGCAATGTTTGAGGTGGAGAAATCCACCAACAAGAACAACGTTTCTCTATGGAAATTGAAAGTTAGGGATTTTCTAGTGCAGCGAGGGTTGCACAAAGCATTGGACAGGGTGAATAAGACACTTGCTAGCATGACAAATTCAGACTCGAAGGACTTCGATGCCCGAGCTCTCAGTACCATCAGGTTATACCTGGTGTATGAATTTCTCTTCAACATTGTTGAAGAGAGTACAACTCTAGGTTTATGGGAAAAACTGGGAAAACTATATATGACAAAATCGTTAACCAATAGGATTTATTTGAAAAGAAAATTGTACAGTCTACGGATGGAGGTTACAAAAGTTGCAGAACATTTAAATATTTTTAATACACTTATATGCCAATTATCAGACTTGGAAGTTAAAATTCAGGAAGAATACAAAGCTATAACCTTGTTGTGCTCCCTGCCAGAGTCATGGGAACACTTCATAACTTCAATCAGTTTGAGAATTGTTGATTATTTGAAATTTGAATCAGTTATGGGAGCTCTCTTGTCTGAAGAAGTACGAAGGAAATTCAGTATTGAAGCAGCTACACTAGAAACCATGATAGCTAGAGGACAGTCAAAGGAAAGAGGAGAAAAACAAGGGGATATTCTAGATCAAAATCGAAGGGAAAGAAGTGTAAGACGAAATGTTTGTACTTCAATAAAATTGGACACCTTAAGAAATACTGTTGGAAACGGAAGGAAACTGATAACCCAAATAAGGAAGAAAATCAGGTTGATTTAGGTATGATAGATTATGTTTTATTTTTTGAAGAATTATGTATGATAGATGAAACTTTAGCTGTATGTAATGTCTCTTAGGATTTTGAGAGTTGGATGTCAGACTCTGGTGCTTCTCATCACATGTGTCCACACAAAATTTGGTTTACTTCATATAAAGTTGTAAATGATTGTTCTGTGTTTATGGGTAATAATGTATCATGTTAGACTATTGGGATTGGAAATATCAGGGTTAAAATGTGTGATAACACAATTAGAACATTAACTAGTGTTATACATGTACCTGAGTTGAAGAAAATTTTGATTTCTTTGGGAGTGTTGGATTCAGATTGTTATAAGTTTACAAGTCAGAATGGAGTGCTGAAAGTCTCAAAAAGTTCCCTAGTTGTTATGAAAGAAGAAAATGTCATAAATATTTACACTCAAAGGATGTACTTAGCTCAGTGAAGCAACAATTGTGTCAAAGAAGGAAGAAGGTACTCACCTATGACATCGGCGATTGGGTCACATGAGCGAGAAATGTATTTAGGTACTGATAAACCATAAATTACTTCATGAATTGAAATCCTTGAAGTTGGATTTCTGTAAACATTGTGTGTATGGAAAATAGTGTAAATAGAGGTTTAAAACTAGAAGTCATAATAGTAAAGAAATTTTTGACTATATTCATTTTGATCTATGGGGACCATCTCCTATTGTATCGTATGGTGGGGCTTTATATTTCTTAATGTTTATTTATGATTTCTCCTAAAAAAATTTGGTATTTATGTTAAAAAAAATATGATGTATTCGATGTCTTTAAACAATTTGAAACAATGGTAGAAAAAATAACAAGCAAATCAATTAAATGTTTAAGAACTGACAATGGTGGTGAATTTACTTTTATAGAATTTGAACAATACTATAAGGAAGAAGGAATTGTTAGACATAAAACTGTTCTTTATACTCCTCAGAAAAATGGTGTTGCTGAATGTATGAATTAGACTCTTATGGAAAGAGCCAGAAGCATGATCGACAATGCTAACCTGTAAAAGGAGTTGTGGGTAGAAGCAATATCCACTACTTGTTATTTAGCTAATAGATCACCTTCAATAGCGATTAATTCTAAAATTCTTGAAGAAGTTTGGTCAAGTCAATCTTGTGATTATTCACATTTAGGCATATTTGGTTATGATGCTTATGCTCTTATTCCTAAAAATCAGCATTCAAAATTAGACCCAAAATCGAAAAGTTATGTCTTTGTTGGGTATGACTATGCGGTGAAAGGATCCAGGTTGTGGGATCCTACTTCACGGAAGAAAATCATTAGTAGAGTTGTAACATTTGATGAATATTCCCTTTTAAAATCAAATTTTGAAAGAATTGAACAGGAATAGGTATCACTAACTAAACAAATTCAGCTGGAGGCTAGACCTTTTCTTGAAAGTTGAAAGGAAGGAGAGACTTATGGAGGAAAAGGTGATGAATATACAAAGGAAACTGTTGAAGTTTCTAAACCAATTCAGCAACCACTACCTCTAAGAAGGTCTACAAGGGAAAGAAAAACTCCAAAAAGGTATGAAGATTCTACTTCATTTTTTGCTTTGATTTCTGAATATGGGGAACCTTCTTGTTATCAGGAGGCAGTAGATGATACAGATAACAAAAATGGAAAACGACTATGGAAGAAGAAATGGATTCCTTAGCCAAGAACAATACTTGGGATCTTGTAAAACTTCCTGAAGGGATAAGTGTTGTTGGATGCAAATGGGTCTTCAAATTAAAACGAAAAGTTGATGGAAGTATCGAAAGGTATAAGGCGAGGCTGGTAGAAAAGGGGTATTCTTAGGTTGAAGGTATTGACTTTCATGAAATTTTTTCACTAGCTGTAAAACTTGTTTCTATTCATACTATGTTGCCACTAACTGCATTACTTAACCTTGAGTTAGAATAGTTAGATGTTAAAACAACTTTTCTACATGGCAATTTGGATGAAGAGATATATATGGAACAACCAGAAGGTTTTTTACAAGATCGCAGAAGAAAATTAGTTTGCAAGCTCAGGAAATCATTGTATGGCCTGAGGCAGTCTCCCAAACAGTGGTAGAAGAAGTTTGACTCCTTTATCGTGATCCAAAAATTTATTATAAGTGAGTATGATCATTGTGTATACTTCAAGAGTTTCAGTGACATATTCATTATCTTAGTTTTGTATGTTGACGATATGCTTATTGCAAGCAAAAGCATGGAAGAGATCAACAAGTTAAAGGCTCAACTATCTAGGACGTTTGATATGAAGGATCTTGGAGCAACAAAACATATCTTGGGCATGGAGATACATAGAGACAGGAAAAATGGTAAGCTTTGGTTATCATAGTAGAAGTATGTGGAAAGAGTACTTGAAAAGTTCGTTATGAATAGTGTGAAACCTGTTAATGTTCCATTAGCTTCCCATTTTAAACTTTCTTCGGTTTTGAGTACTAGGATTAGTGAAGAGAAGAAATATATGTATTGTGTACCATATGCAAATGTTGTAGGCAACTTAATGTATGCGATGGTATCTACAAGAGCTGACATTTCACATGCAGTTTGAGTTGTCAATAGATTCATGGCAAATCTAGGTGAAGAATATTGGCGAGAAGTGAAATGGGTGCTTCAATATTTAAAGCGGCACAAGTGATCATTGCATCATCTTTAATGGTAGTGAAGGATCAATCTGCGGATATGTGGATGCTAATTATGTAGGTGATTTGGAAAAAAGGAGATCTACTAGAGGTTATGTCTTTACTCTTGCAGGTAGAATAATTAGTTGGATGTCAAAGCTTTAAGAAACAGTTGCGTTGTCGAGTACCAAAGCAGAATATATAGCTACTTTAGATGCTAGTAAAGAATCAATTTGGTTAAAGGGTCTACTTGATGAGATTGGAAGGACATAGTAGAGAGTGAATGTACTTTGTGACAGTCAGAGTGCTATTCACTTGGCTACAAATCCAGCTTTTCACAACAAGACCAAGCACATTGATGTAAGGTATCATTTTCTGAGACATGTGATTGATGGCGGAAAAGTAGCTCTCAAGAAGGTCCATACATGGCAGAATTTTGCATACATATTCACGAAGCAAGTTATAGTAGAGAAACTACGATGGTGTTTAGCTTCACCTGGCTTGCAGAAGAGATGATGAATGGGCATGGGAAAGGGATTAGGAAAATTGTTGTAAAGGTGGAGTTTGTTGGAATTTGACAACAAATTATTCAAATATGTGTAAAAATTGTATTAGTTACTACCAAGTTAGTTTTATACTGAAACAACAGTTATGTAACGGAGGAGGCTCTTATAAAATGATGAATTCCCGAACTATTGTAATCATGCAGAATCATGTTGATTTAATAAAGATCCAATCCCTTGCCCCATGGATGTTTCCTTACCACACTATCAAGGTTTTACCATGTAAAATCCTGTGTTTACTTGTGTCATTTTTTGGTTTCTAATCAATTATTTAGTTTCATTCCTTTCTTGTTTAATTAACTGCTCAGACCAACAAGTAATGTTAAAAGAAAAATATATTAACCACAAATACAACATTTGTAATTCCCATGTTGTCTTAGCTTAGTATTTTCTTTAGCTTAGTGAAATATAAAGTGTTTGTTTTCTTAGCTTAGTATTTTAGCTTAATGGGATATAATGGGCATACTATCTTAGCTTACTATTTTAGCTTAGTAGGATATAACACACACACATTGTCTTAGCTTAGTATTTTCATCCACTAGCTCCAAATCCTAACAATAATAATGGGTGCATCAGATTTTTATACTTCATATCACTCAGCTAACTGCAGTTACGCCGAAGCACCAAACCTGCAAACACTTAGAGGAACTCATTTTCCAACTAAGAAGCCATAAGGAGGGAGAAAAAGGTAGCCAGGTATCCACCAAGAAATACCTTGAGGACTCGACACTTTTACCAAATGACACACCAACCAATGTATGTTGTAGGGTAACAATGAAACCCTTACAACAAGCACAAAAAACAAGATAAATAATTGAGGAGAGACCGCGGCAGACCTAGCTACAAGAAAAGAAAAAGAAGACCTCACCTACAATGTCAATCTGTCATATTGAACTAGAGGAGGAGGAGTCATGGAGTTACAGAGTCCTTTTTTCTGTAGAGGCCTCACTGCAAATTACCGAGTGAGAGGCGAAGGGTAGGGCAAAAAAAAAGGGTAACTGAATTGAACCCTTAAAAGAAATTAAAACTAGAACAAACCCTAAAACTCTCAGTAAGTACTTGAAGGTGCTTCCCCACCATATCAAGTTTGGGATGTCATAGGAATCCGGGGACAATGTGTTAGCTAAAACCTCTCTTGATGAATCTCGAGAGACATAGTAAAATGTTGAAAAGAAACATGTGTCCCCTCAAGAGCATGGGAAGGAAACCTCAATTAGATATGTAGGAACTGCACTGTAAATGTAGAACAACAAATCAAATAATGTGTGAAATTTTGGAGGAAACAAAGCTTACCAAAGGCGGCCTTGAGAAGGTTGAGTGGCAAAGATCTACTAGCAAGCCCATTGTACAAATGACTCATAAACACCAGGGAAAAACCAAGTAGTTTCTCATTAACCCTAGAATAGCGACTAAACCATAGGATCAAAACCTTTTCTAATCGACGGTGATGTTGCCTCCACATGTTAAAACAAGGTACATCAAGAAGGGTCGAAAACTTGTATGAGAGTTTTTCCTGGTCTTCCTTGCCTACCATTTTCTTCATCATATTACTAGATAAAATCTCTTACGCCTTTTTTATGTATTGTATAAATTGTAGCCATAAATAACGATTCAAACGAAACATATTCCTAGCACATTTAATCCTCACCCTTGATTGAAAATTCAACAAAACCTCCTTCCACCCTGAAATTGAAATAGAAATTTGGGCTAAAAATGTCTCTCATATTTGCGTCGAAGGCAAATGGATAATGGAAAAATGCAAATGTTGTATATAAATAATAATAATAATAATAATAGTAATAAAATTGCAACATGGAACCATTAAGCAGAAAGCAGAAATAATTCTTTTTAATTTTAGGTTTATTGGCATTTTACCACACCCTTATATGAATTTTCCCTCTTAAGAGTAAGTTTTATATAGAGCATGACATATGTATATGAAATTTCCCTCTTAAGAGTAAGTTTTATATAAAGCATGACATATGTATGTCATGTGAATTTGGTGATAATTACAATTTCTCGTTCCTCAGCAAATTGATATTACATGGCCCTCTAGTTGGTTTATTGACTCATGAACTTAATTTGATTTAAAATCCCAAAGAAGAAGGTACTTATCACTAAGCATTCTCACTGAGAGCTCAAAGCAACTATAACATGATATTTTTTTCTTTGAAAATATTTATAAAAGTTCATACTATTTAATAATATATAATTTGTTTACTACTTTGAGAAGTTTTAGCCTTGAGGACCTCTACTTCTATTTTCCTTTCAACAATATCATAAAGGTTGAAAACAACTTCAATATCCTTCCAATGGATCAAAAATGCATGGAGAACACTCATTTAAATATATCTTAAAATTAATGGTCTTGTAGGCCATTGCTATGTTTAGGTTGATTAAAATACTATATGGACATTGATGAACAAATAAATTAAGAAATAATTTTAGGGCGTCTCGCTGACTTTCTCCATGTTAGGTCTTTAATTGTGTTATTCCAAGGTGGAATATGATTTCCTTATTCTAGGGTAGGAGTGTCCCACGGAGCTAGCAAGCCACGACCAAAAGGAAAGGTTATCTGACTTGCCTTATAACTGGAGACCTCTGCTGCCAAATATCATTTGCCCATGAATCTTTCATGTATTATTTGTTCATTTGACCACCGTGTTGGTTTTTGTCAATTGTTCGCACCAAAGTGATGAACTAGTGGGGTAGTTAATTAGTCGTACTAGTTGTAGTGAGGCTAATTTTAATTGGTGATATTGATGGGGATAGAGCGGATGGTGCAATTTATTTACTTGAAGTTTGCAACCTAGTTTCCTGTGCCAATGATTTTGATGGTAGGGATTCACTTACCTGTTGATCAGTGTTTCTAAAGACATTATCTTCAAGCTCTTCTACTACCATGATTATGCTCTCTAACTTTGCCACTGTTTCTATGAATGAAGAAAAAATTCTAACAAGACGAAGGATCTCAATAAATGACCAACTACTATCTTTCACTTCTATCATTTCACATATTTTTCTAGCACGATCTTTTGACATATCTTCTTGTATCTCTTCTTCTTCCACAGTAATTCCAGTTGATGCTCTATTTTGTCTGTTTTGGTATTGAGGAGGTCTGCAATTTCAAGAAAGTTTGTGGAATTCTCAACGACGTTTCCTCTGGAATTTGCCACCTCTTAGTATCGATGAAAAGCTCTATCTGAGCTCCAAGGGAATTCTGCAAATTCTCCACCACTACTCTTAATCGAACCATCATTAAATGGGGATTTTTACTTCTTCTAGTTGTCCTTATTCTCTTAGCCGGTTCATGCAGAATGTTTGTGGATTCTCTGCCAATGTCAATGAATGATTTTTTCAAATTTCCTCTTACAGCAAAAGGATCTTGAACAAATAATATGATCACCAATTATTTTACAATAAGAAATACATCAATGTAGGAGAAAGCAACAATGTTACTTGAATCTCAAATTTTAAAAATGCATGTAAAGCCTCCATAGAGTATGTGCAATGTTGGGTCATGTTTCCAACTTTTTCATAGAGATTCCAAGGATATCTGAAGAAGAAATGCCCATGTGGTGGTTCCCAACTGGCAATACTCGTCTGTGAAATTCACATAAATTTCTTAATAAATAGTGAAATTTATAAATGGATCACCAAGTTTATATAATAGAAGACGACAATACAAATTTATGCAGTATGATACTTACCAATGATTTTGGAAATAATAATCCCAACCACCGCCTTAAACACACTAACAACCATCATGTTTGCCCAGTCAACCATTACACAGTTGCGATTTTGTTTGCACGCAGAATGACAAAAGTCAGAATAGAAGTTCAGAGAGGACCATTCTGCAACACATCAAAGAGGTTAAAACATTTAATGAAGTTTAATAATTAGATATGGAAAAACCTTCATTCCGCGACATTCCGCGACTGTTGCCCACACTTCACAACACCTGCATGTTCATAAAATAATTTACTATGTAAAATCACCCATGTTGCGTATTAAATATTTTCTCTGTCACGTAATTAATGTCAAATTTGTATGTTGCAATAAATATGGATGAAAATGTCATTTGTAATTTTGGGCAAGTTATGGAGCAAGAGACTATGAAGTAGTTGTTAGAGCCTAGATTGACCTCAAGCTGAAGGAAGGCAATCTTAGGATAACCACAAACCAAGCTTAACCTCGTAGCTAGTCCTGCCAGGTCAGGAGAGGGCTCTCTCCTTATGGATCTCAGTCAAAATGACCAGATCATGAATCAAGATTTTATGCTAGGTATATTATATCTAGGGTTTGATTGATTTTGTCGTGTTTTTTGCTGGATCAGATGGAGCTGCACAATTTGGATCTAGGAAATTAGGTCGGAACGTAGGGTGTTATATGGGGCAAGGTAGGTATATGCTCTGGCACTAAAAATTAAGTGAGATGAGGGATCTGAGGCTGGTGAGGAGCTAAGGAGGGCATGGATCAATCATGTGTCCTTCTCAAACAGTAGAAAACATAAAATACTGAATGATTTCCCAAGGTAGAGCACTGCAAACAATGAATTCTACCTATCTATCTTGATATCATTCAGTTAGAAGTAGTGAAATAGATGATGGAATACATAAAACATGTAAACAATTGATAACATAAGAAGAAACTATGCAAAAACACCATACCAGAGGGATCCCATAAAAATAGCTGCAATTCCTACTAATTTCCTTGCCAAACTGCTTACAATGGTGTACAATCAAGCTCAGAGCATCCAAGTGAGTCCAACTCCTGCTAATGACAAATAAAATACATAATATAGAAATCAAACTACTCATCCTGACCATCAGGGGTCGAATCCATGAGAAGAGGGGAAATTTCAACCATTTCCCAGCTAAGAACTGGAGTATAGGCAGTCAAACAACTTGCCTCTATAAGTAGGGAAACTGATTCATTAGCCTCAAAACCACCTCTAACTAATGAATCTACCTTCTAGTACTATTTTACCATCACATTAACATGCCATGTAATTAATTACATGAGCGAAATCATCCATGAGGAGAGAAAAGACAAATCCACAGTCAAAACAGGCGAAATTTTGATTTTCTGGGCAAACTAGTCAAAAGCATAGTGCCACTTTCCACCTGCTGTTGGAGGCCTTCCCCTTAGCCAAATTGCGCTCATGATGCCTCATTAGAAAGGCCTTCAAGTCTAGTTTCCAGAACAACTAGAATTTTTGAATTTGGAGGTAATTTGCCCCCTCAAAGCTTGAATCTCCCAAGACTGCTTCTGTGTGTCCAGAAAGAGGCAGAGAGGTCATTGTTTGGTAGTTTTTGGACCTCTTGGTGACCCAGATTTGCTCCAAAACTTTTGAAAATTTCCAAGGTGTATTTTCTCATCATACTAAATCCAAAAATATAAACTTTTTCTCCATCTGATGCTCCAGGAAAAAGCGCAACGTCAATGGTGCTGCACTTCTGGGCAAATTTTCTTTGTTGTGAATTTCACAATTTTCAAAAATGAAAAACCTTCTCAAAACTTGCCCAAATTTGGCATGGAACACCACCATTAGTTGCTTTGGTTGGCCAAGGAGGCTTCAGCGAACATCTTCAACCTATCTTGATCTTTCTTGCCCTCTAAAGCTCTCCTTAACCTAGCTTTCATCCTCTTCATTCTCATGTTGAAAATTTTGTTCTGTTTCCTGTAGCGATAGACCATGTGCCTCATCATTTGCTTATCTCTGTTGGCCCTCTAAAATAACAGCTGGTGATATTGTGAAGGTCACTCCGCAAATGTCACCTCATTTTCATATAAATGAGTCACAAAAAGTCTGGCCAACTCATGGTGAAACTAAATTCTTTCCACCAATTCACAAAATTCAAAACATGCTTGGTGCCTAAAACAAGAAACTGCAAGTGGACAAGCTTGTAATTCTCTGAAACTGGTGGGATCTTATCTGATGATTTTTCCTCCTTTATGAGGCTTCCTTTATTGTCTATGTCTCTCCATGAAGTTGTCACTAAATGTCTCCTCTTCATAATCATAATCACTATCTCTGTTCATGTTTTCCCTCGGATTGAACAATATGGTAATATATGGATAGTATTATGGACAATGGTGTAGAGGAATGTAGTGGGTAGAATGTATGGATGAGGCAGTTTGGTGAAATGTATGTGTGAGGGGGATTTGGGGAGAAATAAGAAGTTGATATGGTAGGATAACACTAATATATATGAGGGTTTTAGTTCATGAGGTAAATTGTAGGAAAACTAGGGTTTTGATTTTGGATGTGAAAAACCACAAAAACTTGATATAAAAACACTAAACCACAAGAGATATTAGTGCAATTACTTGCAAAAGAGGGAAACTTGAATAAATGTGGTGACACTTGGAAATTGAGGTGATTTGGGCTCTACTGGGAGAATCGCAGTGCCTCCTACTAGAGCACAGCTCCGGCCTCAAAGTGCACCGCCTGTGTATTTTTACACTGCAAAAATTCTCTAGAACTGCAGCGCTGGCTTCAAAGCACAACACCACCCCTTAGAATCATAGAGCCACTTAAATATCACTTTTGACTACATTCCTGATGTCCAAATTGGCCATGTGATAGCTCGTTGAAAATCTTGTCACATCTACTTTTCAGAACATCTTGAATTTTTCAATTTAGAGTTCATTTTCCCTGTCAAAAGTCCAATCTCCCAAGACTGGTCAAAATGTGTAGAATGAGGCTTCCAAAATGCATAGTGTTGTTGCATTCAACTTTTGAAGGTATTACTCAACTCCAAATTGAGCTCATGATAGCTCATTGGAAATCTCTTTGTGTCTAATCATTGTTTGACTCATCAAGAAAGTCATTTGGTCAAACTGGCTAGGAGAAATATTGATTTTACCAAGGTCACTCCAGAGGTGCATTAACCCTCCTAAGGAAAATGATGTTTTCAACATTTCTCCCAAACCATGAAACTTGTGTAAAAACTGAAAGCGGTTTTTCTTCTTGGGTCAATGATGGACAAAAACCTCTCTCACTTTTGTCAAATTCATGTTTTCTTGCTCAAAAAAATAGTTTGAAGAAAAATTGTCCCTTATGTCTAGTGAATGGCTTGTTCCTTGGAATGACTTTTCAAAAAATGATGGAGACGTGATGTTTGATGATACGAAATGGCCTCATACCTTTTTATATCCCTTATGCCTCCTCTGCTCAGATATCCCTGCTCCCATAGCCAACCCTACTTCAGTGGGAAAGGAATTTAGGGTTTTAGTGCTTGTTTCACTTTTGCTTTTGTGGGTGAATTGTTGCTCATGATAACTTGATTTTTGCAGTGGAAGGTGCTTGGAAACATCATTAGATGCTTAGGAGAAGTAGTCATTATTGGCCACCTCATGTCCTTGCTGATCATTATTGGCATGTAATCATCAAATTTTGACCATGGTGGGACCCTAAAACCTAATGAGACCAAACCCTAAGACCTAATGAAATGAATTGCAAAGTGAACATGAGCCATGACTAAAATATATGAAAGAGGACCAACAAGTATAGATCATGAGGGAAAAATTTGAAGAAAACCCTACCATCAATGAATCCATGACCTAATGGAATGCAAACTCATCGATATGGGACTCCTACTATGAAATGCAAAAGAGGATATTTTGATCACTGATGGCAGTGTGAAGACACTAACACTAACAGTAGTGAGGAGAAAATCATGGAGGAAATTTTAGTGGACATGTGAAACCCAGTTTTACAGAAGTTTACTATGCAACACAGTGAAGTCTTTTGTGTTTTACTTGGAGAAGCAGCCTCCAATTTATCACACCAATGTATTTTCCTATGTTTTATATTATAATTAAAAGTATGTTATGTTGCGATGTGTTCTTAAGCCTTCATGATTAGATTTAGCACAATACATTTTTATTTTACTCTTTTTTCCATGAACTGTGTGTTTTAATTAAAGTCCCTGTGTGGTTGCGATATCCTCACCGCAACCAAAGATTTACCTTTCCACAACTGAAGTTGACCTTGCTTACTTTGCTGCAACCGATTTCTGAGTTCGTTTGTCCTCGTAAAATTATTATTCTAACATGGTATCAAAGCAGGTTAAACTCTATTAATGTAAAAACAAGTGTTTTTATTAACAGTTAAAGAATTTGTTTTGAGGGTAGAATTTTTTGAAGTATATTTACCAGCAGGTAGAAAGTTTTTTTCACTTAGAAATGGCAACATCAAGCACAAGCTTGAATAATCCTCAAATACCTCAGTTTAATGGCAAAAATTATGATTATTGGGCCATTACAATGAAGGCCCTGTTTTTTTCTCAAGACATTTGGGATTTGGTGGAGAATGGTTTTCAAGAACCAGTAGATGCAGCGACATACAATGTGTTGTCTCAAGAAGAAAGGGATTTGTTAAGGGACAACAAGAAGACGGATTCAAAAGACATGTTCTATATTTTTCAAGCAGTTCATGAAATATTTTCCCAAGGGTTGTAGTAGCAACGAAGTCCAAGCAAGCATGGGACACCCTCCAGACAGCCTATCAAGGCATGGCAAAAGTAAAGATGTTAGCACCCTATACTACTAGTGTAACCCCTTATTGATATTAGTACAACCCCCTTGTTATATTGATGTACCCATGTAGTGCCCATATTGTTACTATTGTGCCCCATAGAAGCCCACTATTGTTATTATTGCACCCTTACATTATTATTGTTATGTCGGCTCTGATTATATTATGACCCCTTAGACTCCTATATATAGAAAGGAGGTATTTTCATTTGTATCATCCAAGAATTGTTCATTTTTGTAATGTAAAGGAGGTTTCCCCCACGAAGAGGCTTATTTCTAAGGCATTCATCTATCTTCTCTATCTTTTTGTGAGATGGTTGCATAACATTTGGTATCAAAGCTTGGATTCTAGGGTTTTGCTGCTCCAAACAGGTCATCATGGCATTTTCACTATAACATTTTTTTTGTGACGTTTCAGAAGTCAAAAAAAGAAACCATTTGAGATGAAATTGAACTGAACCTCGGGTCTGAATTTCAAAGCTTTTTTGGCTATATTTGCAGAGATATGATCTAAGAAAGTTGGTCTTTTTGCAGACTTCTGAATTACATTCCAAACAGGTGACCGGGGAAAATTGTCATAACTTTCTCTCTAAGCATCGGATTGAAATTTCGTAAGAAGGTATAGAAAGAGGATGGAATTTAGTTTCTTGTATATATTATTCAGAGCCAAAGGTCAAAACAGCGACACGTGGCATGTCATACAAGTTTGCTCTACTGAATTAGTCTATAATCAGGTCACTGTGAGAGATTTGGCATAACTCTTCTTTGGAGAATCCAATTTGGATCAGACTGGAGGAATTGGAAAGAGGACAAAGAGGGCTACTATAGATCGCAATTTCACAACTTAAAAATCTAAAAGTACAGAGTTATAGTCGTTTCAAGATCGAGCTCCTAAAATCCAGAAAAATCGAGATGAGGAAGTTTGATGCAAGGATCCAGTAAATTGGATACTTCAAATGGAGCAATATTTTGATCTACATGGTTTACCACTATTACAAAAGGTATGTATTGCATCTTCATATTTAGAACTAGATCAATTTTTATGGTATAAAGGGATTTGTTCTCGTAAACAACTTGTTACATGGTCAATTTTCACGGAGGAAATGATAGCACATTATGAGGATACAAAGAGCAACACCTTCTTTAGAGCAACACCACAACAATTGGAAAGAGTAAAAGGCCTTTGTTACATAGTGGAAAGTAAAATTATTTCAACAAGGAAGTGTACCCCTCACAACTATAAAGATGGAAGTGTTGTTTCTCCTAGCCTTCCACAACCTACAAGGATTACACCACAACAATTGGAAGAAAAAAGAGAAAAAGGGCTTTGTTACAATTGTGATAGAAAATGCACTACAGGTCATAAGTGTGCTGAGAGAAATTATTATACATAGAGTATAAAGAGGAGGAAGAAAAGGATCAAGAAACATGAAAATAATAGGATATACACTAGGACCCAACCCCATAGAAAGAAGAAATGAATCAGACCACATTTTGTAAAGCATTGGCAAGAATTACCACTCCTCAAACTCTCAAGACAGAAGGACATATCAAGAAGAAAAAGGTGCAAGAAGTGAAATATCACATCGAGAAGTAAGAAATGAATCCAACCATATCTTGTAATTCATTGGCTGGAATTACCACTCCTCAAACTATCAGGGCATATCAAGAAGAAAAGTGTTCAAGAAGTGAAAGATCACATCGAACATCAAGAAATGAATTTGACCATATCTTGTAAGGGATTGAAATAAATTACCACTCCTCAAACTCTAAAGATAGAAGGACATATCAAGAAGAAAAGGGTGCAAAAAGTGAAAGATCACATCAAGAAAGAAGAAATGAATCCAACCATATCTTGTAATTCTTTGGTTGGAATTACCACTCCTCAAACTATCAGGGCATATCAAGAAGAAAAATGTTCAAGAAGTGAAAGATCACATCGAGCATCAAGAAATTAATATGACCATATCTTGTAAAGGATTCAAAGAAATTACCACTCCTCAAACTCTGAAGATAGAAGGACATATCAAGAAGAAAAAGGTTCAAGTAGTGAAAGATCACATCGAGAATCAACAACAAGTTCTCCAACTTTTAAAGGATAATGCCACTTTGGTGCAAAATCGAATGAAACAATAGGTAGATCAAAATCGTAGTGAAAAATGTTTTGATGTAGGTGATTGAGTATTTTTACTGCTACATCTCAAGTAAGCTATTTATGAGAAGGAAACGTTGGCAATACTATATGCACTTAAGAAATGGCGACCTTACCGAATGGGAAGACACTTCAAGGTAAAAATGGATCATGATAGTCTTAAATAATTTTTAGAACAACTATTATCTGTAGAAGAACAAAAAAAATGGGTCACAAATATGTTGGGTTATGACTTTGACATCATCTATAGAAAAGGGAAGCAAAATTTTGTTGCAGATGCACTCTCAAGAAAGGATGAGGATGTGGAAGCATTGTTGTGTGCTATTTCTATTATCCATCCAAATTGGATAAATGAAGCAAGAGATGAATGGAATAAGGACGAAGAAGTATGGGCACTCATTCAAAAGCTGTAGAAGATCCCTATACAAACAATATTCCCAAAACTTAAAGAGGAAGGAAAAATCATATTGGAACCTGGAGCAGTCACAAAAACAAGAACCCCACAGCTATGAAATCGATCAATTTCAGAGTATCTCATCAAGTGGAAGAACTTACCCGCTGAAGATTTCACATGGGAGGACAAGAATTTTATACAGAAGCATTAAGAACTACTCAAGCGTTGAGGACAAAACTTTTTGAAGGAGAGGGGCATGTTAGGCCCCTATACTACTAGTGTAACCCCTTATTGTTATTAGTACAACCCCCTTATTATATTTATGTACCCATGTAGTGCCCATATTGTTACTATTGTGCCCCATAGAAGCCCACTATTGTTATTATTGTGCCCTTACATTATTATTGTTATGTTAGCTCTGATTATATTATGACCCATTAGACTCCTATATATAGAAAGGAGGTCTTTTCATTTGTATCATCCAAGAATTGTTCATTTGTGTAATGTAAAGGAGGTTTTGTTAGCTTTGCTATGCAAAAGCATCAGAAATGAATTCAAGCACTCTCAAAGGCTGCAAACACACTTATAATCATGCCAAAGGAACCATTGATGCTGTTGAAATCCTCAAATTTTGGCTATAAGCCTTCCACTGATTGAAAATATTGCAAGAGGAAAGCCCTTTGGAGGGCATAAATACACTATCGGGAGGCGAAAATACCCCAAAAACCATGTAAAAATCAAACTACAGGCTTAAGGGTCCGCTTTCATCTCAGTCGTTGGATCTGGCCGATCTGTGGTCCAGATCGCATCGGCATATCGCAAGTCAGGGGAGGCATTGGCAGCGACATGATACATCACCGATCAGCGATCGCCGATATCGCTATCGGCATATCGCAATGGAGGACTTACCAAAGGGGCTTTATTATTCACCGACGAGCGATCGCCGATATCGCATCGACAAGTCTCAATGGAGCATGGCCTTTTGCATATATGAGCATTCGCTGATGGGCTGGACCCGATGGCAGTATGAATTCTTTTTAATAGATTATCGGGTCCGGAGCAATATCGGCAATATCAAAGAAATCGGGGCTTTTATGTTTTGTGTTCTCCAATGGGCCAGACCCGACGGCGTATTAACTCCTTTTGATAGATTATTGGGTCCGCAGCGAGGCCTTCACATATGATATGCTTCCAACCTGATAAGTCGGACCCGATATTTTATGGATCATTTCTTATAGTATTTCAAATCCACGCTTAGGCCATTTTCAATGGTTTTGGGCGCATTTTCTGTGTATAAGGAAATATTAAGAAATATAAAGGAAGCTTGGGCGAGCACCGATAGCGATGAAGCCCAGACCTGATGGGGTCCGGGAAGTAAAATATATATATTTTTATGTCCGCCAAAGGTGAATTTCTCATGTTTTGCAGCATTTCTTATGTATTTTCAAATATAAATAAACAGAGGGATTGGTCGGCTATCATATGCATTGCGACCCGAAAGGCAAACCCGATAGAGACAATATGCATGTATGAACCTTTTGAAGTCCGAAAGGGACCGGTGTAGGGATTTCATAGGAACGGCGGCCACTCCATTGCAGGTTCAGGTGGCAAGCCATTCTTAAAGGAGTCGTGCAGCCATATTACTTACCAGAAGAAGGATTCGGCAGAGAGACAGCGGCCGGCAAATAGAGCCCGGAAAGGGAAGGAGAAGGACCGCTGCGCACCACAACCCAAATCAAATGAAATCATGGAGCACTAACAGTCCTGCCAGCGCAGCAGTCATCCTAACAAACATGATTGTGAGACATCTTTGGCACGAGAGAGCTCCTAGGCACCACAACAGGCCGCCCTAAGCATCTGAATATGGTTATTCCTCTGTCAGAAAAGGAAAACCTCCGAGCCATGCCTGCCTATTGAGGGAATCAAACGGTTATGGGACAAATCAGACAAGTCTAAGACTCCGAGCCTTCTAGAGAGCTCAGGAGCATTGTAAAGGGCCTATAAAAGGCAGAAAACTAAATGTAACAAGGGTTCAACTTTTGGAGATTATTCCTCCCCTGTTTTCTCAAGCTTCTCATCTGCAGCCTTTAGTAATACAAGCTTCTTTTGCTGCTACATGTTTAATGTCCATTTCTCTTCTGTTCTATGCTTGCACTTGAACAGTTTGTTCAGGTTTTCTGTGTGTTTAAGGCCAGATAACTGTCATCTTATCTCTACTTTGATATACTAGATTTGCAAGCTTCTTTGCTGCCTATGGCTAGCCATTTATATGTGTGATTATATGTGCATCTGCCAGTATAGTCAGTGAGTTCTTTTACTGCCTGTAGCTAGCCATTCATATAGGTCCATGTATGTTATCTGCCGGCATAGTCAGTGTTCTCCATCTATCCATTAATCTACAAACTATTGAGCATTAGCAGTCTAAAGCCTTGTGTTGTTGGGGGTGTTCATGCATGTCTTGAGTGTGAATAGAGCTGGAATGGTTATCCGACTTGATCCAAACCATCTTTCATTTCCATAGTTCAGAGAAAAATATTGAAAATTATATGTTACCAAGCATCTCTAATTTACAACCTCAGAGAGTTTCCTGGAGTGATAACATAATTGGCGCCGTTGCCGGGGAGAAGAGAATCGAAGCTCAGCTTCCCTGGGAGACGACACAGCTTCAAGCTTTGATGACAGACAAGGTTTGAACACAGATTTTGGTTGTAATCATCTGTCTGACGACTCCACCGGAGGAAGGCCATCCTTTGGCGACTCCACATTGAAGTTCTGGTCTAGTTCGTGAAGCATGCTCGGAGAAATCTTCAGAAATCACTAGCTGGCCAGTGCCTGATCCTGAGAAGATCGATAAGTAGAAGAAACTTTGTGGAAGGGAGCATCAGGATCAGGTAAGCCTTAAAGAATTTTTATGTGTCTCTGTTAGTGAAGTTCACCTTCAGAGATTCATAGAGCTCCCGTTTATTCATTTCCCTTCGGATCTCTGTCCAAAAAAGCATTCCATGTTGTTCATCATTTTCCTCTGTCTCTGCTATCCTTTTCATTGATTCATACCACTCCGCCTACCAGTACCCTTTCATTTAGGCTCAGTCATGGTAGGCCAGCAAGCTCTCACAAAGATAGAACGAATAGTTGCTGCCAGGTATGGACCTTTGGTCTTGCCTTCTCCTTTAAATGCCATGCCTGCAGGAGATTATCGAGAATACATGCCTAAGTTTACTGGTGCAGAGGGAATATCAGTTGAAGAACATTTAGAGTCCTTTTATAGCTATGCTGATAACCTGGACATCTATGAAGAGGATGTGTGGATGAGGGTTTTTGTCCAAAGCCTAGATGGGGAGGCTAGAAATTGGTTCAGACAATTACCCCCTAGGTCCATTGCACACATTGAGGCCCTAGATGATGTGTTCCTAAAGCACTGGGGGAATAACTCAGTGATCAGTAAGGGAGAGGAAATCTCTCCATCATCTTTTGTTTCTTTGTATGCTCAAGTGACAAGCCCTCTAAGTTGCCCCATGAACACTGAGGCAGGAAATAACCCAATGCCCAAGGCTGAGATTGATCACCTCAGTCTTAATATTCTGATGCCTGCTCAGGAGGTCTCCACACAGATCGAAGGGGCACCCTGCCAGATGACAGAAGAAGCGGATGTGCAGTCTTGGAATTCCTCCTTGGATGAGGATTGTCCAAGGAAATATTCAGGAGCAGAAGACGTTTCTGTTTCCCCTGCATATGAACATATTGGTACACCATCCATATTTATTGTGCAGGCCACAGAAAACAAATACAGGTACACGGCAGCCATGATTATTCAGCAGGTGTACAGAAGCTCCTGTAAAGAGCATCCAAGGAGAAAAATACACAGAGGGGAAATGAGATTTGATCCCTGTCTACCTGATGAGCTTAAATGTCCTAAGCTGTTTGAGGTAGAGGATCAAATCAATCCAGTCCTGCTGATCTATGATGAACCGGGCTGAGAGCAGGAGAAACAGTTTTGGTTGCCCTGCAAATGGGCAAATTTTGAAGTTTAAGTTTTCAGGCTTTTATGTTTGTAATTAAGTTCTTTTATAGTTTTATGTTGTATGCTTAGTTGACTCCATGCCCAATGGACACTAGGCAAGTGTTTTTATAGCTGTTTTTGTATGAAGGCATTGGTTTGCAGGTTCTTGAGACCTCACAGGGAGGATCTCATCCCCAAAAGGAGGCAGTGTTAGCTTTGTTATGCAAAAGCATCAGAAATGGATTCAAGCACTCTCAAAGGCTGCAAACACACTTATAATCATGCCAAAGGAACCATTGATGTTGTTGAAATCCTCAAATTTTGGCTATAAGCCTTCCACCGATTGAAAATATTGCAAGAGGAAAGCCCTTTGGAGGGCAGAAATACACTATCGGGAGGCGAAAATACCCCAAAAACCATGTAAAAATCAAACTACAGGCTTAAGGGTCCGCTTTCATCTCAGCCGTTGGATCTGGCCGATCTGCGGTCCAGATCGCGTCGGCATATCGCAAGTCGGGGGAGGCAGTGGCAGCGACATGATACATCGCCGATGAGCGATCGCCGATATCGCTATCGGCGTATCGCAATGGAGGACTTACCAAAGGGGCTTTATTATTCACCGACGAGCGATCGCCGATATCGCATCGGCGAGTTGCAATGGAGCATGGCCTTTTGCATATATGAGCGTTCGCCGATGGGCCGGACCCGATGGCGGTATGAATTCTTTTTAATAGATTATCGGGTCCGGAGCAATATCGGCAATATCAAAGAAATCGGGGCTTTTATGTTTTGTGTTCGCCGATGGGCCGGACCCGACGGCGTATTAACTCCTTTTGATAGATTATCGGGTCCGCAGCGAGGCCTTCACATATGATATGCTTCCGACCCGATAAGCCGGACCCGATATTTTATGGATCATTTCTTATAATATTTCAAATCCGCGCTTAGGCCATTTTCAATGGTTTTGGGCGCATTTTCTGTGTATAAGGAAATATTAAGAAATATAAAGGAAGCTTGGGCGAGCGCCGATAGCGATGAAGCCCGGACCCGATGGGGTCCGGGAAGTAAAATATATATATTTTTATGTCTGCCAAAGGTGAATTTCTCATGTTTTGCAGCATTTCTTATGTATTTTCAAATATAAATAAACAGAGGGATTGGCCGGCTATCATATGCATTGCGACCCGAAAGGCGGACCCGATAGAGACAATATGCATGTATGAACCTTTTGAAGTCCGAAAGGGACCGGTGCAGGGATTTCATAGGAACGGCGGCCACTCCATTGCAGGTTCAGGCGGCAAGCCATTCTTAAAGGAGTCGTGCAGCCATATTACTTACCAGAAGAAGGATTCGGCAGAGAGACAGCGGCCGGCAAATAGAGCCCGGAAAGGGAAGGAGAAGGACCGCTGCGCACCACAACCCAAATCAAATGAAATCATGGAGCACTAACAGTCCTGCCAGTGCAACAGTCATCCTAACAAACATGATTGTGAGACATCTATGGCACGAGAGAGCTCCTAGGCACCACAACAGGCCGCCCTAAGCATCTAAATATGGTTATTCCTCTGTCAGAAAAGGAAAACCTCCGAGCCATGCCTGCCTATTGAGGGAATCAAACGGTTATGGGACAGATCAGACAAGTCTAAGACTCCGAGCCTTCTAGAGAGCTCAGGAGCATTGTAAAGGGCCTATAAAAGGCAGAAAACTAAATGTAACAAGGGTTCAACTTTTGGAGATTATTCCTCCCCTGTTTTCTCAAGCTTCTCATCTGCAGCCTTTAGTAATACAAGCTTCTTTTGCTGCTACATGTTTAATGTCCATTTCTCTTCTGTTCTATGCTTGCACTTGAACAGTTTGTTCAGGTTTTTTGTGTGTTTAAGGCCAGATAACTGTCATCTTATCTCTACTTTGATATACTAGATTTGCAAGCTTCTTTGCTGCCTATGGCTAGCCATTTATATGTGTGATTATATGTGCATCTGCCATTATAGTCAGTGATTTCTTTTACTGCCTGTAGCTAGCCATTCATATAGGTCCATGTATGCTATCTGCTGGCATAGTCAGTGTTATCCATCTATCCATTAATCTACAAACTATTGAGCATTAGCAGTCTAAAGCCTTGTGTTGTTGGGGGTGTTCATGCATGTCTTGAGTGTGAATAGAGCTGGAATGGTTGTCCGACTTGATCCAAACCATCTTTCATTTCCATAGTTCAGAGAAAAATATTGAAAATTATATGTTACCAGGCATCTCTGATTTACAACCTCAGAGAGTTTCCTGGAGTGATAATAGGTTTCCCCCTCGAAGACGCTTATTTATAAGGCATTCATCTATCTTCTATATCTTTTTGTGAGCTCAGTGGGAAAGGAATTTAAGGTTTTAGTGCTTGTTTCACTTTTGCTTTTACAGGTGAATTGGTGCTCATGATAGTTTGATTTTTGTAGTGGTAGGTGCTTGGAAACATCATTATATGCTTAGGAGAAGTAGTCATTATTGGCCACCTCATGTCCTTGTTGATCATTACTGGCATGTAATCATAAAATTTTGATCATGGTGGAACCCTAAAACCTAATGATACCAAACCCTAAGACCTAATGAAATGAATTGTAAAGAGAACATGAGCCATGACTAAAATATATGAAAGAGGATCAACAAGTACAGACCATGAGGGAAAAATTTGAAGAAAACCCTACCATCAGTGAATCCATGACCTAATGGAATGCAAACTCATCAGTATGGGACTCCTACTATGAAATGAAAAAGAGCATATTTTGATCACTGATGGCAGCGTGAAGACACTGACACTAACAGTAGTGAGGAGAAAATCGTGGAGGAAATTTTGGTGGGCACGTGAAACCTAGTTTTACAGAATTTTATTGTGCAACCTAGTGAAATATTTTATGTTTTACTTGGAGAAGCAGCCTCCAATTTATCACGCCAATGTATTTTCCTATGTTTTATATTATAATTAAAAGTATGTAATGTTGCAATGTGGTCTTAAACCTTCATGATTAGATTTACCGCAATGCATTTTTATTTTACTCTGTTTTTCCATGAACTATGTGTTTTAATTAAAGTCCCTGTGTGGTTGCGATATCCTCGCCGCAACCAAAGATTTACCTTTGCGCAACTGAAGTTGACCTTTCTTACTTTTTTGAAACCAATTTTTGAGTTCCTTTCTCCTCATAACATGGTATCGGAGAGGGTTAAACTCTGTTAGTGTAAAAACAAGCGTTTTTACTAATAGTTAAAGAATTTGTTTTGAGGGCAGAATTTTTTGAAGTATATTTACTAGTAGGCAAAAAGTTTTTGTTTCACTCAGAAATGGAAAAATCAAGCACAAGCTTGAATAATCCTCAAATACCTCATCTTAATGTCAAAAATTATGACTATTGGGCTATTACAATGAAGGCCCTGTTTTTGTCTCAAGACATTTTGGGTTTGGTGGAGAATGGCTTTCAAGAGCCAGTAGATGCAGCAACATACAATGCATTGTCTCAAGTAGAAAGGGATTTGTTAAGGGACAATAGGAAGACGGATTCAAAAGACATGTTCTATATTTTTCAAGCAGTTCATGAAATTATTCTCCCAAGTGTTGCAGTAGCAACGAAGTCCAAGCAAGCATGGGACACCCTCTAGAAAGCCTATCAAGGAATGGCAAAAGTGAAGACAACAAAACTGCAAATTCTGAGGAGAGATTTTGAAACACTTTGTATGAAAGAGTCTTATAATATAGACTCGTTTTTCGCATATGTAAGTGGGTTGGTTACTCAAATCAGGTCTCATGGTGAGACACTTGAGGAAAGAAGAGAAGTTGAGAAATTTTTGAGAAGTTTTCTAGCAAGGTTTGAGGCCATTGTTGTAGCCATAAAAGAGACAAAGGATCTCTCACAGTTCTCAGTGGATGAGATTAATGCATCATAAATTTGTCATGAACATAGACTGAATAGAGCAACAAGCTCCTAATTGGATCATGCCTTGAAGATGCAAGTTTCATTTGGTCAAGGTAGAGGTAGAGGAAGGTCATATGCTAGAGGAAGAGGAAGAATCCCACACGGAGGTGGAAGAAGCAGCCCTTCAAGCTCAAGTGGAAGACGCAACAATCAAAATCCAAGTCAAGGCCCAAGCCAAAATCAAGCACAAGGTCAGAGGTATGACAAATCTCAAGTTCAATGTCATTACTGTAAGAAGTATGGTCATTATGCAAATGAATGTAGAAAGAAAAAATATGACATTAGTAACAAACCAAGTGTAAATTTCACAAGAGAAAATCAAAACCATGATAACATGTTTTTAGTTGGTAATGTAGCACAAGAAAAACAAAGTGATATATGGTATCTAGATTCAGGGTGTAGCAACCACATCTCAGGGAACATAGAAATGTTTTCCAATCTAGATGGAAGTGTGAAATCTGAAGTGGCATTAAGGACTAATAGAAAAGTCTCTGTCATGGGAAAAGGAAGAGTTATTATCCTAACAAATAAGGGGGAGAAGAAGTACATCTTAGATGTTTACTTTGTCCTTGGTCTGAAACATAACCTCATAAGAATTGGACAACTCATGAAAAAAGGCTACAATGTCTTTTTCAAGAATGATGTATGCTCAATTTTGGATAGGCCTCCAAGCAGACAGATGATTGCAAAGGTTGAGATGACAAAATCTCAATGAACTCACAAGAGAATGGAAGAAAAGAGGCAGCTATCACACAAGTGAACTATCAAGCAGAGGTCAAATATGAAAACTGGTCATCGCATTTGAGAATTGGACATCTCAACTTTGGAGGTTTGAATTTGTTGCATAGGAAAGTCATGGTGAAGGGATTACCACTCATAGAAAAACCGAACAACCTATGTGAAGCATGCATCTTGGGAAAGCAACATAGAGAGACATTTCTAGTAGGAAAGTTACTAACGACAATGGCACCTTTGGAGATTGTCCACTCATATTTATTTGGACCAATGCAAACACCATCAATTGGTGGCAACCACTATGTATTGACCTTCATAGATGACTACACAAGGAAGACATGGGCCTATCTCCTCAAACATAAAAGTGAAGTGTTTGAGCACTTTTGCCAATAAAAGGCTCTTGTTGAGAAGTAAAGTGGACACTACATCAAAGTCCTCAGGACAGACAGAGGTGGTGAATATATCTCAAATGATTTCCTTCAATTTTGTAGGGAGCATGGAATTCACAAGAAATTTACAACAAGATATACACCTCAGCAAAATGGTGTGGCAGAAAGGAAGAATAGGACCATTAGGGAAATGGCAAGGAGTATGTTGATGGCAAAGAATTTGCCAAATGATTATTAGGCTGAAGTTGTCACTTGTGCAACATATATCTTGAATAGATGTCGAACTAAAAGCGTCTAGAATGTAGTTCCTGAAGAGGCATGGAGTGGAAGAAAGCATAGTGTCACTCACATGAAAGTCTTTGGTTGTGTGGCATATGCACATGTCCCGAATGAGTTGAGGAAGAAGTTGGACAACAAGGGTGAGAAATGTATACTTTTTGGATACAGTGATGAATCCAAGGCATACAAGCTCTTCAATCCATCAACCAAGAAGGTCATAATCAACAGAGATGTGTTGTTCATAGAAGAGGAAGCATGGGACGAAAGTTTAGAGAAGATTGTCAATGTGAAAGCATGTATACCACATGAGGACAAAGAGGAATTAAAAATAGCAAGTAATTCCTCAACAGTGACTCCCTCTATACCTATTCAAGCGCAACAAAACAGGCAACAAGGAACACAATCAGCAAATAGTAGAACAACGTCACGCAGTCAAGCAAGTGCTTCTCCAAGCACACCACAAAGTGCAACACTAAGTGACATGTCAAGCCCATCTTCAACAAGCACAAGAAGACTAGAATTCATAAATATAAATGAAATTTATGAGCAAGATGAGGCTGATAGCAACACTGGTCTGAATTCATTATTTGCTTTCTCTTGTCATGTAGATGACCTAATCCACTTTGAACATGCAGTCAAAGAAGAAAAATGGGTTGCAGCAATGGAGGAAGAAATAGAAGCAATAGAAAAGAATGACACTTTGGAGTTAGTGAACCTTCTGCAAGGAAAACAAGCTATTGGAGTGAAGTGGGTCTATAAGACCAAGGGCAATGTTGATGGAAATATTGAAAGCCACAAAGCAAGGCCAGTTTTCAAAGGATACAAGTAGCAGCATGGAAGAGATTATGAGGAGATGTTCACACCAGTCGTGAGGATGGAGACACTATGTACAGTTGTGGCTATTTTGGCAACATAATTCGAAAGTGTATCAAATGGACGTAAAGTTAGCATTCTTGAATGGAGTGCTGAAAGAGGAAGTGTATGTTGCACAACCGCCTAGTTTTGAGGTAGAAGGCCAAGAAGACAAAGTGTATCAGTTGAGGAAAGCTCTTTATGGGCTGAAGCAAGCACCGCGTGCATGGTAAAGCAGGATAGATGCCTGCTTGTTGGACAATGGTTTCAACAAATGTGACGGTGAGCCTACTCTCTACATCAAAGGAAATGATGGTAAGATTCTCATTGTTGTCTTATATGTAGATGATTTAATTTTTACGAGCAATGATGATTTTCTCATCGTTGATTTCAAGCAAGTCATGAAGAATGAATTTGAAATGACTAACTTGGGATTGTTAAGATATTTTTGGACATAGAAGTGAAGCAAACAGAAAATGGCATTTTTATTTCTTAATCAAAGTATGTAGAAAACATTTTGGAGAGGTTTAATATGCATAATAGCAAGCCTGCAGCAACTCCAACTATCATGGCATTGAAGTTGAGCAAAGAATATTGCAAAAGCAATGCCAATCTGACATTATACAAAAGTATGATAGGAGCCTGATGTATTTAACCACCACTAGGTTGGATATAATGTATGGAGTGAGCGTGGTGTCAAGGTTCATGGAGAGAACCAAGGAGACACATTGGCAAGCAGAGAAAAGAATTCGAAGGTATGTCAATGGGACAAAGCAATATGGCATTTTGTACACCGCAACACATGATTTTAGGTTGGTTGGTTATACCGACAGTGATTGGGCAGGAAGTGTCGATGACATAAAAAGCACATCGGGTTATGTTTTTCACTTGGGCTCAAGAGCCATTTCATGGGCCTCCTAGAAGCATCCAATAGTGTCACTGTCAACAGCAGAAGCTGAATATGTCACCGCAACAGTAGTAGCATGTCAGGCAGTTTGGATGAGATGGATGTTGAGGGAGCTTCACCACGACCAAGAGGGAGTGACAACTATTTTTTGTGATAACACATTGTTGGATAGGTAAATCCCCTCTGCGGACAGAGGCGATCCCACTAGCTCAAAACAGAACTAGCCACAATCGATTCACGCTGCCACGCAAGTTCCTAGTTGTACACTAAAAGTGAATTAAGAAGACCAACCTCGAATCCAACGCTATAGTCGAAGCAGAGTTGGTATTCCCGCTCCCTCGCTCCAGCAGGTCACAATCCTTGCGATCCTTGCAAACGGACACCTGCACATGCAAAGGAAGAAACAGATACAAGCATAAAATCCACCAAGGCACAACTATATTTCAGTCAGAAAGGAAATAAATCAAACATCATTATAATAGACAATGAGATTGGGACCATAACAACAGTCGTTCATTAATGAATAATAGACGGGAAAAGTTACAACCAAGGTTCTGACGTTGAACCTCTCCTCTGGCTGGGCGAGCAACTATGTGTGTCTTGCAATGTACCTCCTCTCCGGCAGCATAACCTCTCTATGCTTCACTATCACTCACGACAAGCGTAATCACAACTAGCATTCCTCCAAAACTAGCTTGTCTAATGCATGAGGACAGATATTTATAGATGGAGAAGGTAGAAAGATTCGATGAACCAGGACACCCATTGTGGATTGGCATTATCTCTGAAAATCCACTGTGGATAGATGTCAAGGATAGATGATGACTCTCGACCTCTATCAGATGGATTTTACCCTCAAAAGACTTCATGATCTGAAGGGAAAAAACAGATGGGCATGTGTTTGTCAAAAATCATTACCAAACTGGGCTGGCGCGGGTGTTGTTCTATGACAGAGCGCCAATGGTCACGCCCTCTTTTGAGGATCTCAGTGATTGGCGCGGGTAAGATACTGTGGACCTGCGCCAATGGAAAAAGAGTACTTTTCAGGGAGAATTTGCAGAAGGTGTCTTCAGGGAACATGAAGTACATACTCAGGGGAACATAATGCAAGTGTTTTTGGGTTATGTCACTGCTCACAGGTCCCGGAATGCGTCCTCCAATGTATGGGAACGGGGCGATAGGGACGGTGACCAATGGTGACAAATTACTGTGTAACAGATGCCCCCTAAAGCATGAAGTCCGAGCGGGAGAGAGAGGGGTGAAATGCTTTACAAGAACACACATAGCTGCTGCCGAGGATCTGTCTTGAGAGACACAACTGATAGTTCAATTACATGATGTACGTGGTATGGTCGCAGCCATCCATAAGAGAGTACATAAATAATCTAGATCCATAGTATGGACGCAGCCATCTGGTTAGGATCAATGAATTGACTCAGGTATGGTCGCAGCCATCCAATGAATGAGTCATCTATCAAGAATCACGCCTGGATTACAACAGACACAATCCAGGGTCTTGCGCTCCATCTCGACCCAAACAGAAGTACAAGTTCAAGCATGTGAACATGTAAGCTGAAGTCGAACATGCATGAACATCGTCTGATTACCAGTCAATATTGGAAACTGTTAACAGACGCGAGAGGTACCATCAATAATGACAATGGCCCTCAAGGTATGTTAGGTACAATCTACGGCGTGTGAATTAGTGATCTGAAGTTGAACACCCGTAGAATCATTCGATCGGAGGCTAATGATGAAAACCTCACGTCGAACACGAAGAACCTGCCATTGAGGCATGCAGGCTCCAAGGCACCAGAAGGGAGTCTCTAGATCAGCTTCCTGGATAATGAGCTGAAGTTGACAGGAAGTGACCTTGATCGAAGGTGGGCCATAATGTTTCCCACATCATCGACACGAGACAGAGAGATAATGTTGTGAATCAAGATTGTGTACGAGCTATCAGAGGGAGGTTGTTTCTTTGCAGAGGTCGACTTCTCTTGAACATATCGGCGGCACATTAATGGAATTGGTAGTATTTGACATCAATGTATCAAAGGTCATGATGACGAGGCAATGAGTAGATGATAGGTCAAATAGGGTACCCAAGTCCATGGAAGCAAGTGAAAAATATGAGATGAGATATCCCCACCCTGGACACGAAAGCAGAAAAGTGCCATGTTCAAGAGCAACATACTGCCGACATGATAATAATTATGGTTCCAAAATTTTCTTTTCCCCCACCATTTCTGGCGAGTACCCCAGTTATTTTTAACAAGCTTGATGGGGATACCATATGCTTGTGGTGTGTCATTTCGACAAAATCCGATGTCATCAGGTTTTAACGAGTCTGACAAAGGAAGAACTCGGCGTCTTTTCATGTTTAGAGAGTTTGAAAAGACAGCATAAAAGGAAACTCCAGGGGTGTCCTTTTTCGTAAAGTTGTGTCTCTCGGGCCCGAAAAAGTATAAAATAATTCCCGAAAGAACCGCCCGACCATTATGATCGAGGAGTACTTTTCATAAATAGTGATTTCGACCTGAAAAAGTAAAAAAGCGATCAAAACCACGTCGTTTCGTAACCATTAACGAGTTTGAAACGACAAAAACCCGGTAATCTTTTTATGTTTTAACGGTCGACAAAAAGAACTTAAAACGACCGCCCCTTATTAACGTTTAACGAGTCAAGAGGAGCGACTCGGCAATCTTTTCCTCTTTTACGAGTCAGAAAAGAGCGTAAAGGCGACTCGTCCTGTAGGAACGAGTGGTATAAAGGGTAGCAACTGGTTCCGGTAATGGTGGAACTGCTCAAAACAAGTAATGGTCAAGAGGCTGGCTAATAAAACCACTCATCGTTGTGGATCCTCAGGAAAAGGAAAACAACCAAGTGAAAGCATATGATCGGCCAAAGAGATGGTGGAGATGGAATGAAACAACCAAGGCTCATCTAGCAGAATTTAGCAGATAAAAGGCAATCACGGGATGTAAATCAGGTATGGGTTCATGTTTACACAAGCTTGAACCATGGAGAACTTTGCTTGGATTCGGTTTCATGTTTACACAAGCTTGAAACGAAAAACTATGCTTGCTATAAATTTGCATGCCCCCAGCATGATAATGCAAATCGAGGTACATGCCCCCCAAGCGTCATGGCATTCACGGAGTGGATGGAATGAAGGTTCACTTGGAAAGACTCGATTTTGAAAAGGAGGATGCATGCCTCCCCGGCTTCAGTCACGCACCCGGGTCAGCTTCCGTCATCAGGATGACGGACTGGATGTTGAGGCATTTCCTGTGGAAATAAGACCATTTAGGAATGGTAGATGACTATATGTGAAGTGTGAACCGGGGAACGAAAGTTGGTCTACGATCTTGATCGTCCTTCCTTCGTGCGGAAAACACATCACTCTGAAGAGTGAGGACACAATTGCACGTATGCGATAAATATAGTCTCGCCCAAGGAGTAAATTGTAATCTAACGGACCTTGGACTACCATGACGCCCATTTGAACGGTCTTCCCTTCTAATGTGATAGGTACATTGGGAAGAATTCCTAAAGGTCGACTGGTTTCTCGATGGAAACCTGTAAGGTTTCTCATCTCAGGCAGAAGCAGTGGTGAACCAAGTGCTTCCCAAGCTGTTGAAGAAAGGATGCTCACAGGAGATCCCTCATCAATAATGGTACCGGCCATAATCATTCGGTAGACTTGGACTATAATTCGAAATGGTATGGAAGCTGGTAACCGAGGATTGCCTAGTTGATCCCAATTGAAGGAAACAACTAGGTTGCTTGGAGGTGGGACCGGATAAACGGCCGGATATGACTCTGATGAACTTCCTTCCTGCTGCGAAGGAATGAGAGGGATGCTCACTTGATCATTAGAGTCTGTGTTTATGAATAGAATTTGGACGGTGTGGTCTTCATTCTTTACAGTGATAATATCATCTGAGGATGGAACTTCTGAAGGCAAAACCGGGTCAACTGTCATCTGGACCTTTTGAAAGACCGGGTCAACTGTCATCTGGACCTTTGGACTTTCATCTGGTTTGGATTCAGATGGTTTATCCTTGATGATAAACACTCCCGGAACAAAGTGGTGCATAGACGATGAACGTAAATCGACACTCTTTCCGACCAGGGACTGGTCTGGAACAGGCTGAGCACAGCCAGGTTCGGGAAGAGAAGGCTGGACCAAAGAGGAATCATGCTTGATCTCTTGGTTAGCGGAGAGATGATCTGCAGTTGCAAAAAGACGCTGATAGCCAGTGGGTAGTTGGGGTAAGGGAGCTGACAGACTTTCCAAAAGACGGGAGGCTTCATCCATAAGTGGACAAAGGCGAAGGAGATGATTACCTTCACAAAGTTGACAAGGGAAACGAACCTTCCCTTTTCCCTTACCAGCTGATAAGGTATCGTCAATCTACGACGACGAGGGGCGAGTCGGGTCACGGGACCATATATCTAGGACCCTGGGAATACCAGGACAATCAGTAAGAAAATGGTCCTCCTTGCATAATTGACAAGGAAACTTAGCCTTCCGCGGAGGAGCAGAAGGTGGCTCTACTTCAGGTATACTCGGGGTAGATGCGACCTTTCCCTTGGAAGACTTGTTCTTTTTGGTCTTCTTCTTCTTCTTCTTAGCCACCTGGTTACTTAAATCCAGAGTTTCACCAGGCGAAGTAGAAGATGAGGACGCAGCAATAGGCGAAGAAGGGGAGGGGTCCACCTTGGAATCAACATGATGTTGTTCGAGTGGAGGAGGTGGTGGTGGAACAGGAGTTATCACACTCGAGACCACCGAGTTTGAAAACAACCATACGGGCAAACCGATGGTTAACCCAGGCAAAGACAAAGTTGCGATATACTGAACACCGACATTTCCAACAGAAGGAAACGGACTAGGGTTTCCATCAGGGGGAACACCTTGGCCGGTGGACTCAGGGAAGGATGCCATTGAGCGAGAAAGAATCCTACTCAAGCTAACGCAAACAAAATCTAATTGGGTAAATGTTATCGTGGCCAAATAAATTTTAAGACGCAAAGACACGACTTGACCTTTTCATGTTTTAAGAGTCGAGAAAAGGACAAAAGATGACTCTAGTCTCCTTCGAATGTTTAATGAGCATGAAGTGACAAGATGCTCACAGGCACCTTTTCTTTTAAGGAGTCCGAAAAGGATCAAAAGTGACTACTCTGGAGACTCTAGGTAAAAAGGTTTACCAAACAATCCGTAAAACTGCTTATACACCTCGGCAATCAGATGAAAACCAAGGACTTCCCGTACTGCAGTCAATCTTCCCGAATGCTGTGTTCAGTGCATTACGGCTTGTAAGGCGGCATACTCGGCTTCCTATGGATAAAGGATGATAGCCTAGTGGGGTCTCCCGTATATACGCGACGGTACGTGGGAGCTCAGTCCGTATTGGCGCCTATCGTTTCACCGTGGAGGAATCACCCAACCACTCAACGGTAAGCTACCAGGTTTAAAGACGCCGGAACACATCTCTAACCTAGACCTCTAGAATATTTGCATTATGTTCCAATGCGTTGTTATGTTCATTGAGTTTATTTTAAAGTTTATCTTCAATTATGTTTCAGTTTTTTGGTCCTACCGTATGTGATATCTCAAAAGCTTCTTAGATGCAAACTACATGCCAAAACTATACCATTTCATTCAATGAATTCTATCTACAGGAGGGTTGAGATCTTTACACAAACGAAATGATCACTCAGCAAACAACAAAGATCCTAATGCAGCTAATAACAAGAAATGAAAAATTTTTCTTTTTCTTTTTAATAGCAACAAATAACAATAAACGCTAGCTAATATGATGCAAAAGATATTTTGTTTTTCTTTCCTTTAAGATGGCATGATGCATTTAAACAAATCTTAAGAGATATTCACAAGTATACACAATCCAAGTTCACTCAATGAAATAGAACCAATTCTGAAACACCAAAATGAACTATGCAAGCAAGGAAAAACACAAAGACTTTCAATGAACCATGTAATCTAAGTTCAAATGAAATCAAGTAAAATCCAACAAGCTAGAAGTGAATTACTCAAAGCATAGAAGACCAAGCTTTAACAAACCACTAGATGGGTGCGGAACACAACCAACAAGTTGACTGGAAAATCAAAAGATCAAAACTTCCCACAGAAGGCTAGACACGCGAAGCCACTAGATGTTCTAGGGCTAGGACGAAAATCAATAGAAATAAGCAAACAACTGAAGGATAAAGGCAAAACCAGTCAAACAGAGGTTCAACACACTTCCAGAGGATGTAAGAGATATAAAAAGATAAAAATCTGAGTTGAAAGAGCTTCCAACCAACACACAGGCAAAATCCACAGGGCTGGTGCGACTGTCAGCCTGCAACTTGCGCTACCAAAAGATTGGCGCGAGTTGCTCTTGGGCAATATGTGCCAACTGGCGCGACTGTCAGATTAAAAACCGCGCCAACTAAGCTTGCCGGCTAAAAAAATAAATAACACGACCCCAGGTCGGGCCGACAGTGTTCAGATGGATCAAACAGTAAATAACAATCTCAAAACTGACCCAGAAAGCTCATTCACTCAAGTAAGCAAGAGAAAATTAACATGCAAGACAAGTTCCAAATAGCTTCTCCCCAGTGGAGTCACCAAATTGTTGGATAGGTAAATCCCCTCTGCGGACAGAGGCGATCCCACTAGCTCAAAACAGAACTAGCCACAATCGATTCACGCTGCCACGCAAGTTCCTAGTTGTACACTAAAAGTGAATTAAGAAGACCAACCTGGAATCCAATGCTATAGTCGAAGCAGAGTTGGTATTCCCGCTCCCTCGCTCCAGCAGGTCAAAATCCTTGCGATCCTTGCAAACGGACACCTGCACATGCAAAGGAAGAAACAGATACAAGCATAAAATCCACCAAGGCACAACTATATTTCAGTCAGAAAGGAAATAAATCAAACATCATTATAATAGACAATGAGATTGGAACCATAACAGCAGTCGTTCATTAATGAATAATAGACGAGAAAAGTTACAACCAAGGTTCTGACGTTGAACCTCTCCTCTGGCTGGGCGAGCAACTATGTGTGTCTTGCAATGTACCTCCTCTCCGGCAGCATAACCTCTCTATGCTTCACTATCACTCACGACAAGCGTAATCACAACTAGCATTCCTCCAAAACTAGCTTGTCTAATGCATGAGGATAGATATTTATAGACGGAGAAGGTAGAAAGATTCGATGAACCAGGACACCCATTGTGGATTGGCATTATCTCTGAAAAGCCACTGTGGATAGATGTCAAGGATAGATGATGACTCTCGACCTCTATCACATGGATTTTACCCTCAAAAGACTTCGTGATCTGAAGGGAAAAAACAGATGGGCGTGCGTTTGTCAAAAATCATTACCAAACTGGGCTGGCGCGGGTGTTGTTCTGTGACAGAGCGCCAATGGTCGCGCCCTCTTTTGAGGATCTCAGTAATTGGCGCGGGTAAGATACTGTGGACCTGCACCAATGGAAAAAGAGTACTTTTCAGGGAAAATTTGCACAAGGTGTCTTCAGGGAACATGAAGTACATACTTAGGGGAACATAATGCAAGTGTTTTTGGGTTATGTCACTACTCACAGGTCCCGGAATGTGTCCTCCAATGTATGGGAACGGGGCGATAGGGACGGTGACCAATGGTGACAAATTACTGTGTAACACACATTTGCAATTGCATTGTTAAAGAATTTGGTCTTTCACAAGAGGACCAAACATATTAATGCTAAGTATCATTTTATTAGAGAGTTGATTAACAATGATGAAATTGTGTTGTAGCACTACAGGTCACAAGAATCAGTTTGCTGATGTTTTCACAAAGCCATTGGCACGTGAAAATTTTGTCTATCTCAGAGATTGTCTAGGAATTATCAATGGCGATAGTTGTGATTAAGGGGGGGTGTTGGAAATAATAATCCCAACCACTGCCTTAAACACACTGACAACCATCATGTTTGCCCAGTCAACCACTACACAGTTGCGATTTTGTTTGCAGGCAGAATGACAAAAGTTAGAACAGAAGTTCAGAGTAGACCATTCCACAACACATCATAGAGGTTAAAGCATTTAATAAAGTTTATTAATTAGATATGGGCAAACCTTTATTCCGCAACTATTGCCCACACTTCGCAACACCTGCAAGTTCAGAAAATCATTTACCATGTAAAATTGCCCATGTTGCGTATTAAATATTTTCTTTGTCATGTAATTAATTTCAAAATTTGTATGTTGCGATAAATATGCATGAAAATGTCATTTGTAATGTTCAGCATGTTGGGAAAGTTAGGGAGCGAGATGAGGTAGTGAGGAAAAAATCATGGAGGAAATTTTGGTGGGCGCGTGAAAACTAGTTTTCTAGAGTTTTACAAAAGTTTACTCCACAACCTAGTGAAGTCTTTTGTGTTTTACTTGGAGCAGTAGCCTCCAATTTGTATGATAGAGATATTTTTGAAAAAATCACATCAGAAGAATTTTGCCAAAGCATTTCAAAGCAACTAGTGTGGTTCATCGTCAGGACAAGTTGAAAAATCAGATCATGGCTACATGTTAAATAGGGATAGCAGAACTTCCAATGGCTAGGTTTGACTGGAAAACGGCTATATTAGACTAGACTAGACAAAAAACTATAATCTACCATGAAATGGCTAGATTTGACTAGTCAAATTATTTAGTTAAAATAATATTATTAGAATAGTTAATATATGTATTATTTTTATAATGTTTGTCCTTAAAGTTAAAAACAAATATTACTTTAATATTATTCGTTGGTTAAGTAAAATGTTAACCAAATTTGATTTTAAAATAATAAAACTAGGGACTATAATAAAAAGTAACATGTAACCTATATTAAAAGGTCTAGGGATAATAACAATAAGTAATGTTATGGATTTTAATAATATAAATATTATTATTATTATTACTATAGTATTATTCTTATTATTAAATTTTGGGTCACTTATTAATATAAAAATGTTATCAGTTAAGCTATCTAAAAGGAAATTAAATTTACTATTAAATTAAAATCATTATCTTATCATAGCTAATGTTAAGCCATTTAGTTAGTCATAACAAATCTCCTAAATATAAAGAAAAGAACAAGAGGTAGATTTCCAAAAGAGGACGTACAACCTCAAATAAGAATTAATGAGAAAGAAAGAAAACAGGTTAGTTAGAAGCTTCACTAATATATATATATATATATATATATATATATATATATATATATATAGATATATATATATATAGATATATATATATATATATATCAAGTCATTAATGGAGGGGGGAAGGTAGGGGAAGAAATGACTAGGAAGAGAGGGCAGGGATCCAACAACTACTGATTTTCCAACCGTCATCTCTATTGAGATTGCTTGGCCTTTTTTCAATCTCAATGGCTTCCCTAAATTTTCGGTGATGAAACTGTGCAACTTTAGCAATGACCCAGGCTTCTTCAATACAAACATGATGTTTAGTCTTCTCAACATGCTCCGCTAGTGTGGAAGACTTGGTTCTCCCATGTTTTAGGTCTGCTGCATGCTCATTAATCCTTTGATTAATAGAGCGTCCAGTCTCACCAATGTAGGGGGTCCCACAGGAACAAGGAATAATATAGACACCCTTCATGTCCTTAGGGTTGATAGGATCCTTCACAGAATGAGGGGAATTACGAATGGTGTTAAGGGGTCTAAAGCCCGAGGGAACATTATGCTTCTTAAGAATCCTAGCAATCTTATCAGTGGTCCCTTGGATGTAAGGAAGATGGACACCTGTGACTCAATCTTTAGGTTCTTTTTTAACCATCGAATTCTTGTAGGCTTTATGGAAAGCCTTCTGACCAAGGTGTCTACTATAACCATTCTCTACAAAGACATTAAGGAGATGGGATTTCTCTTTATCAAAGCTCTTTTCATCAAAGATTCTCAGGGCATGAGTAGCAAGGGTGTTGAGAACGCCCAACTTTTGAGCAGGGAAATGATGGGAACTGGCATGAAGATACTACTCAATATGTGTCCTCTTCCAAAACACCTGGTGGGAGAGGGAACCATCCATATTCTTTGAAATACAAATATCAAGGAAAGGGAGGCAACCATCGACTTCTTGTACCATGGTGAACTTAATGGCAGAGGATTGACAGTTGAGATGCTTGAAGAAGAGATCCAACTCCTCCTGACCATGAGGCCAGATGACATTAGCGTCATCTACAAAGCTTTTCCAGATCTTTGTTAGGAGACGGGATGAGGCCAAAGCCCTGGATTCAAAATCTTCTATAAAAATATTAGCAACAACGGGGGACAGTGGGGAGCACATGGCAACACCATAGGTCTGCTCAAAAAACTTATCACGAAAATGTATTTTCCTATGTTTTATATTATAATTAAAAGTATTTTATGTTGCGATGTGGTCTTAAGCCTTCATGAGTAGTATATTTACAACAACACATTTTTATTTTACTCTGCTTTGCCGTGAACTCTGTTTTTTAATTAATGTCCCTATGTGGTTGCGATATCCTCGCTGCAACTAAAGATTTCCCTTTCCACGACTGAAGTTAACCTTGCTTACTTTACCGCAACCGATTTCTCAGTTCCTTTGGCCTTGTAAAATTATTTTTCTAAGTGGTTTCCGAGTTCAGCACAAATTAATAGCCTCTTGGAACCTCATCATAGCTTGGATCTTGGTAATCTTTTGGCTTAACGACGTATTTTGTTACATATTCTGCTAGTATACAAACAAATTTTGTGTGAAAAATACAGAGATTTACAACATTTACTACTTTTGGGGGAGCATGGCGCTAATGATACAAATGATGCTTTTGCAATATGCTTATAGAAGAGAGAGATAATGTCAAGGCCTAGCAGCCATCCTTATTTGGATTGTATTATAGGTTTAGGGAATGTTTCTAAATATGATGATAAAATTTCACTCATTTTCTTTTGGTCTCAAAATCTACAATCTAATTAAATTCAAATAAACAGTAAAGTAAAATAAAATAGAATAAAAAAACAAATATTTTTCATAATCAATTGATAAAAATGGCAATGTTGTATTAAAAGAAATAAAACCCATTGGTCAGCTCTATGAAAGAGAGTCTGAACCAGAAGAGTTTGGATTTGCAGGATTCTCTACATTGCTCATGTACATTACACAATATATAGAAATCATGGTTTTAGGGAAGTTAGAACAATAACCTAAGAAATAGAAACTAATTCCTATCCCGAGGTCATGTGAACCAACTATTCTAGGATATTCTCCATTATCTTCAATACTCCCCCTTAATGGAGAAGGGGTTCACAAATATGCATAACATCTCCCTAAACATTTCAAACTTAATCCTACCAAGAGGCTTAGTGAAAATGTCTACAACATTATCACATGTATAACAATATACGAAATGGATTTCTTTGGATTGCACTTTCTCCTTGACAAAGTGGAATTGTGTATAAATATGTTTAGTGTTTTTGTGGAACATCAGATTATTAGCAAGTTTGATTGAACTCTGATTGTCGCATATGATTGTTGTTGTGTCTATCTATTCTTCCCTGACATCTTGGAGAAGTCTCCGCAACCAAACTGCCTCATATGTTGCTGCACACATGGCTTGATACTCTGCTTCTACTGAGGACAAGGAGACTATGCTCTACTTCTTGTTGCTCCATGTGATCACCCCAGATCCAATGCTGAATGCATAAGCTGATATGGATCTATGATCATCTGCATTTCTAGCCCAATCTGAATCTGCAAATCCTGTCAATCTAACATCAGAAGAGTCTGTGTAAATAATACCGTAATCTACAATACGTTGTAGATACCTCTAAACACTTTTCGTTGCATTCCAATGGCTTTCAAGTGGCTTGGACATATATTGGCTTAGCATACTAACTGCATAAGCCAAATTTGGTCTAGTGGTGGTTAGGTAGATTATACTTCCAACCAGCTGTCTGTAAAGTGTCGCATCTACCTGCTTTGAGCCATCTTCACTCTACAGTTTGATGTTCTGTTGTAATGGTACTGATGCAAGCTTACACTGAACCATCTTAAATCTCTCTAATAGGCCTTTGACATACTTTCCTTGGGATAGAAATGTTTGTCTTGAATCTCTCTAGATCTCAAGACCCAAACAATATCTCAACACACCAAGGTGTTTCATTTTGAATAGCTGTGACATCTGTTGCTTGACTTCTTTGATATGATATGTAGCATCACCTGTAATGATCAAATCGTCTACATACAGAGAAACCATAAATGTGCGCCCTTGTTCATCTTGCATGGTGTAAAGATTAGGGTCATTTTTGCTTCTATTGTAGCCAAATTGTAGAAAAAATGAATCAATATTTTCGTACCAAGACCTGGGTGCTTGCTTTAGTCCATAAAGTTCTAAATGTTCTTTCTGGACAAACCCTTCAAGTTGCTCTAAATAAACCTCCTCTTTTAGTTCTCCATTTAAAAATGCAGAATTTACATCTAGTTGGTGTATCATCCAATGTTTCTTAGTAGCTAAAGCAATTATCATTCTGATAGTGTTTAGTTTAGCTATAGGGGCGAAGGTTTCTTCATAGTCTATACCCTCTTTTTGTGGAAACCCCTTTGTTGCCAATCTAGCTTTTAATTTTTCTATGGTTCCATCTGCATTAATATTCGATTTGTATAACCATTTATAACCTATGGCTAGTCTTCCTTTAGGAAGTTCAACTAGTTCCCAAGTGTTGTTCCTGATTATTGATTCATATTCTTGTTCCATGGTTGTTTCCCATTCTCTACATTCATTCGCTTCTTTATAACTAGAAGGTTCAACCACATTCATCATACTAGTTAGAAAAGCATTTTCCCTATATCTTCCAAGCAATTGAGCTTTCCTACCTGATCTCCTAAGAGGTGGGGTAGCTTCAAAACTTGTTTGATCATTATTTTCTTCCTGATGCTGTTGCTATTGTTGTTACTATCGTTGTTGTTGTATCTGCTATTGTTGTTCATCTTCTACCTTTGTATGTTGCTAATCCTGATTGTTTCCTGTTTCTTCACTTTATTCTTCCACCAAGTACGGAATATCACATTCCTCATTGTGCTGATCAGATTCTTCATGATCCTGTTCATGGAATTTGACATCTCTACTATCAAAAATCTTGTGAGTAGAGGGATTAAATAATCTGTAGGCTTTATGTTGTGAACAATACCCTATAAAAGTATGTATGATGGCTTTTGAATCTAGTTTTCTTCTATCTTCCTTTGGAATATGGGAAAATGCTTTAGATCCAAATACTCTTAAGTGTTTTACTACAGGCTTAAATCCATATAATGCTTCATAAGGAGTTTTAGACTCAAGACTCTTTGTAGTACTCCTATTTTTCAAATAAACTGCAGTATTCCCTGCTTCAGCCCAAAAACCATTCGAAAGATTCTTACCTTTCAACATGCTCCTAGCACATTCCACCAGTGTTCTGTTCTTAATTTCAGTTACTCCATTTTTCTATGGAGTATGGGGTACTGTGAACTGCTACAATATTCCATGGTCTTTACAATACCTAATAAGCTCATCTCTCCTGCATTCTTTCCCTGGATCGGACTGAAGAATTTTTATTTGTTTCCCTGTTTACATTTCAATCATATTTTTGAACTGCTTAAAGTATTCAAATGTGTGACTCTTCTTACTCAAGAAATAAACCCTAAAAAACTTTGTACAATCATCAATAGACAATAAAAAAAATATAGTGCACCTTCTAATCACTTTGTTTGCATGGGTCCACACAGGTTTGTATGCACTAATTCAAGTATATCCCTTTGTTTCTTTCCTACTTGAACAGGGAATTCTTCTCTATGCTTTCTTCCCAATGTACACGCGTCAAAATCATTATGTACTTGCTTTAGCATAGGAAGATCTCTTACCATTTCCTTCTTCTGTAGTAACAACAAATCATTGTAGTTGATATGACCAAATCTCTAATTCCATAGCTCTTCTGTAGTCAAACTCATAGTTGTCAAGGCTTGAACTAGTGCAGGTCTTACATCCAACTTGTACAAACCTCCTATTCGGATTCCTATAGCAATTGTCTTCATGCCATCTAGTAGATCTTTAATATAACAGTTAGATTTTAAAATTTTAGCTTTAAGATCTTGATCTGTGATCATGGATACAAAAATAAAGTTCTTTGTTACACTAGGCACATACATGACATTATGAATTTGTTTTACATTTCCATTAGGTCGAATGACAGAAATTTTCCCACGTCCTTTGATATGATGACTTCTAACATCACCTAGGTAAATTTGTGCTCCTTCATTGATTTCTTTATAATCTTCGAACCAATGCTTGTTCCCTGTCATATGTGTTGATGCTCCCGAATCTACATACCGGATGTTTGCATCAACATTCTCATCACGATCTGCCATGAACATTATGAAATTATGCACATGATTTGCATTCGTGAGATGACTTGCATGTCGTTTCTACTTCTACTATTCTTCATAATATTTATTCTTTATGCACTCTCTGGTAATATGACCAAGTTTTCTGCAGTAAAAACATTTAATTTCATAGTTGTTTCTATTCGGATTCATTTGGTAGTCATTGGTCACACCATTCATGGTAATTGTTACAAGATCTGTGTTATCAACTGTATGACCAGTGTTTGCCAATTTTTTCTTCAGATCTTTTATCCTTGCTATGAACGCAGCCACTGTTTCATTCTCCTCCATCTTCAGGGATAAGATCTTTCTCTTCAGAAATAGAAGATGATTTGTATTCCTGATCTCATACAGATCCTTCAGAATTCCCTAGATCTCATTAGTTGTCTTACACTCTCTGATGTGTGGTATGATGCAATCTTTCACTAACATCTTCAACAACGTCTTTGCTTTACCTTCTCACTTCTCCCAATATGAGATCGATATTGATCTAGCCACTGGCTTCGGCTCCTCCCCATTTACAATGGTCCAAGCACTTTGCACTTCTAATAGAGTCTGCATATTGAATTTCCAATTTCCATAATTGGAGCCATCGAGCTTGTTATGCACATTCAAGCATGCTTCAAACATATTATTATTCATCTTGGCGATTTAGACTAAAAGGAATTTCGACAGGTAAAAGAAGATGCTAGATTTACCCCAGATCTGTGACAAAGATAGATCACTGATCTTCAATGTTGTTTGGTCTCGTAGCACACCTGTAGATCACTGTGGCTACCTTCATAGCCTCCAGACAACCTTCTGTTGCCAACTTCTGTAGCCTTCGTCGTAGATGTACATCAATTTTCTAAGGCGTCACCACAGGTGTACACTACTGTTCTGCGACGTCATCGTAGCTATACACCTGATTTCTGAGACGGTTGAGGCAAGTGTGGATTGGTCATCATCGCGTTTATTTTCTTGAAACCTGTGACGATCGTGGATCCTTATTTAGGATGCAACCTTCACAGCCTCCAGACAACCTTCTGTTGCCAACTTTTGTAGCCTTCTTCAGGATGCAGCCTTCTCTTGGAGCCTTTTTGTTGTTTACAGAATCGTCGCAGATGTACATCAATTTTCTGAGACGTCGCCACAGGTGTACACTACTGTTCTGCGACGTCATCATAGCTATACACCTGATTTTCGAGATGGTTGAGGCAAGTGCGGATTGGTCATTGTTGTGTTTATTTTCTTGAAACTTGTGACGATCATGGAGCCTTCTGTTGCCAACTTCTGTAGCCTTCTTTAGGATGCAGCCTTCTCTTGGAGCCTTTTTGTTGTTTACACGATTGTTACAGATGTACATTAATTTTTAGAGACGTTGCCATAGGGGTACACTATTGTTCTACGACGTCATCGCAGATATACACCTAATTTCCGAGACGGTTGAGGCAAGTGTGGATTGGTCATCGTCGTATTTATTTTCTTAAAACCTGTATGGACCTGCAGTCTATGCGATGGGCAGGGCGACTCCACCATGCGAAGGACATGCGAAATGTGAAACGAAATGAACCTTGGACGAGTTTATAAGGTGTTGGGCGAGTTGAGGGGGCAGTCCCATGAGTTGGGCGGGCCGACCCTCCTTCTAGGCAAGACAACACATTGTGAATGAGTCGGCTTGGGCGTTGGGTGTGGGTCAGGCGGGTGACATAACCTACCACCCGCCCATATATAATGGAGGGCGTTTGGAGGCAAACGACCATCATTCGATCAACACGAGTTCGATCAAATATTTCTGCAGTGTGTGGATGAGCCCGCGCGAGGGGAAAAACTCAGGTGGAAAACTCGTTCAGAAAAGTCGGGTGAAAAACTCAGGTGAGAAACTCGGGCGAAAAACTCGTGCAGAAAACTCGGGCAAAAAAGTCATGCAGGAAACTTGTGTAGAAAACTCAGGCGAGGTCGTCAGGCAGAACTCAAGCGAGGTTGTTCAGGCAGGACTCGGGCAAGGTCGTTCAGGCAGAACTCGGGTGAGGTCATTTGGGTGAACTAGGTGAGGTCATTCCGGCGAGCCGGGTGAAGTCATCGGGCGACCTGGGTGAATCGTTCGGGTGAACCGGGTGAAATCGTGTGGCGACCCAGGTGAAGTCATTCGAGCGAACCGACTGAAGTCGTGTGGCAACCTGGATGAAGTCGTGTGGCGACTCGGGTGAAGTTGTTCGGGTGAAGGAGTTTGGGTGAACAGGTGGACGTGTAGACGAATGGCTAGGTGAGGGCACGCCGTGCATGACGAAACGAAGAATCGTGCGGATGGGCAACTTGGGTAGGGCGCGCCCTGCACGATGAAACAATGGAAATGGTGAAGTGTTGAGGTTGTGAACGAAGGTGTGACTCATGCGGAGGCGCCCGTGTGTGGTGACTTGGTTATGACAAGGCACGCCCAAGTTGGGAAAACAACACGATCGTGCGACGAGGTGAACGAAGGGTTGGTGAGTCATGCGGTGATTGTGCGGAGGCATCGACGAGCTAGGAAACCGAGTTTGCCAAAGTTGGAAATTTGGCTAAGTGTAAATTTGGGGTTTCCCAAGATTTAACTTGTACCTGTAAAAGAAGATTATATATATTGATTCGGGCAGACTCATGTTGCAGGGATTTGCCCCTCCCTTTATACTATTGTGCATTTCTATTGTATAATGTTGTTTATGTGAAAGTTATGGGCTTTCACTTGTATAAAGGATAAAAATAATACTTGGAAACAAAAATTAAACTAAGTATGGAATGTTAGGCATAGTCTACAATTGTAAGTATTGGTGAAAAGAAAACGGTTGGTAGTGCCGCACCTCGCTATAGTGTGGTTGGAAGAGTACCACCAGTGTAGGGGCATGACAGTTGGTATCAGAGCAGGCTGATGACCGGGTTGGCAATGAAGTGTTGATCCCACTGCACTATCGTGACAGTTGGTATCAGAGCTGGTCTAAGTTTTGCGGGAAACTTGGTGAACTGAATCAAGGCGCTGATTCTACGAAGACCGAAGACTTGGCAGGGAGCTCAAGTTTCGCATGTGAAGGGTGGAATATCAGGGTGATTCAGGTGAATGGTTAAACAGGTTTAGCAGAGAGAAGCTTTGTGCTTGGGCCAAGCTAAATGAAAAGGCATGGCAAGTTTGGAAGAATGCGAAGGGAAGCTCTTGCTTACCTTATACAAGTTGAAGCGGTTGAAAGAAGAGAACCCCCAGATTTGAAAGAAACTTGAAGTCTTGGAAAAGAATGTTGAAGACGAACTTCTTCAACTTGGTTGGACAATGGAGCAAGATGAAGTTGCAGATTGTGCTGACAAGGAAGAGGAAGCCATGATGATTAAGGATGTTGCAGATGTGACAACGATGGAGGATGAACTTGAGGTTGATCAAATTGGACCAGGATCGTGCAATTTGCAGACATGGATGGATGATGATACTCACATGGAGGAGCCTCATGATGATGATGTAAGTACTATTGATACTTGTGTTTCACTTGAGCATTTGGTAGATGGACCGTATGCAGGGAAGGGCAAAAGCAGTTTGCCGATGCAGGGGAGCATCTTACCATGGATGACTATGATTGGTGGGCCCCAGTATTGTAGCAATAATGCTAAAACTCCTGGAACTCCCTTCTTTAATTTTATCAACCCGGTAGTTCGTAACAAACTTGGAAGCGACGGTGTTGTATGCACAAGTACTAGCTCTTGCCGCAGCTGTCACTTGGTCAGCTGGCACAAGTCCGCTAGGGGCTCAAGCCAACTTCTATGAGCTCTTAGAAGAAGCTTTTTAACTGATGGACGAAAGCTAACTCAAAGGAAGCTAATCTACTTGCGGAAAGAAACTGAAAGCCAAAAAGAAATACAAACCCTGGCAAACCCTAGCAAACCCTAATTCTACCAACTAGTCCTACTGATGCAAAAATGAGAATGAAAACTACGAGAAGAGATGCCATTACTTCTAGGAAGGTAAAATGCATGTGTCTAAGTTATCACTATCTGAAGAAAACATCTTTTTGTATTTTTGCTTAAGTTGTTGAAATTATCATGCATGTGCTTCTAACTAGTTTTCCACTGTGCAGGGATGGATCAAGGGATGAAATTCTTTGGGAAAGGTTGGGATGGTACAGAGAGGGTCTAAGGGATCCCTAACATTATTTCTGAGAGTTTCACAAAGTCTGGATGCCATGCAACCGTGTTTATGAACTTCTACAGGAAGTCTGCAGGGGCTTCTATAGGAAGTTCTGTAATTCTTCTACAGGATGTTTCAAAATGGGATTTTTGAGGATGGGTGATTGATGGAAGATGCATGGATGGTTATGGAGGTAGGATGGGGGTCTGAAGTGGCCTAGGAACTGATGGATGGAGCTAAGGAATGGCGAGGATGATTCGATTTGTTCAAGGGGGAGTGAAGCAATGTTGCACAAAAATTAGGGTTTTGGGAGCGAATGGCAAACGTAAGGTAAGGGTTATGAGTGAAGGATGAAACAGGTAGGTTGGATAGGGTATGTGCAGGTAAGGAAGGGTAATAGGTACTCTGCAAGTGGTTTTTCAAACTGAACAAACAAAGACATGCAAGAAAACAAAGATCTAGTTATAAAACCTATGACCTAGTTACTTCACTCTAATCTGACCTAACAGCAAAAGGAAATGAACAAAAGTTTATTTGCAGTGAAACCATGTGAAACAACTATGAAACTAAGTGATCATAAACCTAAGCATGCATCCAAACTAATATCAAGTTCTACGAACGAGATTCAAACACTAATGATTGCATGGGGAAGCAAAGAAAGTGTTTTTGTTTGGGACAGCATGGTTACTTCAACTCCCGCCCCTGATCCAATAAGGAAGAGGTGAAACCAAAAGCGTTTGCTGACCCTTTTTTGGAGCTTTTTCCTGTTATTATCCTACCAATATATTCTAAACATAAACAACTACTTTAACCATCAAAAGCAACCTAAGTAACAAAGCACGAATTAAATCTAAAGAGCAGACTTTATTTTAAGAATGCAGCGAACACACATGAAGATAAACAAGGGAGGTACTGGGCGCTTGAGATGGGCCCAACCCCAAGAGCTACAGCCTCCCAAGAGAGATTTCGAGCTGGTGCAAAGCTGGATTCATCTTTATTAATCAAGAATGAAGAGTTACATCAAAACTGTCCACAAGGAGAGCTTGAGAATGAGCTGAAAGCAAAGCTAATCTATTGCCTACAAATCGAATTACAAAATGACTACAACAAGGCTATGAAATGTATAACTACTAGCTACTATCTACTGGCTAACTAGCTAACATACACTGGCTACACTGGCTACACTGGCTAACCAAAATGAGGCCCTAAGCCTTCTTATTTATACAATTTGAGGACCCAACAGTCCTCCTAAAATTTAGGGATTCGGCTGCCCAAAACTTGGAGTTAACAGCAGTCCTACTTGACTTGCTTGGCTGCCCTTGTGTTGATTGATTCGGTGGCCCTTGAACTCCGAGCTGATGGTGGAGAATTCGAGGTAAGGGTCCATAAATGAAGGGGACACCTTCCTACAAATCCTCTAGCTTGTTCTCCCACGAATTTGGCTGCCAAGTGCTCATTAAGACCTTCAATTTTGTCTCCAAGTTGACCAAAAAGGCTACACAAAGCACCCATTAGACTTGTTGGCATAATGACTAACCAAATTCACTCTATTAACATAAATATAATAAAAAACATGCAATAAACTAATGAGAATGGTGGATTAAGTCAAATTAGGAGGTTGAATGAGCCCAAATAATTATCCATTTTTGGGGCTCATCATCACCCCCCTACTGAAAGTGTTGCTCATCCTCTGAGCAACCAATCTCTCTCCTCATCTTTGATGGCCCTGGTGGCCTCCTTGTCATGCCAAGCTTCTGAAGTGATGTCCTCTTTTCTGTCATGAAACCATGCTTCTTTGCTTCTTCCCACTGCCTGTTCCTTTTCCTAGTGAATTCTCAGCCTTGGTATGAGTGTGCAAGTATATTCAATCTGATGGCAGCAATGGTGGCGAAAGGAGATGAAACCAGTGGAGGATGGAAGAAAAGAGTGGTTTCATGTCTCATCAACAGTCTTCAAGCTTCAAATCCCTCTCCATGATTGATTCTAGCCTACCCAAAGGCTTCTACAGGATGTTTCTGTTAAAAATACAGAACTTCCTGTAGAAAGTCATGTAGCTTCCTGTAGAACTGTCTCAGCTTCCTGTAGAACTGTCTTTGAGTCCATCATCTTGATTTTCTCTCTCTAGGTGAAGGTTTTTAGCTTCCTCATTCATAGATCATGGATCTCTTTGAAGGAGACTCTTCCTTTCGTTTAGCTATGGTGTCCTCAATTGTAATTGGCTCCTTTGACTGTGGCTAGGGTCTGCCAGCTTTTATCCACATGCTCCTTCTTGCCTTAAAGTACATGGAAGGCTCCCTTTTTTGCTTCCCTTTTTTCCTTGGAGATGTGCTTAGGGCATCTAGCACTGCTACCGCCTCCCTGGCCAAAATCTCAGGCGATTTCTCCCTTTGCTACTCCGTTTCCAGACTTCCTGTAGAAAGTCCTGTGTCAACTGTTTTCTGGCTTCCTGTAGAAAGTGTCTTCACTGTTTTGGTCTGCGTGGCTGGGGGTGTCTTCCCTTTTAATTTTGGTGTGGTTGCCTTGGTTTTGTCTTCACTTGTTTGGACTTTTTCAGTCCTCTCTGCCCTGCTTTGCAATTGTTTCTTCCGGGGTGTTTGTGTCTTTATCTCACCTGCAGCTTTGGCCTCAACAGCTTGTCATGTTTCTTGCTTTTCCTGTGGATTCTCCTGTGATTTTTCCTATGATGGTCTTCCCTGGGTTTTCTTACCCTTAGCTTTCTTCCCCTCTATTTTCCTCTCTGCCTCGATGTGCTCCGGGTCCTTGCTGCTAGATGAGGTGAACTCTTCAGCCAGAGTCTGGATGTCATCACCCTTGGAAATATTGTGGAAAACCTCCCAAGAAATAGGGACAGTATAAGTATGGAGAGCATCTTCTACAAGGAGCTTGATAAGCCCATGATGGGCCAGCTGGTCTAGTGTTTCCTCCTTCAGTTTCATGCTACACTTAACCAATGACTATATGAGGAAGTATGTAATGCTCAATTTTTGTTTTGAGGGCAAATCCATCGTGTGCCTGAGCTCTGTTAACAAGCGGAAGTGATAACCATACACAATGCTTAATCGCCCTTCACAGGTAATATATTTCACAATTTGAAGGTCGAATTCACCCCAAAATGGTTGTAGGCTAGCTCTCTGGACCCCATTTTTATCCTCTGAATACTGCTCTTCTGGTAGGAAGAATTCCTTTTTGGCTTTTTTTTTTTGGCCCAACTTCCTTTCCTCCTTATCCCAGGGCATCTCCAATGGCAATCTAGTGATCCGGCTAATGAGTTCACAGGTAAATAGTCCTACCACCTCAGGAGTTTCTCTCAACTTCTTGGAGTCTGAGGGTTCCTTTCTGATAAACCCTCCAGGCATGGTGAAAACACCCTATTTTTGGCTTGATCTCTGGTTAAGGTGGAAATTCGGATGTGATTTTTCTTCTTGGTTCTTATGACAGAGTTTCATCACTGTGTATATCTCTCCTCTCACCACTTCTCGGGTTATAATACTGCTGTTGCCCCAAAACTCGACTGATCAACAAGAATTAATCTCTCACAGACATAGTGCAGAGCTAATTTTTACACCAACCATGTAACCGTTGCAAAACAGAGACTGGATATGTGCACAGGTGAGTGTTACAATGGTTTATCGCTTCCAACAGAGGAATTTCTTAATAGGAACTGTGGAAGAGAATTGGACGCAGAACCAATTGAAACATTCCGTGTAACACACAGGAAAACTGCTATTCTGGATTCACAGGAAGACTTGTTCCATATTTTCTTATTCAAAAACAGCTTTAATTCGCCACCTTTCAGATGTATCATGCATGGAAGAGTGTTTTTTCCAATCCTACCTCTCTCAGAACTCCAAATTCGATGAAGAAAAGTCTGGGCTTTGCTGGTCCAGAATGCTGTGCCATATTTCCTGTAGAAGACCCCACCCGTTTCCTGTAGAATGTTACTCTGCCTTTGAGTGAGCCCGATACACTAGAGAAATTCGAACCAGGCCGCAAAGCTCCATGGAGGTTGATAGGTTAACCGATTGTGGGAGCAGAGGATGCATACTTCAGCTAAGAATGTCACAAATGCAAATTAATCAGCGGATGGTGAGAGTCGGCCGAGCGTCGTTTAACTGCAGCATGATTTACGTGAGAGAGTGAATTGGCCAAGTGTACGTGGCCACATGTAGACTGCAGTTCTATTTATTAACTGTATGTTTTATTCTTGATCCGCTGCACTGGAGTTCAAGCAGCTGACACTAACTGTTTTTTTTTTTAATTTTCACGTCAGTCACCTGTCCACATGTACTGCGTGACTGTCGGCTGAGTTCTAGAGAAGAAAATCAGCTTAAACTTGATAATTCGTGGCTTAATCCCACCATTCCATTAATTCATGCAGTTTTTAAATTAAATTTATGCAATAGAGGAATGAGTTTCAGTCACATACCTCGAAGTTGAATGGCTGTCGTGAGCTGTTGTGGCCTGTCATTGCTGCATGCATTGGTTTTTCTGATTGCATGTGGCTTGGCTGCTAATCTTTGATTGCTTTTCCTTGTGCAGGTGTCCTCTGGCCGGATCTGAGCTGCATGCCATTGTTTCCACGTTCAGATCTGCACCTTCAAGCTGCTGCTGCTGCATGGTCACAAAACCAGAACTTGTTTTCTCCATTGCTCTCAAACGGTAAACCGGATTAATCTGAAACTCGGTGAGCATGTTCCTATCATCATTATGCATCTCCCATAGGAAAATCGTGATCAATGGATGCACGGATTTCGAGAAAAATGGAAAATGGCTGAATATTTCAGAGCTCGGTTTCTCGGAAACCGTGCATCGGAATCAGCTGAAACTGCTTGGGTAGGTTACCATCACTCATATGCATATCCCCATGAAACAGGTTTTGAAACGGATGCACGGTTATGGAGAAAATGCAAAAATGGCTGATGGTGATGGAGGCTGATTTCTTGGAAACCGTGCACCAGAATTGGCTGAAACTGCTCAAGCATGTTGCCATCACCCTTGTACAATTCCCCATAAAATGGTTTGTCAAATGGATTCATGGTTTTCAAGTTATGGCAAAAGCAAATTTTGTTCTATGGATTTTTGCCTCAAGGCTTTTTGCAAATGTTTGCATGGAAGGAAAAACTGAGCTTGGGCGGTGATGCAGGTATGGAGATGATGGAGGAGGAGTTGGAAGATTGCATGAGGACTTCTGAACCCTTGAGGAAGCTACCATGTTCGCCAAACCACTTTTTGAAATCCATGTCTAGTTTCCCACAATTTCTACAGGAAGTTCCTGTAGAAGCACAATGAGAAGCACAATGAGGTGGAAAAAATGATGGAGAAAGGCAAGGGATGGCCACACAAGTGCTTGCAGGTCTAATCAACAGATTCCCACCATTAGATTCACTTTTAAAATTGGATTTGGCTCGTCCAAAGGTTCTACAGGATGTTTCCTGTAGAAATATAGAGCTTCCTGTAGAAGGCACAAGGAAAATTCCTTTGATCTTGATTTGAGTGCTCCTCCTGTCTTGAAACATCCTTCTTGCAACCTGCAATTTCACTGCTGCAACATGAAATTATTCAATGGAGATTAGCTTTATTTTTCTTTTTCTTTTTCTCTTTTTTTTTTTTTTGAAAAACAACTAGGGCGCCTCATGGAGGTTTTCACCCTAATTTCCTGCCCTGGGCACCTCCAAGGGAGGTTTTCACCCAGAGATCTTATTCTCTTTTCTCTTTTTTTCCAACCCATTGACCGCCTCATGGAGGTTTTCAATCAATGAGCCAATCTAAGGCGCCTCCGAGGAGGTTTTCACCTTAGATTTCTATTTTCCTCTTTTTTCATTTTTTCATTTCTTTACTTTTTTCCCTTTTTTTTTCTTTTTTTTTTCTACCCTACCCTACTTGAAAAACAAAATCATTTTCAAGTATAAGAATACTTCCAATGGAGCCATGTGCACATCGAGATTAGAGAAAAAATGATGTGAAGGCTCGAAATGCATGCTTTGACAGGTATCCATATTTTAGAGACAAAACGATTTGACTTTGAAGGGCTCAAACATAGCTGAGGAAGAGAGTACTGCTGCAACTTAGTGACTGTCTGGAACCATGTCTCAACATAGCTTTGATATCCTTGGTCCTTTTGCTGATCTGGATCATTCTTCATGTCACCTTCTATCATGACTTTCTCATCTTCCTCCTTTTGCTGATCTTTCTCTTGAATACATGGAAGATTTGATGGTAACCATGAGGAAACTCTCTCGATCTTTGATTCTAATCTCTTTTCTTCATCAAGTGCAGCCCATGGTTCTTTGATCTCCTCTTTTGAATCTTCTTTTGCTGGATGTGATCCTTCAATGCTTTCAAGATGATCTCCTTTTTGCAATGCTTTTCCTGAGCTATGGTGAAGATCATTGAGCTCAAGAGGAGTCATTTGCACATGTTGTGCCTCAGCTTTGCAATTGGGTTGAGCTGCTCCATGGTATGGTTTTGGAAATGGTGGTACGGGTAGCTGAGTGGGGGTGTATATTTGAGATGGATGTGGATGGGGTTGTGGTTGGGTAGGCATTTGGGGTTGCCTTAGTGGAGGAGGAGGCGATGGTTTTGGATGAGCAGGTGGTGGAGGAAGATGAGCGGGATGAGAGTTGTAATGGGGTCTCCACTCCTGATAAGGTGCATTCCACTGAGGCTGTGGCTAAGCATAAGAGTGAAATGAATGAGCAACTGGTTGGGCATAATATGGATCTGTGAAGGAACAAGGAGGAGGTGTGAACCAGGAAGGATGAGCAGGGGGACCCCAAGAAGGCATGAAAGTGGCTTGGTAGGGGTCATAATAGGTCTCAGGTGTCCCTTGCAGCTCCTGCTGATAAGATCTAGGTTCATGCGGCTAACTTTGGTTCATATAATGGAGTGGTTCAGTGGATCCTTTGGCTCTTTGATATGCAGCTTTGATTCTGGGTAAGGAAGGGCACTGATCTGTAGGATGGTATTCTTCACAGATGAAACACACTTCTAAGGAGTACAATGGACATTCGTTCCTAGGATGCTTTCTAGTGCACCTAGGACAAAAAATGGCCAAAGCCCTCTTGGCTTCTTCTTGCTTCTTTTGGATCCGCAAGGTATCCAGTTGCATGGCAAGAAACTGCCTCATATCACTCTTGAAATCTTCGAGCTGATTTGTAAATTCATCTTTGGATAAGGGACTGTTCCCAACATTTCTGCTTGTAGCCATTTGCTCCAGAGGAATGGTTCCTTCTTCTTCTCCCCTAGAGGTTCTTTAAATATGCCTTGATGTCCACCCAGGGGTTCTTTAATCACAGCCATCGAAGAAGAGATAACGTTGGCTGTGTGAAGCAGTGGGGGGTTGTGCAATCATTTTTCTAACTTATCTCTACTCCTACAAGGCATGAAATGAAATCTTTTTGGTTGATTTTTTCTTTTTTCTACTTCTACCTACAAAATTGAAATAGATTGAACTGCAACTAACTATCTTGCTAAAATGAAAATGCGGAATTGAAATGAACGCAGGAAAGGACTAATCTATTTTGCTCAAATGAAATTGCAGGAATGAAATGCTAGGCTACGCTTGCGGAATTTGAAATGTTAATCTACGCTTGCAGAAATGAAATTGCGGAATTGAAATGCTAATCTACGCTTGCAGAAATGAAATTGCGGAATTGAAATGCTAATCTATGAAAGCAGGAAATTCTAATCTACTTTTGCATAAATGAAATTGCATAATGGAAATGAAATAAACTACTTAGCAGAAGATTGGAGTGGAAAATAGAAGAATAGCAACAATCACTAATACTCTGACGCTTCCCCGGCAACAACGCCAAAAAGATGGTGGGCCCCAGTATTGTAGCAATAATGCTACAACTCCTGGAACTCCCTTCTTTAATTTTATCAACCCGGTAGTTCGTAACAAACTTGGAAGCGACGGTGCTGTATGCACAAGTACTAGCTCTTGCCGCAGCTGTCACTTGGTCAGCTGGCACAAGTCCGCTAGGGGCTCAATCCAACTTCTATGAGCTCTTAGAAGAAGCTTTTTAACTGATGGACGAAAGCTAACTCAAAGGAAGCTAATCTACTTGCGGAAAGAAACTGAAAGCCAAAAAGAAATACAAACCCTAGCAAACCCTAATTCTACCAACTAGTCCTACTGATGCAAAAATGAGAATGCAAACTACGAGAAGAGATGCCATTACTTCTAGGAAGGTAAAATGCATGTGTCTAAGTTATCACTATCTGAAGAAAACATCTTTTTGTATTTTTGCTTAAGTTGTTGAAATTATCATGCATGTGCTTCTAACTAGTTTTCCACTGTGCAGGGATGGATCAAGGGATGAAATTCTTTGGGAAAGGTTGGGATGGTACAGAGAGGGTCTAAGGGATCCCTAACATTCTTTCTGAGAGTTTCACAAAGTCTGGATGCCATGCAACCGTGTTTATGAACTTCTACAGGAAGTCTGCAGGGGCTTCTACAGGAAGTTCTGTAATTCTTCTACAGGATGTTTTGAAATGGGATTTTTGAGGATGGGTGATTGATGGAAGATGCATGGATGGTTATGGAGGTAGGATGGGGGTCTGAAGTGGCCTAGGAACTGATGGATGGAGCTAAGGAATGGCGAGGATGGTTCGATTTGTTCAAGGGGGAGTGAAGCAATGTTGCACAAAAATTAGGGTTTTGGGAGCGAATGGCAAACGTAAGGTAAGGGTTATGAGTGAAGGATGAAACAGGTAGGTTGGATAGGGTATGTGCAGGTAAGGAAGGGTAATAGGTACTCTACAAGTGGTTTTTCAAACTGAACAAACAAAGACATGCAAGAAAACAAAGATCTAGTTATAAAACCTATGACCTAGTTACTTCACTCTAATCTGACCTAACAACAAAAGGAAATGAACAGAAGTTTATTTGCAGTGAAACCATGTGAAACAACTATGAAACTAAGTGATCATAAACCTAAGCATGCATCCAAACTGATATCAAGTTCTACGAACGAGATTCAAACACTAATGATTGCATGGGGAAGCAAAGAAAGTGTTTTTGTTTGGGACAGCATGGTTACTTCAACTCCCGCCCCTGATCCAATAAGGAAGAGGTGAAACCAAAAGCGTTTGCTGACCCTTTTTTGGAGCTTTTTCCTGTTATTATCCTACCAATATATTCTAAACATAAACAACTACTTTAACCATCAAAAGCAACCTAAGTAACAAAGCACGAATTAAATCTAAAGAGCAGACTTTATTTTAAGAATGCAGCGAACACACTTGAAGATAAACAAGGGAGGTACTGGGCACTTGAGATGGGCCCAACCCCAAGAGCTACAGCCTCCCAAGAGAGATTTCGAGCTGGTGCAAAGCTGGATTCATCTTTATTAATCAAGAATGAAGAGTTACATCAAAACTGTCCACAAGGAGAGCTTGAGAATGAGCTGAAAGCAAAGCTAATCTATTGCCTACAAATCGAATTACAAAATGACTACAACAAGGCTATGAAATGTATAACTACTAGCTACTATCTACTGGCTAACTAGCTAACATACACTGGCTACACTGGCTACACTGGCTAACCAAAATGAGGCCCTAAGCCTTCTTATTTATACAATTTGAGGACCCAACAGTCCTCCTAAAATTTAGGGACTCGGCTGCCCAAAACTTGGAGTTAACAGCAGTCCTACTTGACTTGCTTGGCTGCCCTTGTGTTGATTGATTCGGTGGCCCTTGAACTCCGAGCTGATGGTGGAGAATTCGAGGTAAGGGTCCTTAAATGAAGGGGACACCTTCCTACAAATCCTCTAGCTTGTTCTCCCACGAATTTGGCTGCCAAGTGCTCATTAAGACCTTCAATTTTGTCTCCAAGTTGACCAAAAAGGCTACACAAAGCACCCATTAGACTTGTTGGCATAATGACTAACCAAATTCACTCTATTAACATAAATATAATAAAAAACATGCAATAAACTAATGAGAATGGTGGATTAAGTCAAATTAGGAGGTTGAATGAGCCCAAATAATTATCCATTTTTGGGGCTCATCAATGATGAGACCTTGTATGGAGAAGCAAGGATTGTTGACTGTTGCAGGACTTGTTGGGGTTGTTTGCGACCTTATGGTAGAATGTATAACGGCCCGTGACAAGGGAGGAACATGATGATCATTACGAAGGATTGGGTCATGCTTCAGCCACATGGAGAATTAGCTAAGTGCCCAGCATGACTCATGGACAGATTGAAGGAGGGCACACACTAGAGGTATGATGATGCTTGGGTGGAATTCTCGTGGCCAAGACCAAGAGCAAGTCTTGGTGGAACCTTCAGTGGGGGAGCTATGATGGAAGGGACTCGTGATGATGATGATATGGTTGGGTGACCAAGTTCACTAGACCGAATATTGCAGACTTGGATGGGGATGATCGATTGTTGTGGTGGGTCTACTTGGTTGGACTACATGGGCAACTTAGTCATGGACATCAGGTTGGAGACATGGAGCATGGCAGTCTATGTAGGGACATTATGTAGGAGCACTTGTAGAGGTGTCACTTATGGGCATCCAATGAGGAGTGCCAAGGCAGGGATGTTGTGCAGGTGGATTTGCTAGTGTGACATGGAGATGTTTTACTTATAAGCCGATGGAGAGGTTGTGTACTCTTTTACAACAAGGCCATGGAATTGGATGGAGTTGTGAGAAGACTATGGAGCATTCCTACTACATGGAGCACTGAGGCATCTTGCAGAGACCTTTGGGGCGAGACTTGTATGCTTGCTAGAGTGCTAGTCGGAGATGACTCATGGAGCTCATGATGACATGAGATTGTTGTGACACTTTGGGAGATGGAGTCACAACGATGATGATGCCTTGGTGGCAACACTTGGGCATGGTTTGAGCCGAGACTTAACCACCTTTGACACATGGGAGCTTATTGATATATGATCATGGGCAGCACATGGATAGATGAGACAAGTGTATACTTGTTTCTATGGCAGACTTTAGGGATGGAACATACAGATATGATGAAGGTTGCTTCATGGACCTGGATGTGGCACATCGAGATTCAGGACTTTGATGAGAGGATCTCTTCACTTCGAGGAGATGGATGTTTTGCAGATGGATGATGATGTTGGGGTAGATGTGGTTGATTTCATGCAACACATTAGTACCAGACATCATGGACAACATGTTGCAGATGAGATGAGGACTACTTCATGGACTTGAGCATGGCTTATACTTGTATGGATATGGATTCTTGATCGAGTTAAGATGTGACAGGATGTTTTAAGAAACAACTGATGGTGGCATGAGGATGGTCACTCTCATGGTTTGAGCGTGAGAGTTGGATTGATCACTCGACTAGTTCAAACATGGAGACCGGTAGTGCACAGAGATGTGTTAGCATTGTGTTGGAGTATCATGACAGCAGTTCACATGAGAATGACACATGATGAGGTTGACATGAGATGTTGCAGGAAGCATGTAGCTTGAGATGGAGGGGCCAGCCTTCCATGATGGGGAGCAGCATGTGGAGATTGTGACAGGGTGGTTGATGGTCATGGATTGAGACGATTTCCGATATATGACATACTGATGGGGCGTATACCTTGGTATGGTGATCTTGGTGACAAGTGGTTGTCAAGATGAGATATTGTCAAGGACGACAATGACTTCAAGTGGGGGAGGATGTATGGACCTGCAGTCTGTGCGACGGGTAGGGCGACTCCACCATGCGAAGGACGTGCGAAATGTGAAACAAAATGAACCTTGGACAAGTTTATAAGGTGTTAGGCGAGTTGAGGGGGTGGTCCCATGAGTTGGGCGGGTCGAGCCTCCTCCTAGGCGAGACAACACATTGTGAATGAGTCGGCTTGGGCGTTGGGCGTGGGTCGGCCGGGTGACATAACCCGCCACCCGCCCGTATATATTGGAGGGAATTTGGAGGCAAATGACCATCATTCGATCAACATGAGTTCAATCAAGGAGTTCTGCGGTGCGTGGATAAGCCCGCATGACGGGCAGAACTCGGGAGTAAAACTTGTTCAAAAAAGTCGGGTGAAAAATTCGAGTGAGAAACTCAGGCGAAAAACTCGTGCAAAAAACTCGGGCGAAAAACTCATGTAGGAAACTCGTGCAGAAAACTCAGGCGAGATCGTCAGGCAGAACTTAGGTGAGGTCGTTTAGGCAGGACTTGGGCGAGGTCGTTCAGGCAGAACTCGGGTGAGGTCGTCGGGCAGGAAACTCGGGCGAGGTCGTTCGGGCGAACCGGGTGAGGTCGTTCGGGCGAGCCGGGTGAAGTCATCGAGCAACCCGGGTGAAATCGTTCAAGCAAACCAGGTGAAATCATGTGGCGACCCAGGTGAAGTCGTTCGGGCTAACCGGGTGAAGTCGTGTGGCGACCTGGGTGAAGTCGTGTGGCAACTCGGGTGAAGTTATTCGGGTGAACAAGTTTGGGTGAACTGGTGGATATGCGGACGGGTGGCCGGGTGAGGGCATGCCATGCACAACGAAACAAAGAATCATGCGGACAGGCGACTTGGGTAGGGCACGCCGTGCACGACGAAACGGTGGAAACGGTGAAGTGTTGAGGTTTTGAACAAAAGTGTGACTCGTCAGGAGGCACCCGTGTGTGGCGACTTGGTTACGACGAGGCATGCCCAAGTTGGGCAAACAACACGATTGTGCGACTAGGTGAACGAAGGGTTGGTGAGTCGTGTGGTGACCGTACGGAGGCGCTGACAAGCTGGGGAATTGAGTTTGCCAAAGTTGGAAATTTAGCTAAGTGTAAATTTGGGGTTTCCTAAAATTTAACTTGTACTTGTAAAAGAAGATTATATATATTGATTCGGGCAGACTGATATTGCAGGGAGTTGCCCCTCCCTTTATACTGTTGTGCAGTTCTATTGTATATGTTGTTTATATGAATTTTATGGACTTTCACTTGTATAAAGGATAAAAATAATACTTGGTAACGAAAAATAAACTAAGTATGGAATGTTAGGCGTAGTCTACAATCGTAAGTATTGGTGAAAAGAAAACAATTGGTAGTGCCGCACCTCACTATAGTGTGGTTGGAAGAGTACCGCCAGTGTAGGGGCGTGACACTTTTTTTTGTTTACACGATCGTCACAAATGTACATCAATTTTCTGAGACGTTGCCACAGGTGTACACTACTGTTCTGTGACGTCATCGCAGCTATACACCTGATTTCCGAGACGGTTGAGGCAAGTGTGTATTGGTCATTGTCGTGTTTATTTTCTTGAAACCTGCGACGATTTCGATTTAGTCGCACCCTCCTCCTCTCAGCGTTCAGGTTCCTCAGCCCTGACGCTCTCATACCATGATAAAAATGGCAATGTTGTATTAAAAGAAATAAAACCCATTGGTCAGCTCTATGAAGAGAGTCTGAACTAGGAGAGTTTGGCTCTGCAGAACGCTCTATATTGCTCAAGTAAATTACACAATATATAGCAATCATGGTTTTAGGGAAGTTAGAACAATAACCTAAGAAATAAAAACTAATTCCTATCTTGAGGTCACGTGAACCAACTATTCTAGGATATTCTCCATTATCTTCAACATTAATTTTCATGAAAATAATAAACATCCCATTTATTGTTGTTTCTGGTGACTCCTTACCTTCCAGAGATTCAGCTAATACTTCCATGTGACATAAAATGGAATTATGAAGGTCATCGCCAGCCCATACAAGAAAAATGATTGCATTAATAGCAAAAGAGAGCGAACAACCGATGACAATCATAGACATTTGTTGACACACCATTTTAAAAATATTTTCATCACAATCACTGGAAATGACTATGAGATTGAAGGTGAGAATGAAGATGATCGCCACATAATCATATCTTTTCTTGATCATAATTGGAAAGAAACGAAAATATGTGGACCATGCACCTGCATCACCTAAACAAACTAGATATATTAGAATCCTGAAAAGTAAAGACTCAAATATATCATGCAGAATTGAATAGAATGAGATTGTATTGACCTATGAGAAAAATGGAGACACCCAGTATAACAAGTTCCCACTTTTTTCCTGTATGTTCTGCAACATAGCTCACTCCGACTCCTAATAATCCTGAGAAGAATGTGGCACAAGATATGTTCACGCCTTTGCTCAACGTAGCACCTGCATTATATTAGCATGGCGCAAAACATTATTTCCTTATAGTTATAGCCGAATAACTGGTCTTGTGATACGACATAATAATGAATCTTTCATATCAAAATTCAGTCAATCTAAATACACCGAACTTTATAAATATTGTTGTTAATTTTAGTATTTTATAGTAAGAGAGAATGAAAAAGAAAGGATAACAGTGAAAAAAAACTAAACATGAAAAATGTAAAAGATAAAAAATCATAGAATAGTTAAGATGAAGACAAAGAGTAGGATATTTACTGTAAGTGTAACATGGGGATTGTCTAACTTCATGGATTTTCCTCTTTGGAGATTTATTGCTCACAATAGTTTTAATTATTATTTTTTCATCTCTATTTGCATGTGTTTATTATAGGTCATTAAAGCCAACAATTGATAAGAAACTCTATTAAATTATACCATCCACCATTTTATAATTAAATTGCAAATTTTCCTCTTATAATTATAGGTGACTATAACACTTATGTCAAACTTAGTTATTCAGTTTTAAGTAAATACACATAATAGTGATTATGTTCATCGCTATTGTTCATTCCTAACTTCCTTCATTTCTAATATCACACATAATAGTTCATCATTATTTTTTCATTAGTAACTTCATTTCTAGTATCACCATTAAGGACTACTCCAACACTTCCAAGAGCACCGTATCTCAGCAATATAAGGGACATTTTAATATAGCAAAGGACCCAGGAATTTGGTGATCTTAATACTAAACTTAAGTGATTACAAATTTCTAAAATATTATAAAATCTAAAATATTTCAAAAACTGATAAACAAGAGGAAAGAGTTTTTTATATAATTACCTACAGTGAATTCAAAGACCAACACGACAGCAACGACGGCCCATATAGCATTCCCACCAAAGGTGTCAAACATTGGCCTGACGAAGTAGAAAAGAGAGACCAGAGAAAGTGCAAGCCCAACTTTGATGGAGTGTATAACTTTTCGAGGATCCTCTGCACCTATTTTCCGTATCCTCGTGCACACAGAGACGACAGGTCTTTTCCATCGCTTGAAAGCCTGTAATATTCTGCTAACCAGACGCTCCTGGAATTTGTTCCGAATGGTAGTCACATCGATCTTTTCCTGGATATTAATCTTCCACTCCATAGATTTCTTTCTACGAAAACTTACTGCAATATAGGAAAATCAACACTCTTTACTGAACCTATAAAAGCAAGTTTCAACTAACTCAAATTCTGTAATATCAGTCAAGCTCTATTCGATTGCCTGAACCGACAACTAATCTAACTTCGACGAGCTCGCTCTACCTCATAATTCATTATGCCCAGTCCAAGTAACAGACGCCAATCCCGTTAATGAAGTGCTACGGGCCTGGCCACAATGTCCCGGCAGACTCCGCTCTCCATGCTTTTATAGCTAGAGAATGGTACTGAAAATGTCTGGTTGCGTAGGGAACAAGATATACAGAAAATTAGGGCCATAAGTCTTTTGGAGTCTATTTTTTCCACCCGTTGGCATTGAGATATTTTTTTTAGTCTATATTTTTCACAAAACAAAGTTTTTTTTTTCCGAAGGTGGCAAAACCTATCAAATTCAGGTGTCAAACCAACAGTGAGGACAACCATCTCTGGCTGCTATCCACGAATGTCGATTTGACTCATCACCGTTATCAAGGAAAACCACGCCACTTGTAATAACCCGCTGGTGGTCCGTAAGGGAGCAGGCTTTCACTCCTACCAGATGCCTCTGGGTCTTGGGCCGTTAACCTGTTTCCTTACGTCCGAGGAAGACGAGCTCTTAGCCAAGAAGAAGCAGTTTTACGGCATAGCCGACACAAAACAAAGTTATATTTGAGTATAGTTATTTTTGTTTTTCTGAATTCAGATAATTCTGAATATTAGAAATTTTTTTGGTAAACATCATATTATATCGAGTGAGTTTATACATTTCAAATTAACTAATATGGTTTTAAAAATAATACTTAAATATTTATTAAAATCAAATTTATTTTATTATAAAATTAAAAATGAAAAATATTTATTTTAATTTAAAAGATCCACAGCAATATTTTCGGAAAAGAAAATATTACATACATTCTATTTACAAAATTACTTTGTTTATTTCAAAAGGAGTTAATATCACCAATAGAATAAAACATTAAACTAAATTGTATATAGGTCTTCTATAACCCAATAGACTCATCTGCAAGCCATCACGTCTTTCAAGTCAACGTTCTTGTATGCAACGCAACTGTTAAACATAAATTTAACCAAAGGGTCTTATACATAACCCATGACGCAATGTATAAAGATACATTTAACCCAATGGCCTCATACGCAATCCATAACGCAACATTCAAATATAAATGTGTTGCAATATTAGGACTTTCCTCAACTAGATTGTTTAAGTAATATTAGGGTTCTCTTTTAGTATATTTCAACTCTACTTTATAATTCATTTGTTTGATTTGATTTTTTAATTATCTTTATATATATATAGAATCTATTTGAGTTGTTATTAAGTAGATATGGAATTGAATTGGTGAGATTACCACTCTATTTTTTAGCTTAACTTAATTGAATTGGTGGGATTATCACTCTATTTTTTAGCTTAACTTAACAAACGGTTAATTATGTTAAATAAGAAAATTAAGTTTTAGATGAGAATTCAATATTGGTGGGCAAATTTCTTCCCATATATACATTTACCATTCTGCCTAACTCAACAAGCTCTAAAAACTTGCTTTCCACATTAATATTAAAGTTATTATTAAGATTAAGGACACCCCTAAAGGCTAGGGACCACCATTATTATATTTTATTTGTGACTCTAGCTTCTTTGATTCAAAATGATTTTTCTTATGTTTTTAAGAATTATATTACTATCTTAACTATATATATATATATATATATATATATATATATATATATATATTAAAAGTAAGTATCTATTTAATGTAGTTGTTAAATTAATTTTGGCTGGGCTATAAAGGAGCTATAATAATTTTTGGGTCAAGAGGTTTTTATAATGGACATTTTTATTTTTATTGCATATTCTCATAATATCTCATAATCTAAGAGATAGGAGATAAATTAAACACTCTATAGAACATGAATAGACTTTAAAGCAATATTAGAATTTTCTTAGGTCTATTTCAACTCAAATCTGAAATTAATTTATTTGACAGATATTTTATTATTTCTAAATTATCATCATTAAAATTATATATGAGTTTGTGGAGGGGGTTTTGGATAGACTGTGATTGAGTTCTTTGTTAAGGCACTCTTTGATGTGAAGTCACTGGTTCAATTCCCCGCCCCAGGGTGATACATTGGACATGATGAAGATGTAGTCGCAAAATGCACAAAAAAATATATATGAGTTTGTATCAATTTAATTTAATATGTAAATATGTTTTATCAATGTTCTTATCATTATATTTTATAATCTAGTTTTTGAAAACTTACTTTTCTTATTGAAGTTTTTTTTTTTGGTGGGTAAGCACCCACGGGGGATTTGAACCAGTGACCTATTGCAAGGAGTGCCTTAACAGTGCACCCATTCACCATCAATCCAAAGTCTCGTGGGCTTATTATTGAAGTTATTATTAGAATTAGGGACACCCCTAATTTATCATCCTAACTTTTTTTTATTGATAATGATTTTTCCTATGTCTCTAACAATTATATTACAATATTGGCTAAAGTAAAATTAACAATCTATTTAATATAGTTGTTAAGTTAATATTCACTATAAAGTAGTTGGAACAATTTTTGAATTAAGAGACACTTTATAGCTCAATACAAGGGAAAATATAAATTGACTTTAAAACATTATTATTGTTATTTTAAATGTACTCTAATCCATTTAACAAAATATTTTATGATTTTTAAATTTTCATCTTTAAAACCATGTAAGTATTTGTATCAATATACTCTAAAATGTATATAAGTGTTTATCAATGCCACTATAATTTTAATTTATAAAGTAATAATTTACTTTTAAAAAAATTACTTTCCTCACAAAGTTATTACTAGGATTAGCGATACCCCTAAAGGTTAGGGACCATTATTTTTATACTTTATTTCTCAGTTTAGCTTCTTTGACTCAAAATGATTTGTCCTTTATTAAAAGAAAGGAATGTATTGAAGTGGTGAACAATGGTAACAAAGGAAATTTTGCTTACAAGGACCCAACTAAGAGCACATCCACCTCTAGGTTGATGATTCCCAAGTCAATTAAAAATGATGGACAAGGAATTATTTCCTCGTCTTAGATTGTTTCCTTATGTATCTAGGTTAGGCATAGGGCCATTCCACCAACACCCCAATCACCCTGTATCCCCCTTCCTAACCAAAAAATAGACAACAAACTCTTCATTGACACTAATAAATAGAAAAGAAAACTATGAAGACAATTCTAGATGGGTGGGTAAAATATGGGTTCCAAAAGTGTGTGGAAAAGAAGAGATTAGAGTCAAAACCTCTACCATGAATGATTTTGAAAGGATGATGAGCATATGGATTTTTTAATGGAACTTCTACAAAGAAACTTTTATAATGGATTGTGAGGGTTATTAGAATCAAGAATTCAAAATAACTAATTTTATGCTAAGAAAAACCTTCAATTACATTTAGCTTGGGATATTATGTTGCATACATTGTACAAGGAAGGGAAATTAGGGCATACATCCTTGTATCACACAAGCTCTCAATTTGCATAATTGACCATGTAACAAAATCATTAAGTCAAAAGGCATGGATGTTTCTTAATCACATTTTTTGAATCCTTAACTTCACCAACTTGTATGTGCATGATGAACTATGAAAGAGAGTGATGTTATGTGACTCTCTAGTTCAATATCCCTCAAAGTTTTACTAGTTATTATGTGCTCAGTTTAACAAAATGGAGTCTCATAATGATGATATTACATTAACCTTGTCAACATGCCTTCTAGGGTACTGCCCTAACCTCCTTACTTCGAGGCAGTTAGATATTAATGAATTAATGCATGAGACCATTTTATATGTGCATTGAATTAGTGAATTAATGTATTAGGCCATTTTATTAAAAGGGGGTTCATTTCATATTTATTAGGTGGTTATTCAATGTAAATGGACATGCTAATTAAATATGCCCAACTATATGGTTAATACTCATTATGATGGTAAGAAAAATACTTAGGGTTTTACTAGTGACAAACTATTTATATTAGTAGAAGGGCATATTTTTTTTTGTTAAGTTGTGTTACTATATTGGACCTTTCTTCAATTAGAGGTTTCATCCCGAAGAGGATGATGAACATTTCCCTCTCTCTTAATTATAAGCACAAGGGTTGATATTTTATAGGTTCTATATAACTCTGTCTCTTATTTTAAAAAATTTATAGTTTATATTTCTTCAAATATTGCTCATATTTTTCTATTTATTTTTTATTAAGTATATGATAAATGATAACACAACACTTTCTTATTCCAACATATTTTTATATTTATTTATTTTAAATGTTAGACACGTGTCACATCATATTTAAACATAATAAGGTCATTTAAGAAGGAAAACATAATAATTTTTCTTTAAACATAGCTTACTCTCATTGGTTAGCATCATTAAATATTTGATCAAATGTTATTGTTGCAAACCTTAAGTATATTAAAGAGACATAATATAATAATAAGTTTTTGGGCCTTTTCTCTTAGGGTCTCACAAACATTATCCTTTTTAACGGACAATAATAGTAATAATAATAATAATAACATCAACAATAACAATAATTATCTTAGCCCACTGGGTGTAGAATAGACAGTGACGGGGTGTATTATTAAGGCACTCGGTGATGTCAAGGTCACGATTTTGAAACTTCGTAGGAAAAAAACCAACCATGTTAAGGGCTGGTGTGGCTTAGATACCCCAAGGTCACAGTTTCTCAAGGAAAAGGTTAAGCGTGCAATCATCTCATCACTCACACATCTTATCAAATAAAAAAATTAATAATAATTCTCCTAGAATAATAGGAATTTGGGAATTTTCACCACATAATAACACTCATGCAAGAGTAATACTCTATAGGGGGTGAAAGAAGAAATTTTTGATCAATCTAATAGTACCATAAATTCTAAGACTTATATGAAATATTCTTCATGTGACATCACTTACATTGGTGGAGATCTTTGTTGACTATTTTAGTGGTCATGACCTTATAATTGTGGGATAATTATCTCAAAAGATGCCTTGTATGGCATTTGATTGCATTAGTATAGCTCTCTAGTAACCATTTTGGTGGAACCAAGGTCCCAATTATATCCACAAAAAACATTACAAAAACATGAATTTAGATAATATAATCACTCACATGGAAAATTAAACCTTTTATATCAAAGCCAATGTTTCTAAAATTGACTACCTAAACAAACAAATTACTAATATTGCCTAATTAGGAAATAATGTCTCTCTAAATACATTATTGTGTCATTTAGGAAGTAAAACAAATGAGGTTGTCTTTAAACATAGTCTAGCCTACTTGGTTAGGATCACTAAATATTTGATTAAATACTATTGTTGCATACCTTAAGTATAATAATAATAGTATTTCTCTTAGGACCTTGCAAAATTTATGCTTTTTAATGGAAAACGGAAATAATAATCATGATAATCATAATAATTCTCCTAGAATAAGACCATGGGGGCTAGTTTAATTGGTGATCATCATGATATGAAGTATTATGTAAACAATGAGATTCAAGGTTCAAATCCCCATAGGTCAAAACAACACAAAACAAAAATCTCCTAGAATAATGGGAATTTGGGGATTTTCACCCCATAATATTATTGATACAAAAATAATATTCCATAGGGAGTGAAAGAATAAAACTCTAGTTAACCAAAGAGTACCATTTTCTGAGAATTATATCAAAATATTCTTTCTGTGATATTAATTGTCTTGTTGTGTATCTTTGTTGACCATTTTGGTGGACATGGCCTACAATTGTGGGATCTTTGTCTCAAAAGACTCCTTGTATGACATTTAATTACAATAGTATACTAATCTAGTAACCATTTTGTTGGACCCAAAGGCCCAATGGCATCCACCAAAAACATGACTATATAGAATAGACCCACAAAAAAAACGATGCCTTTTATATCAAAACCAATGTCCCTCAAACTATCTACCTAAACACACAAGTTGCTAAGATAGATTAATTATAAAACAGTGTTTTTTTAATTTCATATATGTAAAAAAAACTCTCCGATATTATAGCCAATGTGCTATCCAAAGAGGTAAAATAATGACCAATAGAAGTAGAGTGATCTAGTGTTGAATCATCAAAAAAAGGAGGGAATCACACCAAGTCGGCCTTTCTATATAATCAAAACTATATACGTCACAAATTTCCTAAAGTAGATGAAAACAAGTTTGACAATTGGACCCCAAAAAGATGGGTTAACTAGGTGAAACACTACTTCTCCATCTAAGACATTATTAATAAAATACCGCAATTTGGGTGAGTATGGTGTATTAGGATAGAGAGAATTGGAAATGGTGGCAATGTGACAAGAAGTCCTATGTGGGATACATTATCTACAACCAATTTTTGAACACCATTTATACTAACCTTGAAATAAACATCCATTTTTTAGAGTTCTTGATGGAGTTGCACCAAATAGGAATATTCAAATACAATATTAGGGCCTATGAGTAATTGTCTATTGATAGAGAGAGCATGCCTAGTTATTTTTTCAAATGAAAAAAATTATCATTGGTTTAAAGGAGGACATTAGCAAAAATTATTGATGGTTCACCCAACTAGATAATTGGCAATCTATAAGTGAGCTATGTAAGAACAATTTTTGTTAATTATATAAACCAAACAACCCACATAATTCATTACTGATTTCCCCCTTCTATATTTACCACCACTCCCTCAACTTCGTAATCCTTAAGGCTCATGATAGGTTGATCTTGATAAAAGACATTGAATATCCATATCTTAATTTTTATTATTATAATGATGAATAATGGGTCAAATGACATATATGTAAGGAATAAAATTAATTTTCATAGATATCACCTACCCTAACATGCATTAGGAAATTTTAAAGGAAGCCATCCCAAATCTAGTTCTAGTAGAGACTACACTTTCTCCTCCTAAATAAATCACCTTTAAGCCTTCTTATGAGGAACCCCAAATTTCCCACTATGATTTATTAGGAATTCTCACTTCATATAAATTAAATCTAGCTTCCTATATCAAGCACACAGTGATCATTGTTTTAATTGATAATGGAAAATCCCACAATTTTATCATTATCAAATTCCCAAAGCAAAAACTATCATTACGATGATGTGTACACAATTTTTAAATAATGAGAGCCTCAATGTCTCTACTTTAATCATATTTTCTCTTCCAATTTCAACTCCCCCTGATAATTCAATCTATGTATATTTTTAAAATCAAGGCCAAAAAATTCACTTTCAAAATCAAGTCCAAAATAATCACTTTCAAAATCAACCCAAAAAACTCACTTTCAAAATCGAGGCAATAAAACTCACTTTCAAAATTCAGCCCAAAAAACTCACTTTAAAAATCTAGCCCAAAAATAATTTATGTCCAAAAATTAGATTCAAAGAAGTTTGGTATTCAAAAGTTGCACATGAAGAATGTGAGTGCGAAAATGACATTTCGGCCAAGTTTATTTATAGCGTTCAGTCGAAATAGTGATATCACAAGGTCGCATCATTACAATTTTTTGACTAACAGAAAGTATGGATAGGGTTATTGGCCGAACTTTTTTAGATTTTCAACCAAAAAAAATGTTCTATTAATTTTGATGTTCATTCGCGACAAAAGAAATTCAGCTTAAAAGATATATCTTTTTGGACCGAAAACCTACAATTCTACAACAACTTGGCTCTGTTCACCTTTCTCCAAGTTCGAAATGGTTAAAGTCCATTTAATATGGTGAATTTACTTTTGGAACCAATACCAATGTTCACAAAATTGAATCTACTTTCAGTAGATCTAAAGTTTATGGAAGTTCATAGATATTTGTTAATTTTAACTAATTTTCTAGTAAAATATGTGCAATAAAAATTTGAAGGTAATTATGATTCAATGAAATCAAAATTTTGTATATTCTAAAATATAGTGTGAAAAAATATGGAAAATTTATAGTGCATTATGTTGGTTCGTCTTCTTTAATGGGTAGTATTCAAATTTTTAGTTTTTAACTAATATGTTGAGAAACATGGTGCTATGTTAAACATCTTCAAAATCCACAGTTTTTTCATGTTGGTTGAATTCAAAAAATTCTAGTAATTATGACATGCATTTGTTGGTTTGGTAAATATAGTCATACCGAATTAAAGTTTGTCTAGATTGTTGCAAAACATTTTTTTTTCAAAAACATAAGGTTAACAAAGAATACATAGGGGCTAAAAAACACGATTTTTTATGAAGCCTTGATTTTTAAACAACACATAGTCAAACAATTGCTAAGTTGACATATCAAATGTGAATAAAAAATTCTAAAAAATAAGCAATAGAGATCTAATAAAATTTCTCACAAGTTTTTTTTTTACTGTAAAATGAAACTCTAAATATAAAAAGTAATTTGTCTTGTCGAAAGTTCAAAAACTTCTAAAAATGACATTTTTCTTCTCAAAAAAGGGCCAAAAACGTAACCCAACTTCACATTTTCACTCGATAGTCAATTGAAATTTGATGAAATTTGAAATAAATTATGAGAATATGAAACATCAAATTGGGTACTATTTTCGTAAAACAAACATATTCACTATTAGGGAGGGGGCAATTATGTGTCTTTGACAGAAAAATGGTAATGAATATTGGGTATGGCCATAATGGATCTCAAGGATTTATACATGTAATTCAACAAGATGTGTAATAAATTCATCCTCAAACACTTGAAATTATCAAATATCATTTATAAAATATCTTTAAGAAATGAACCTTCAACATTATAACCAATTAAATCCCATCCATGTTATTGAGATCTCCCTATAGAAAATACACCTTAATTTAATCACACACTACTCCTCCATCCAATCTATTATCAATAAAGTAGTATAATTTTGGTGGGTGTGTTTTACTTGGATCATGAGCATTGAAAATGGTGGAAATGTCACAAGAACGCATATGTGGGATACATTTCCTAGAGCTAATTTCTAAACAGGTCATTTATGCTCACTTTGATATAGACATCCATTCTTTTGAGTGATCAAGAAAATACACATTACTTCTCCATGCAAGACATTATTAATAAACTAGTAGAATTTGTGTGGGTGTGTTATACTTGGATCTAAATCATTGAAAATGGCAACAATGTCACAAGAAGTCCTATGTGAGATACACTACCTAGAGATAATTTATAAACACCATTTATGCCCACATTGAAATAGACATCCAATTTTTGGAGTTGTTGATCAAGTTGCATGAAATACACATAGCCAAATACCATATTATGGCTTATGAGTAATTGTCTATTAACATAGAAGGCATGCCTTGTTACTTTTCAGAGATTATCACTGGTCTAAAGTAGGACATTATAGAACAACTATTGATGGTTCACCAAACTACATGGTTGGAAGCCTATAAGTAAGCTAGCAAAGCACTGATTGTGGTAATTTTATAAACCAAAAAACCCACGTCATTCTTTTCTCATGTCCCCCTTATATATTGACATCCACTCCCTCTACTTGCTAACCTGAGATTTTATAAGATGATCTTGGCAAAAAAATTTGAATATCCATGTATAATTTGTTTTTTTCATAATGATAAATAATAAATGAAATGACATATATATAAGGAATCATTTATTTTTAATAGATATCACCTAAATTAACTTGCACAAGGAAATTTTAGAAAAAGCCATCCCAAATCTAGATCCAGTAGAAACTACATTCCTCCTTCCGAAGAAATAACCTTGAAACCTTCTTATGAGAAATCCAAAATTTCCCACGTCATTTACTAGGAATTTTGACTCCCTACACATTAAATTTCGTTGTGTATATCGAGCACACAAAGGTCATTTTTTAATCAATAGTGATATCTCCCACAATTTTATCATTTTTGAATTGCCCAGAAAAGAAAAAGAACCACTATGATGACACAGTACACAATTTTCAAATAATGATAGCCAATTGAAATTTTATCGAATGTGGCATCAACTTTAAGAACACGAAACTTCAGATGGGGCGCTATTTTCTTAAACCAAACATATTCCCTATGGGAAAAGGGGGAATTATGTATCTCTTAGAGAAAGATGATAATGGAGATTGGGTGCGGTCAAAATGGATCTCAAGTATTTTTACATGTAATTAAACAAGATAAGTTGCGAGGCAGCAAGTCCCTACATTAAGTTCAGCCTAAGAATGCACATGTAGCTGCATTGAGTGGGCAAGTCACGAAAACCGTACTAGATGCTGAGAAGAAGCTAGAGCAAGGGAACTCTGTTTTTAAGCATTTGCCAGCTACAGTTAGGAAGGAGCATGCTGCTAAACTCCTGTACACAGTCGAAAAAGGGGCACTCATTCCTATTCTCAACCTTGATCACAGCATTTGCCTCCAGGTAAAGATCTGATTCATTTACATTTTCCAGCCAGAAAAGAATTCATTTAATGAGAGGAGTGCATCAGACCCCTTTATGTTCAGTACTGCTGTCTCCTGATGCAACTTGTGTTGAGCTGTTTGTATCAAGAACACAAGAATTAATTGGCCAACGCTTTCATGACATACCTTTATGTTCAGTACTGTTGTCTCCTGATGCAACTTGTGTTGAGCTGTTTGTATCAAAAACACAAGAATTAATTGGCCAAAGCTTTCGTGGCCCATCAAAGTTCAGGAAATCCATGACTAAGGAGGCAGAGCAAAAGAACTACAACAATATGTGAGTTGTTTGTATCAAGAACACAAGAATTAATTGGCCAAAGCTTTCATGGCATACCTTTATGTTCAATACTACAGTCTCCTGATGCAACTTGTGTTGAGATGTTTGTATCAAAAACACAAGAATTAATTGGCCAAAGCTTTTGTGGCCCATAAAAGTTCAGGAAATCCATGACTAAGGAGGAAGAGCAAAAGAACTACAACAATATGTAACATATTTTTGAGCGTCAACTCATTGCTGAGAAAGTTCCACTCCTGAGATGACATTAAAGTATTGAATATACACAGTTCAGTACCTCAAGGTGTTGGTATACTATACAAGTTGCACATTTGTATAGATTCAATGTCATGAGAAGTTTAGGATACATGACTAAAATAGTTACACATAAATTGCATAAACATGAAGATGTCATTGCAGCGTTGATATGACATTAAAGTATTGAATATACACAGTTCATTACCTCAAGGTGTTGGTATACTATACAAGTTGCACATTAATAGTAAAACATTTTTACAAGAGAGCCTAAACTCCTGTACACAGTCGAAAAAGGGGCACTCATTCCTGCAACTAAAACCTTGATCACAGCATTTGCCTCCAGGTGAAGATCTGATTCATTTACATTTTCCAGGCAGAAAAGAAAAAGATATGACATGGAAGATGCAGGCATCTTACCGAGAATTTGCAACAAGGATGTGATGTAAAGATTCGAGGACAGTTGTAGGTCATGGAGGGTCTTTTGACTACTTGGCAGTGTCCAACCTAGAAACTATAAGCAGCTGGATTTGTTGAAGTACGCATTTACAGATGGTAGTCTAATAACCCAGAATTAGTGCCAGGTGCTTGATAGAAGAACAGAGGGGAGCTGAGGTTTATTTCTTAAGTTATAAACCCTTGAAGGCAAGCAAGCCCATAGCAATCAAACCTCTCACTACAGAAGTGACCGACATACCTTTATGTTCAGTACTGCTGTCTCCTGATGCAACTTGTGTTGAGCTCTTTATATCAAGAACACAAGAATTAATTGGCCAATTCTTTCATGGCATACCTTTATGTTCAGTACTGTCGTCTCCTGATGCAACTTTTGTTGAGCTGTTCGTATTAAAAACACAAGAATTAATTGGCCAAAGCTTTCGTGGCCCATCAAAGTTCAAGAAATCCATGACTAAGGAGGCAGAGCAAAAGAACTACAACAATATGTAACATATTTTTGAGCTAGAATGCGGACCTCAAGGTGTTGTGTCAACTCATTGCTGAGAAAGTGCCACTCCTGCATGCTAGTTTATATCAATGAACGGTTCATTGCAGTGTTGATATGACATTAAAGAATTGAATATACACAGTTCATTACCTCAAGGTGTTGGTATACTATACAAGTTCCACATTAGTATAGATTCAATGTCATGAGAAGTTTAGGATACATGACTAAAACAGTTACACATAAATTGCATAAACATGAAGATGTCATTGCAGCGTTGATATGACATTAAAGTATTGAATATACACAGTTCATTACCTCAAGGGGTTGGTATACTATACAAGTTTCACATTAATAGTAAAACATTTTTACAACATTTTTACAAGACAGCCTAATTATTACAAGAACAAGAGCATTAGTTGTAACCCTTAAATGTGCATCTGAAAGTCACTCTATACATCAACTGGGTTTATGAAGCCATCTAGAAATGCTACAGAGGGTAAAATAAGTCAATCTGTACGCACAATGACATCCGAACTATCCAACAGGAAACTGTTGTGTACGTGGAAAATATGTTTCCTTCAAGATTATTTCACAAGTTCCACACATGTTTCCAGATCCTTTGAAAGCCTGAGACTGTTTAGGAAAACCACCTTCTTTGTTGATGGTGTATGACTGAATAATAAGGCAACAATTGACATTGTCTATTGCAAAATTCAAATCAATTCCAACAATAAATACTCTAAGGGATAATGGAGAACTCGCACTTGCACCAAAAATACTAAATTACCTGAACATGTGAGCAATCTATAAATTTTACGAAATCATCAAGCCTTATAACATCGTCATAAACATAACTCCAAACCTATTGCAAATATTGTAATTTCGATAGGAATATCCACAAGAAGATGCAAATATTGTGGAAACATGTTCTTCAAATCAAAAGACAAAGAATTAAATAAAAGTTGGCCTCACAAAAAATGATGACACTTTGGAACCTCAAAATAAAAATAGAACCTAGGACATGCATTTTGAAATTGCAAGGGGAAACTCAGCTCAGGTAAAAGTGTTTTCCTAAAGCCCTAGGATATGGAAATGTGAGAATGAAAAAACTGACATTTTCAAACCTAAAAAGCAGATTTGAACCCTGAGACATGAACTTTAGAAAATGCTTGTTGAACCTCGGCTCCGATAATAATGCTTTAGTGAAGATGATGCCCAGTAAATTGAATTCAGTCTTTCCATTCAAATGAAAAGACATTTGGACACTTATAAACAAATACATCCCACTGTTGTAGTTGAATCTCAGAGGCTTGCTCATATGCAATGCAAGAACATTACCATGATATTTGGAAGCCTAAAAAGGCAATAATGAAGGTTCAAGAAGCTTCAATCAGTTAGTTTTCGAACTTAATTAACATGAATTTATGTAAAGATTCGAGGACAGTTGTAGGTCATGGAGGGTCTTTTGACTACTTGGCAGTGTCCAACCTAGAAACTATAAGCAGCTGGATTTGTTGAAGTGCGCATTTACAGATGGTATTCTAATAACCCAGAATTAGTGCCAGGTGCTTGATAGAAGAACAGAGGGGAGCTGAGGTTTATTTCTTAAGTTATAAACCCTTGAAGGCAAGCAAGCCCATAGCAATCAAACCTCTCACTACAGAAGTGACCGACATACCTTTATGTTCAGTACTGCTGTCTCCTGATGCAACTTGTGTTGAGCTGTTTGTATCAAGAACACAAGAATTAATTGGCCAACGCTTTCATGGCATACCTTTATGTTCAGTACTGTTGTCTCCTGATGCAACTTGTGTTGAGCTGTTTGTATCAAAAACACAAGAATTAGTTGGCCAAAGCTTTCGTGGCCCATCAAAGTTCAGGAAATCCATGACTAAGGAGGCAGAGCAAAAGAACTACAACAATATGTAACATATTTTTGAGCTAGAATGCGGACCTCAAGGTGTTGCGTCAACTCATTGCTGAGAAAGTGCCACTCCTGCATGCTAGTTTATATCAATGAACGGTTCATTGCAGTGTTGATATGACATTAAAGAATTGAATATACACAGTTCATTACCTCAAGGTGTTGGTATACTATACAAGTTGCACATTAGTATAGATTCAATGTCATGAGAAGTTTAGGATACATGACTAAAACAGTTACACATAAATTGCATAAACATGAAGATGTCATTGCAGCGTTGATATGACATTAAAGTATTGAATATACACAGTTCATTACCTCAAGGTGTTGGTATACTATACAAGTTTCACATTAATAGTAAAACATTTTTACAACATTTTTACAAGAGAGCCTAATTATTACAAGAACAAGAGCATTAGTTGTAACCCTTAAATGTGCATCTGAAAGTCACTCTATACATCAACTGGGTTTATGAAGCCATCTAGAAACGCTACAGAGGGTAAAATAAGTCAATCTGTACGCACAATGACATCCGAACTATCCAACAGGAAACTGTTGTGTACGTGGAAAATATGTTTCCTTCAATATTATTTCACAAGTTCCACACATGTTTCCAGATCCTTTGAAAGCTTGAGACTGTCTAGGAAAACCACCTTCTTTGTTGATGGTGTATGACTGAATAATAAGGCAACAATTGACATTGTCTATTGCAAAATTCAAATCAATTCCAACAATAAATACTCTAAGGGATAATGGAGAACTCACACTTGCACCAAAAATACTAAATTACCTGAACATGTGAGCAATCTATAAATTTTACGAAATCATCAAGCCTTATAACATCGTCATAAACATAACTCCAAACCTATTGCAAATATTGTAATTTCAATAGGAATATCCACAAGAAGATACAAATATTTTGGAAACATGTTCTTCAAATCAAAAGACAAAGAATTAAATAAAAGCTGGCCTCACAAAAAATGATGACACTTTGGAACCTCAAAATAAAAATAGAACCCAGGACATGCATTTTGAAATTGCAAGGGGAAACTCAGCTCAGGTAAAAGTGTTTTCCTAAAGCCCTAGGATATGGAAATGTGAGAATGAAAAAACTGACATTTTCAAACCTAAAAAGCAGATTTGAACCCTGAGACATGAACTTTAGAAAATGCTTGTTGAACCTCGGCTCCGATAATAATGCTTTAGTGAAGATGATGCCCAGTAAATTGAATTCAGTCTTTCCATTCAAATGAAAAGACATTTGGACACTTATAAACAAATACATCCCAATGTTGTAGTTGAATCCCAGAGGCTTGCTCATATGCAATGCAAGAACATTACCATGATATTTGGAAGCCTAAAAAGACAATAATGAAGGTTCAAGAAGCTTCAATCAGTTAGTTTTCGAACTTAATTAACATGAATTTATGGAATTTGATGCTAAACTTATAGTGACAGTGTCATGTCACATCACGAAATACAGATTCTAGAAAGAAGTCACTGACCTTCACAAGGTTAAATTTGTTGTTTATTTTCATGAAAAAATCTTAACAATCGCTTGCTGATGTACAAAAGTACAGATATGGATATGTACAGCCAAGCCTGCATGATATTTGCTGAGTTATCCTTTAATAAATATAATTTGTCGGTAAATTGTTATTTTGATTGAGAAAGTGAAGAGAATCTGTGAAGCTATGTACCGTTTTCTTGTACCATTGGTATTTGAGATACATTAAGATGGATTGAATGATAAGCAGAGTGCAAACCTTGAATAAACAAATGGCGAGCATACCAGAAAGAATTGAAGCCGACTAGCTTATGCAAAGGCCACGGAAGTTTGATTATGTTTCTCCTGAAACTGAGTGGCCATCATGAAGGAGAAGGCCATCAGGGGCACGATAATAAATTCAGTTAAGCCCAATGTGTTGATTAGGGACAGTCTCAGAACTCTACTGTGAGCATCATTATAAAAACTAAAGATAATAAACTAGAAATTCGTAGTGAGGCAAGCGTAAGGCATGCTGACATTATATATTATGACAGGAAATCATTTTCATGACTTAAGCGCCGACTGAAAAGAATTTGAGGTGTTGGTGTGTACGACAGAATATAGAGAGCACATCCACTCACATGTCGGGACTCTGCGTTTGAGGTGTATGTTCTCTCGATGATCCTATCATCAAATTAAGCCTTCAGCTTCGTAAGTATTCCATATCTTAAGTTCCTTACCTGGATCACTTTTGCTCACATATTATTATCAACACATAAAAATTTATCTATACCCAGGAGCAGGCCCAGTTACAGATCCATTACCTACATAGGAACAAGTTGGGGTAGCTAGAGCATTAGCAACAAGAGTTTGACCGGTTTAAGCACCACCAGTAGCACTTGTAGACCGAGCAGCAGTAGAGCTTCCAGTTCCTGATCGAGACCTAGTTCCTGTTCGTATTTGGGCGGATCCAGTGGAGGCAAAGGCAAAGATAGCAGCATCTAATCTAAACAAATTAGAGAGCCGGTTGAAGCATGCGTTGAATCCGCTGGAAAGGATTCTGCTAGGCCAGGGCAGAGACAACATAAGTAGACGCAGGGGTGACAGAAGCCATTGCAATTTCTCTAAAGCCATAAGCGGGCACACAACTGTTTGCCAGATTGAGAAAATAGATACGAATCATCTAATCTAAAACAAATTCCAGTTTTCCCTGTATCGATTATCATAGTGCTGGGTATAATCTATCAATACAAAAGCCTTCAAACAGTTGGATCATATATTAATTTATCCAAAGAAAACTAAACAAAAGGTAAACACCGTCTATTAAGCGTGTTATTTTTCAACCAAATAATTTATTATATTTAAACATAAATTGAAGTTCATAAAAATGATTAGTAAAGTGAATATGCCGGTTAGAAAAATGAATATGACAGGCTGCCAAATGTTGCATGCACAAAGAAACGTGGCCACATGAAAGTTGTATAGTGGACAGACAGGTCGAAAAACATGTAACCTTATCTACACCTTACCGCCTGATAGATATCATCTTCTTGCTCCCTGCCTTTGAACTTATGCATGCTTCTCCAGCCTGCCTAGACCTTGTCGTTGATAGTTTGTCTTGCACAGTCACTCGCTGGGACCGATCCACAAGAAAATCTCAGGTCATGTTGGCTCCTGTAGAAGGGACTATGCGGAGGGACTATGCAAAAGGGACTCAATTAGGTCGAAGCAAGCAGGCGGGAGAAGGCAACAAGATATCACCTCTCAGGCAGTTTGTCAGGTCGAAGCTGTAAGTTCGATGAAGGAAGCACGAGTTTATTCTCCCAGCCCAGCCTTCCACGGTTTCTTTCTCTCACCAGCTCTTGGATCCTCTCCCAACTAGCAAGCCACCCATACCCATTGGATTTAGTCCATCCTCCCAGCGCAGGGAATCCTTACACTCGACTAACAGTGGACAGAATGCTATCAAAGTGATAAGGCAACCATGCAGACAAGTAGGCCGAGACTTGCTTCCTACCATTGGATTCAATGCAGGCACTACACACACAGGGCATGTGATAAAAAATGGATGGTGCGTTATTACATTTATAAAACACATCCCCAGCCCCAACCGGCGGAAGAGCTTTACAGAAACCATGTTAACAAACTCCAGGTATGCCAATGACAATTGAATTTGGTGGATTCCATGTATTTCGATTGCACAGGTTCATTTGCATTACAGTGTAGTGTTTGCTTTACAATTTCTTGCTTTCTAGGTCTGATAGCTTTCTTTACGGGTTTTAATCACATAACCAATTGCTTGCTTTATAGGATCTATTGTATTTGCATTTCGACAGCAACTATATGAAGGTGATGACAGAGGAGACGTTTGAATAGTCTAGAATTTTAACAGTTTCTTCTCTATTCCGTTGATGCTACTTACTATTTTTGTAGACGATGCAAGGCCAAATTGGATGCCTATCAAAGTCGCTGCAAGAACCTCGCAACTTCTTCCATCTCTAGCTCACAGCGTCTTCCATCTCTAGAGGATGCCAGGCCGAACACGAAGCCAGCGGAACAACAACATTAATCTGTTACATTAATCTTTAAGTAACAAGCAACCAACCAACGAATCCAGCAGAACAACAACATTTACTAGGTGACCTACAAGCAACCAACCAATGAAGCCAGCGGAACAACAACATTAACCAGGTGACCTACAAGCAACCAACCAACGAAGCCAGCGGAACAACCGCATTTACCAGGTGACCAGGAAGGTGAAACAAAGGGAGGCCAGCAAAGGGAGGTCAGGTTTAAAACAAGGAAGACCACGGCCAGAACTAAGGCAGGCCAGCCGAAAGGGGAAACAAGAAAGGGAGGCCAGCGAAACATGACACCTCCGCCATGCATGGACACCTGCAGCACCTGCATGCACAACACCTACCAATATGAGCCAATATGCTCAAACCCTCAAACCTGCTAATATGCTCAAACAATCCTGCAAATAATTCAAACTAATTCAAACTAATATTAACATTAATACGAACAACTCCTTGACCGCAGGGACTAATAAACAGGTTTAAAACAAAATAAACTATGGTCCAGCCTCTTCCGCCTCGGGAAGAGGCCAAATAAGATGGCGCTTTTGAAGACTTTGGTTATCCGGCGATTCCAAACACAGTCGCATTTGCAAACTTTGCTCACCCTCCAAAAATCACCATAAATTAATAACATAGCGGTTTAGTTTAATGCTATCGCAAGGCATTTGGATTACTATAGTCCCTGGCCATTGCCAGATGGCAGGGACTAATAAGAAGTGTAATAAATTCATCATTAACCCATTGAGATTACCAAAACTCGTCATTTAGAAAATATATTGGAAAGGCATCTTCAACATTATATCCAATTAAATCCCATCCACGTTATCGAGATAAATAGAAAATACATCCTAATTTGTAGTTAGATTTGAATATGTATAAATAGTTATTTAAAATACCACATGGCTTACCCACGTCATTTGGAGAGCATTGTCATGGTTTCTAATTGATTTTAGTAGCTAGTATCCTTGTGTGTTCTTACTAGAATCCTTTTAACAATAGAATGAAATTGGAAATTCCACTCAAGGGCTATTGGAGGTTAGCTTGATACATACTCCTAATACCCATTTTCCATCACAATATTAATTGTATTTTCGAAAGAAGAAAAATTCCACTTATGCCCTAACCTTTTTTTTCACTTAACAAATTTACAATCAATTTTTTTTCCCATACCAATTATTTGTAACCTCTTTGGTGAGCTTTAGGATGCTTAGTTATTTACTATACTATATGCTCAACTTTGCTATTATAAAAGCTAGGTCAAGGCACATATGAAGGGAATTATTTCTTTATAATGATGTACTTTTTTTTTCTAATTCCCTATTCACATTTTAAATCCCTCTAACTTATGTTTGTTCTTCTATCTTTTAGTGAAACCTTTATTTATAATAAGGCATAGAAAGCACAAATGGATATTCATTCTGGAGCCCTACAAGTATGTGAAAATAAATAGTTGTTCCTCAAACACTCGAAATGCATGTCTTGCCCTTCTAAAGTGGAATAGTGGGATCACAAATTTAGTAAGATAGGGATATGAGTGGAGCCTACTAAAGTTTAGTCTATGAAATCTTATATTGGTTTTTAGGAATTATTAGCATCTATATCAAGTCTATGAAAAATTATAGCAAATTGTGGCCATTCACCAAAATACTCAAGAAGAATGTTGATGTCTCGAAAAAATATAGTAGCAAAAGCCATTATGCTTCAAGGAGAGCTTGATTACTACTCTAGTCATAATAATTCCTTGTTTCACTTAATACATTTCTCTTGGAATGTAGTGAGGCATTGAATACATGTTCATGTAAGATGGCCACCTAGTAGCATTCAATAATAAACAATTATGTGACCAAATTTTAGGAAGGTCAATCCTAAGAGAAAGAAATGATGGCCATCATTCATGGAATTGAAACATAGTCCTTGTATATCATTAGATGGAACTTCTAAATCAAGGAAAATGACCTTATTTTGAAGCAACTTTTGGAACAACAATTTTCATCACCATGGTAGAAAAATTAAGTCATATTGTAATATGGTAAGTAATATTTATTCTATCATATATTAGAAGGGTAAAAATATTGTGGTGGCTAATTATTTTTCTATAAACATGAGGAGGATTGTTTTTTTTTTCCCTTATCCTTATTGGTATCAAATTAGTGTGAAGAGGCACAACAAAAATACAATGCCATAGTGGTTCAACTCTTACAATCAATCAAGGAGGTCTCCAATCCCCTACTAGCTATACATGGTAGAAATACCCCACTATAGAAAAAACAACACCTTGCAAAGGTTTTTCATTCTTACAAGATTGGGAATAACTCTGAAAAGAACCTCCACTAAAGTCTCTATCATTAGTAATCTAGGTTTTGCGAGAGGATTTAGCGGATGTTCACTACAACCACATATTTTGGTAGATAATGTCTTTCAATAGAGGGATTTTCTAGGCATGTTTAGGTCAGTAAGGTGCACTAGTACACCCATAATCAATACACAATAATGCATATTATATATTTTAAAAGAATTCATGTACATTATATGTGTAATAGCATTGGTGGATCTTTTATCATGTAGATAATAACTTCTTTGAATAGTAATGATAATAATAAGAACTCATTGAAGGGAACAATGAGTTTTTTTTCATTAGGTGCACCAATATTCTTCTTACAATGATTAGCATCAATGTATTTATTCACAATTAGAACACCAATGCATATAGTCATTTAAATGCACCATTTATAAATATGCATGGACCACACCAATGCATTCAAAAATACATTGATATGTTTGAGAGTTAATATTATTTATTTCATGTTTTAGATATACAAATGCTAATATATAAACATTAATATTTAACTTATATTTCAATCAGAATTTTCTATCCCCTAATTGTTGAAAAAATTACATAAGACAATTTTGAAAATAGAAATTATGTTAATTAAAAATACATAACATTAATTCTAGTCTCCTATTTGATATCATAGACATGAAAACTAATAATCTCCTATTTGATATGATAGATATCAAAAACTAATAATTAAAATTTTAAAATGAATCAATAAACACATACCAATACTCACATACCAACACCAAGTAAGTATCGGATAATAATAATGATCACCTTATCAAAATGTTTCTAGTAACTCAGTGCGTTCTCAACTCTAATGAAATATATTTCTACTATTATGTTACTCATTTCATTCATTCATTTATTTATTTATTTAAATATATATATTTTTTGAATTGAAGGATTTTGTATATTTTAATTTGAAATTAGTTTGTAAGACCATGCGACTTTTTTCCTAGAATTAATCATATTACTCTTTCATATCCATGTCTGGAAAAAAAATAAAGATACAAAGATTTCAAGTAAAAAATATTGCATTAAAGTAATACCTTCATAGTGATGTTAACGTTAATAGTGATGTTAACGTTAGTGCGGTTAGCATTTACACGTGAAGTGTTTATGAAAATTTGTAAGATACATTTACACGTGAAGTGTTTATGAAAATTTATATATCTTATCTTAAGTATTATAATCATGAAGAATGAATAATTTCTCTCGTAAAGAGAAAATACATATACATAGGAAGCATTTCCAGGAAGACTCGTTCAATACTATTAGTCGTATGGGTTAGATTTTCAACTTGAAAAAACTGATTACTTTTTATTGAAAAAGCTAGTTAAATTTCTATAGATCTTCGTCTCTTAAAATTCCATTGTATATCTAATATGTACATGGTATGCATTGTTCTTCTCGATCCATAAGTCTAGATTTATTTTTCTAAACAAAAAAAAAAATCCCATTAAATCTAAAACATTCAAGCTCTAATATAATTGGTAACAAGAAAAAAAAGAGTCTCAGCAGACAATTATAGAGACTAAGAGTGTCGCCCGTCAATACCTGAAACTATAGCTTCTATGAACTAACATAAACAAAAAAAAATTACTAACCAACTTTTAAGGGATCAATATCTTGCAATGTGGCACAAAGTCCATCATAAGTAATCGTGGGGCAAAGTTAATATATGTATGAAGTGCTGGTAATATATTTGAGTAGCAAATTTAATATTATTTAGAGTGAATAGTGTAAACCTAATTTATATACTCAATAATATAGTATATCAATGTAGTTAATAATATGCAGTATAACTATTCTCAAATAGAAATTTTTTAAAATAATTTGTTGTTTATTTTATTTAATTACCACTTTTTCTTTTAAATTTCAAGACAAAAACACATGAAAAATGATCATTTACATATTTCTTAAAATTTTGTTGTTGGATTTGTTGGTGCAGTGTGTTTATGTTTTTTGAAATTTTTAAAATAATTTGTTGTTTATTTTATTTAATTACCACTTTTTCTTTTAAATTTCAAGACAAAAACACATGAAAAATGATCATCTACATATTTCTTAAAATTTTGTTGTTGGAGTTGCTGGTGCAGTGTGTTTATGTTTTTCCTGATACTGAATTGACATCGATGAACGGTTAAATTAAGAAAGAAATTCATAGGTTCCACAAGTTGTGGTGGGAGTATCTCTTGTTGTTGAGTATCTTATTTGACATTGATGAACAATTAAATTAAGAAATAAGTGTTTAGGTGCCACAAGTTGTGGTGGGAGTATCTTTGTTGCTGAGTATCATTTTCCAAGAAATCGCTTCCATTGTTACTCTGTTGACCATGCTCTTGGTTTTCGTCAATTTTCACACCAGAACAGGTGACTCAGTTAATCAGTCATACAAGTTGTAGTGGGAATAGTTGTAGTTGGTGATATTGATGAGGATGAAGCGACTGGTATTATTTGGTTACTTGAAGTTGGAGACCTACTTGTCTGTGTCAAAGATGTTGATGGTCAGCATTCATTTACATTCTGATAAGTGTTTTCAAAGTTGGCGCCTTCTCCAAGCTCCTCTACTGCCATAATCACGCTCTCTAACTTGCCACTGTTTCTAGCAAAATAGCTGAAAACCTAGCAAGAGGAAGGACCTTCCTAAATGCACAACTTCTTTGCTTCAAGTCTCTAATTTGGCACATATTGTCAGCTACATCTCTTGACTTATCTGCTTGTATTTCTTCCCCCTTAGTGGTAGTTCCAGACGACGTTTTACTTATCATATCATCTTCTTTTGTTGGGTTCTGTATTGTGGAGGCGTGTAAATTTTCTATTCCAATTAATCCCTCTGAGAAAATTTTGTCCAGAATTTTCCAGCTCTTCGTATCGATGAAAAGCTCTGGATCAGCTGTCAGGGAATTTTGCAGATTCTCCACCACTTCTCTTAACCAATCCGTCATTAAATGGGGGGTTTTATTTCTTCTGGTTATCTTTACTGTCTCAGCCAGTTCATGAAGAATGTTTGCAGACTCTCTGTCGAGGTTAAAGCACGGTGTTCTCAAATTTTCTTTACTGAAAATGGAACCTGACCACATGATATCATCACCCTGATAAGAAATTACAATGTTCTAAAATTTTCTTTAGGGAAAATGGAACCCGACCAGATGATATCATCACCCTGATAAGAAATTAATTAGCCTACGAAAATACAACGGCATTATATCTGAATTTTCGACTACTCCCTGAATCTCAAACTTTAAAAATCCATCTAAAGCATCCACACAATAGGCGCAGTGTTGCATCATGCTTCCGACCTTTTCATACAGATTCCATGGATATCTGAAGAAAAAGTGTCCATGTGGTGGTTCCCAAGTGGCAAAATTCACCTGGAAAATTCTCATAAATTTCTTTGTAAATGAATCGCCAATTTTATATCAATAGGAGATGTTTGTATAAATTTATGCATGATGTTATTTACCAATGACGTTTTGGTGTCTTTCAAGTTAAGTACACATTTACAGGCTCTTGGGATGGTCTAGGAAGTATCTTGTGATACATTCTGCAAGTATACAAACAATTTTGGTGCAACTAAATGTTTTTTTACAACATGAGCAACTTTTGGGGGGCATGGAACTAATGATACAACCCAACAACTGATTTGTAATATTTACATAGAAGAGTTTCTCAATGTAACTCATTCTTATTTAGATTACAGGTTTTGGAAATATTTCCAAGCGATGAATAAAAGTGAAAACAAAGATTTCCAAAATCTACCATCATTCCAATCAACTCCAGTGGCACGTGGCCAACCACAAATGTTTTATCAATAAAAAAAAATTATGAACTAAAAATAAAATATTAATATAAAACAAATCGCAAAAGATGTTGAATAGAGGCATCTAGGGCCACATCTCTCCATAACCAATCTTCAAGATACATGCTAATTATGGGCATCCCATTTATTATTCGTTCTTGCTGCAACTTACCTTCCAGAAATTCTACCAGTGCCTCCATGTTCCGTAAAATGGAATTGTGAAGATCGTCTACATCCCATACAGGGAAAATGATCACATTAATAGCAAATCAGAGTGCACAACCTATGACTATTGTAGACATCCTTTGATGCGCCATTTTAAAAATATTTTCATCATGATAACCAGTGCTGGCTATGAGATTGAGGGTGAGAATGAATATGATCACACCATAATCGTATCTTTTCTTGATAAGTGGAAAGAAGCGCGAATATGTGGATGCTGCACCTGCATCACCAAAATGGATCAAATACATTAGAATCACCCAAAAAAAAAAAATCCAATATACCACGGAAAACTGAACTTTCTGTTAAAGATAATGGAGAATATCTTAGAATAGTGAGTTGGTTCACGAGACCTCAGGATAGGAATTAGTTTCATTTTTTCAGGTTATGGTTCTATCTTCCCTAAATCTGTGATTACTATATAATGTGTGATGTACATGAACAATGTAGAGCATTCTGTAGACCCAGACTCTCCTGGTTCAGACTCTCTTTCGTAGAGTTGACCAGTGGGTTTCATTTTATTTAATATAGAACATTGCATTTTTAACATGGTATCAAAATGTCAGGGCTGAGGGTGGAGGGCGCAACTGAACCGAAATCATCACAGGTTTTAAGTGCACAAACACGATGATCCCACTGAAAACCTTCTCCGTGTTTTCATTTTTTCGATCATCGTAGATATCAAGTGTACATGCGCGAAGACTGAGTAAACAAGAGGGGCTGCGTGGAGGTCGAGAGAAGGCTGCGTCCTAGTAGAGGCTGATAATAGAACGCTGTCTAGAGGCCATGAAGCAAGCCATGGTGATCTGCGAGTGTGCTACAAGATCAAACAACATTGGAGATCAACGATCTCTGTCTTTGACACAGATCTGGGGTAAATCCAACATTATTTTTTACTTGTCAAATTTTTTAAATCGCCAAGATGAATAATAAAATGTTTGAAGCATGCTTAAATGAGCATAACAAGCTCATTGGCTCCAATTATGTGAATTTGAAATTCAATATGCAAACTCTGCTAGAAGTGCAGAGTGCTTGGACGATTGCAAATGGGGATGAGTAGAAGCCAGTAGCTGGATCAGCGTCAGTCCCAGATTGGGAGAAGCATGAGGGTAAAGCAAGGACGTTGTTGAAGATGTCAGTGAAAGACTGCATCATACTACATATCAGAGAATGTAAATCAGTAAGCGAAATTTGTGGAATTTTGAAGGATCTGTATGAGATGAGGAATAAAAATCGTCTTCTCTTCCTGAAGAGCAAGATTTTATCCCTCAAGATGGAGGAGAATGAAACAGTTGTTGCCTTCATAGCAAGGATCAAAGATCTGAAGAACAAATTGGCAGACATTGGTCATGCAGTTGAAGATACAAATCTTGTAACAATTACCATGAATGATGTGACCGCTGACTACCAAATGTTCATCAGTGGGATAAATGCAAGGGAGAAAATTCTGAAACCATGACTACCAAATATTCTTACTTGATTTTCATGTTTGTTTGATTTCTTGCTTGTTTTCTTAGTCACTTTGCTTTCGCATTTACTTTTGCTTCTATTTTTCTTTGTTGTTTGTTTTCTTGTTTTTGTTCATAGGTTAGTTTCAAATGAAACCATGCATGACTCTTGAAACAAGCTGAGTAAAGTACAAGAGGCCCTGTGCAACTATCATTACTTGGTTATTTGTCATCCTACCTCTATGTGAAGAACTAGTTACTTTTGGTCCATGATACGTCGACGGAAAATGCGTACTGTTCGAAGTGAACCTTGGTGAAAAGACAATGTTTGTGTGCTAACTAATGTCACCTACACTAGTTGGTTGTTTTAGGGTTAACCCTTGGCATCTTAGTCGACTAGAGTAAGGTGAGGGGGAGAACCTTAACATGCACGTCAAATGTATATAATAAACTACTTCTCTAAAGGAACAACCTCTTTTTCTCTTAGTAAGTCGGGATCCATCTTTCGCCTCTGAAATGAATGAGTGCTATGCACAGTTATGAAAATAAAAAGACTGAAAAAGTGAAAAACTTTGAAAAAATGAAAATGAATAAGGCGAAGGAAGAGAAATTCTTTTTGTGCAGAGAGGTGATGCAAGTAACTCTGTCGAGGTACTAACTAGCCTCGCTAGTCGTAGAGCAATGCTTGTGTTCCTGCGTGATGCCGCCAGGGTACTTTCCAGGCACGCTGGCAGCGGAGCAACACCAAATATGAAACTAAGACTCTGACAACTATACTGCTTGTGCACCAATATACCCCTCAACCCTAATCGAAACAACTATTTTGACATGGCTTGGAATGTGTGTCAATCAACCAAGATCTTAGCAGATGCTACATCTTACAATCAAGCAAGTGTGGAAAACAAGATGAACTGAGAACTGAACAATACTTTCAGAGGTGTTAGACTTTCTTTTCATGAACAAGGTCCATGCAGAGAGCTAGAGTTCTACCAGTGTTTCGCCAAGTGTTGTAGCGGCTACAAACACCCTCCAAAATTTTTCGTTAGCTTTGTTTTGGAGCCTCCCTACCAACCATCCTCAGCGACATGTCTTGCACTGTCAAATACACAGGCTTCAGTGGTTTTCTAGTGGATTTCCACCCTGTGCATGATAGCTTGTTGCATCCCCCTCATAGGTTGTTTCTCCAGACTTGGTCCAATTGCAGGTTGAGAAGCTCCCTCAAGAAATTGCACAATTCTAAAGAGGAACTAACCTTCCCTCCAGTAATTGCACAATCTTGTCTGGCAACCTGCTGGGCTCTAGAGTTGCACAATTCTACTTGTCAACCTTCAGTGGAAAAACTGCGTAATCCAGCCTAGTAGGACTACTCAGCCAAGAAATTGCGCAATTTTGGGCCAGTCAGCTGCTCAACCCAAAAAATGTGAAATCCCTCTGGGACATCCAACCCAGAAGCTAGCAGAAATTGCGCAAATCCAAGCAGGTAGCCTGCTGGACTAAGAAATTGCGCAATACTATCAGACATGCTTCCTTGAGAAAATTGCGTAGTTTAACCGAGGATAGCTACTCAGCCCAGAAATTATGCAATCCTGGAAGACAAACAACTATTCCTCCCAGAAATTGTGCAATCCCTCTGGGATAGCCATCTCTGCTCAGCCCAGAAATTATGCATATTTTTATCCCCAGCTCGTAGACTGATGCATGTGCCTTCAGATTGACCAGTTCCCTCCTGGACCAAGAAAAAGTGATTTCCATGCATGGACTACTTCTCCCAAGGTAGCATGCAAAGAAATCCCTTGATTCAGGGATCTATTTTTAGTAGTTTGAGGTTACATGCAAGGATCATTTCAGAAAGCTCTCGCCAAGTGTTGTTTTTCCTAGATTTGTGGCATGCACATCACAACCTCGATCTTATCAAAACTCCTCAACTAGATGCTGTAGAGATCATTCCTCACATCGACCTTGTAGCTCTGACATCCCACATTGCATGTAGGAGTCGTCGGCACATTTAGCTCAATTGTTTCTGGAGAAGCCCGCTTTTCATGTCTCACGTTGCGTTTCTGTCACTTTTTGTGTTTCTCTTCCTGTGAGTGTTTCCTGCTTGATTTCAGTGAGCGATTTCTATCGTTTTGATGTATGTTAGCTTATAAAAGCATCATTCCAATTTTCATTTGCATATCACTGTTGTCACATGCATGACATTGTTTTGAACGGACAGTCATCGTTGCAGCGACTCGCTTCACACACATGCATGCTTTCCCATTTTCTGAATCCTGCACTTATTGTTTGCATGTATGATCACTCACTCTTGTTTAGACTCATTTCATCATGCATTTAGACTTCTCATTATTTTAATCACCCGTCGATTGGTATAGGCTACCTTGGCCCAGACTGTGCTTTTCCAGGATAGCACTACACATTTTTCAGAAGCGAAGGCTCTGCCTTCCCTCTAGAAATTGTGCAATTTTGGCCCAGCACTGACCTCCAATATTGCATTGCGCAATTCTTGGAGATAGTGTCCTGCTGGCCCCAGAAACTGCACAATGCAGTTTGCTGGTTGCATGTCACTACTAATTGAAATTGCACAGTTTCAGTCCTCAGCAGGCTAGGTTGGACTATGCATTGCATAGTTCTAGTAGTTAGTGAGTCTCTTAATAGCCCGGACTATGCCTTGCATAGTTTTGGTAGTCACTCTCTTGACCACCCTACGGAAATCATGTAACCTTCACGTTTAATCACACAGGTATGTTTCAAGTAAATCCTTAAGTGTTTTTTTGTTTTCAACTTACAGACTGCTTTCCATGAGTGTTTCTATGTCTCCAAACATCACAGGTGTTTGTTTGTCTCTCAGTAGCACAAGTACAACAACTTCCAGTAGAGCAGAGTTAAAGACACTATTAAGAACACAACTTGGGATGCAGTCGATCAAGTGTCTATGAACTTGCCTATCCACGAAGAGATCAAGTTGTTCATGGACAAGGATATCAAAGTCAATGGTAATGACATCACAATAAGCAACACCATCTGCAGCAGCAAAAGGCAGCACACTTGTATTCGACGAATGAAAGAGGAAGGTTGTTGACAACATAGAGGCAAAGAAAAGCTGCAAGTTCAAAGAAGATCTACTCATGATGAAAGTAGCTTTGGAGATTGAGGGTATGAGGTGACGGCGCGACATGAAGATCGCGTGAAGGAAGAGAATCAAACAAAGAAGGAGTTTCATGTGCTGAAGCAGCAACTCAAGGAAGCAAAAGAGTTGCACACGTGAGAGAATAAGTTGCAGCAGGAACGGGTGTAGCACGGGGCACAACATGCACAGAAGGATGAAATTGCTCCTGTACAAGTTATAGATCCATCTCAGGAATTGGCATGGAGCAGACAAGGTGAGGAGTGTTGTTGATCTTATGTAAGGGAATTCAACAACATGCATGTCATTATGCACATGCATGCGATACCACCCGTTTGGAACACTCACCGAGGCGAAGACATGAAGCAAGTCTGATGAGAGCTAAACATGTACTTTGATAGGTTGATGCGCATGGTCACCAGGACACAATTGGAGATTAACACAGACACTTAGCATCAACATCTTAGTAGTCCCACTGCACTCAAGACAATGATATGCATGCTATCAGACGAGTTGGACATAGGAGCCATATCAGTGTACCCGGATGCAAGGGAGGCAAGAGTTCACTTTTAGTTGGATGTCACTACTGAGCGCATGAACACCATCAGAGACAACCAAGCTTGGCATCAATTTTCCACCATCGACCATCACAAGGATGTCAAAGACTTGGTCTCACCACAATGGCCTGAGTGTTAGTGATGTATTACATAGCTTTCTCAAGCCATTTTGTATCATATGGGTACATGTGCAGATTGTATGTAACGTCTTCTCAAGTGGAAGTTCAAGTGTCGATAGTTGAATGTAATAGTCATAGAGTAGTTGAAGAGTCATGAGGATAGATGAATGGTCACAAAGGGAAATGTCAAGGGTAACCCCACTCTTTGCTATAGATAGTCCCTCATAACTCATTGTAGAGGCTTTTGTTCAACCAAGCTTTTGATAGGAGTATATTAGAGAGAACTTGGATAATATTATAACGAGCCTTAGCTTCTCCACTACGTAGAGCTAGTATATCTCTTTTAAGGAGAAGGCGATTGTGATTGTAACGTTCCGCTATCAGAACTAGTGGTTGGACATGGATGTATTGTATGACTGGAACTTACACTTCCTAATATAACAGAACCATCATATTTTATGCATATGTCGTATTGTATTCCAACTATCTTGTTTACTTTAAATGATATATGTATATGTTTGCTTACCCATGCATGTATGGAAAATTCTGTATAAGTATGTATGAATCTTACTGAAATGTGCTGATTGGTTTAACCATCACTTTAGATTGTTAGCTAATTTTATTTCTAGTTTTTGGTGCATCTTCTCTCCTGTGTTCCCTTCCAAGCCACATACTATTACAGGTTTCCAAGGGGCGCACTCACCCCACCTTCTATGTGTTAGAACCGTTCATACACCTTCCTTGACTTGTCGCAGTTGTCACACCCTTGATAGCAATAGTGACATCTTACTTGCCTCTGTGTGAAATCGTGTGACCCACTATTGGGACTCCTACACCAAACGGTTTGAGGTTTAATTGGGACTTCTTACCGGGGAGAACCCTTGACATGTTGGTGGGTCCAGCATGGTCAACAACCTCCAAAAGAAGAAGCTCAAGCCCTAGAAAACTATATGAAAGAAAAAATTAGGGCTCAAAGGATCCTTGCATAATCAATCAAGGATCCTCTCATACCATATGTTGCAAAATTAGAGACGTCAAAATAAATATATGAGAAGCTAGTAGAAGTTTTCTTCGTAAGTGTTCCTGCGTAAGTGATATCTTTGAGAAACGATTTATAAAAAATGAAGTTCTTAAAGGAAGATGGAATGGCCTCATAATTTATGAGGGTATCATATATAAGCATTAGAGGAAATTTCAATCTAAAAGTGGCCTCCTAAGGAAAAATAATAACATAATCGTTAAAATAATAAAGTAAGTTATAAATTTTGGGGGGGAAAGTAGAAAACTACTTTTTTAAATTTTATTTTTGGCTTATATCCTTATAGGTTTACTCTAATATCAACTATAGACACTCATTAGATGTGGAATTAAATTCCACATCCAATGTGTGCCCATTATACATACTTTTGAGAAGACCACATTGATAAAAAAAGAAAATATACATTAAAATAGCTTGTTGAACACACCTTTTGAATGTATTTTTGATTTTTGTCAATGTGGGTCTTATCAAAAGTATGCATAATGGGTAATTGTTGGATGTGAAATTTAATTCCACATCCAACGAGTGTCTACGCTTGAAATTTGATTAAACCTATAAGGAGATAAGCCAAAAATACAATTAAAAATTTGTTTTTCTTCTTTTCCTTCCAAAATATTTACATGTACCTCTTTTTAAATTTAAAAGATTTTTATTGGTTTACATATTATGACATGGAAATTACATGAAAAATTCATTAACACTTTTAGGTTAAAATTTCCTCTGATTAGAACTACAAGAGTTGGGAGAAATAATGTCCGATAAAGAAATGACCACCATAGTGTTCAATGCACTAGTGAGCGGAATGGGGAAACCTTTCATCAAGAATCTATGGGAAGAAGGAGGTTATCCCATTCACTGAACTTTGGTCATTGTTTAAGATTGAAGAAACTAGGTTGAAGGCAAAAAGAAATGTATGATCAAATGAGCAAGTTTAAGCCTTTGCTACCATGGCTAGGAAGTGTTGTAGGGAAAACCCAACACCCCCCGTTATTGACTTATTGACTCAAATAATGGGGACCCTTTCTATAAATTTTTGGCTAAGAACTTTTTATGATTTTCATTTAAGATTGTCTTACAATTCTATCATTTTTTTTCAATTTTGTCGGATTTATGTTTTAATTGTTTCAATGAATCTGACTTTTCACAAGCTTTCCATGGACACTTGTTTCAACTCATTTGTCAACTGATTTATAAATGACACTCCTTTGAAGTTTGATCGTTTTCTCGTCTGGACTAAAAATATAAAGAAATGTGTAATATTTCAATTTTTTTAACTAATTGAGTTCAATATTCATTCATTGTAAATATTGAATTTTAGTTAACTTTTATTAATTTTTCACTTTTCACTAATGGTCCTACAAAATGATCCAACTAAATCATAAAATGGATGAAAACGCATTTTAAGATCTTGGTAATTTACTCCAATTTATTATTTTAAAATAAATTGCCAAGAACGGATTCTCAAAATTTCAAAGTGGCTATAGTTCAATTCATAAGATTAATAATTCACGTGGGCCCCACTCATCTTCATTAATTTAATAACCCCTGAGACCAAGATCACAAAAAAAATTTAAAAAAAATCGTATCACAAAAAATTCATCGCAAAAACTTATCGCATTAATTTTAAAAGCCTTAACATTTCAAAACATAAAAGTGCGATTAGTCGATGTGAGAAATACTAGGACCTTCATTTTATTTCCAATTTGTTCGAAAGAAGTTAACATATAAATCGACCCATATATGTTAAATGTTAATAATTTAATATTATTAAACTAATGTAATATAATTAATTAATATTTAATATATAATTAATTAAATTAAATTAAAATGAATTATATATTAATTAGATTAGAATTAATTAGAATTAATCGTATATATTAGTTAACTAATAATTAAGTTAGAATTATTCAATAAATAATTAAAATCTAATTTAGGATTAGAACTTGATTAATAAATTCTGATTTTTGGGCCTAAGCAACAAAATTTCCAGAATTCTCCCACATTTGACTCATCAACTTTGGAGACTCATAGATATAGTTTTACATGGCCAAATGAGGCCAAGGACGATTCATTGGAAAGATAAAATCATGGAGAACATTTCTGAGGAGGTTTCATTAATAAATTTGATAATTTATTGGGTCTAAAATCCAACAGAATATCAAGCTCTGAATTTTTAATAAAACTAATTTTCCTGAGTTTTATTTTCTGCATTTTCATTTTCCCAAGCCTCTTCTGAATGTAGCTCCATTCATCAATGATATCCTTGATCTATTAAATCATCACAAAAATTAATAGAAAGCTTAGATTTATTTTTCAATTATTTATTTAATTGAATTTGATTATATTTGTTTTAATCCATATTTGACATTTTGATTATATTTTTTCATTATATTTTTTTTTATTTGATTTTGCAGAAAAACAGTTGAAAAGATGAAGAGAAAAGAATCGCAATCAATGAGAAGGCTCTAGCAATAGAAGAATGGAATTTTGAGCCAATGAAAATTGATTAAACAGATTTATTCTTCTACAAGCTTTCCTATTCTAAATTCTCTTGTAAATATTATAAATAGTAGATTGTACAATGTAAAAAGGGCTTCTCTCCTCTACAATTTTGGAATTCTAAAAGCAATTTTGTAATATGGATTTAGAGTTGTAGGCGGGAGGAGTGAAAATATCAGATCTGAGGATTATTGAGGATTTTCTTTTCCATTATGAATTACATATGATGGGCAGAGTTTGCACTTCTGTAGCTCTTGTTGTAACAATATAAATTCAAGCAATGTAAAGGACTATTAGAGACCAAATCCAGAGAAATGGATTGAATAAATTGGTATTTCTAATACTACTGTTTTAAATACTAGTTTCATTTTATGATGCTAGAAATGTGTCAATTTATTCATATTTGTGCACTTTTGTCGATATGGGTAATTTTTCTCAATACTATGTTATTATTTATCTCTACTTTTATGGATTGAATTCTAATTTCCAAGTAACTATTTACTCAAAGGTATTTCTTATAAAACTAATTTATTAAATAGTGATATGTTGTGAACTTCCTCCTCATATTATTGTTTAATTATTTGAATTACTGATTAAACAATCAATATCGTTTTACAAACTTCTTCCTAAGTTTTGTTCATTGATTATTTTAGTCAAGAGGTCTCTTAATAGAATGTGACTTGGTATTCATAATATCAGTTAATTGAACTACTTCGTTATATTGATATTCACTATAAGTCAACCATATTTAAATCCCAATACTTTAAATATCTTGCTCTACATTGGGTTAGATCTATATATGCCTAATTGAGATAGGATTATGATTTAGTTCCCTTTTCTTTCAATATAGAATAAGTTTGCACCTAGATTAATTTATACATTCCTTTAATTCCTCTACCCGAAAAGGAAAATTTTGGTTGTGGCGTGGCTGAACCCCAAATCAGCTTAAGGATCATTTTCTTACCTGATCAGCAAGAAGGTTGATCTAATGTCTCTTCTCTATTGATGGATGAAAGTAATATTTTAATCCATTAGATACTGAGAGAAGGTAAATGGACCTAGTTGAATTAGTATGAACCATCATTCCAAATGGAAAAGGAGCTGCTTTAAAGTTCGGACAGGCTGGTCATCCCCCAATGTTGAGATAGACATTTTTGGCCTTCAACATTTTTGGCACTAGAAGGAGGGCCTGAAACTTATTGTCTATTGTAGTCTTTGTATTCTAACATCATAGTTTTATTACAATGGCTCCTCTTAAACTTCCAATTTGGAGTTGTATCCATGGACGTGCATCTTCCAATACTCCACCAGAAGTGGTAAGACTCTTGTCTCAGGTAAAGTTTAATGGTAAGAGAAATTCTTCTACTTTTAATCATGCCTTTCAATTTATTCAAAAATTTTCAAATTTTACTCCTCAAGGAATTGATGATGGTATTTTATGCAGGATTTTTACTCTTACATTCTTGGCAAAAGCTAGAAGCTGGTGTCAATCGCTTCCAGTTTCCTCAATTCATAGCTGGGATCAATTTGTAACAATGTTTCTTTGTAAATTTGATGGCTATAACTACGAACATACATGTGACAATTTTGAAGATTCACAAAGATTTGGAAATGAATCTTTCATTGATTTTACAATCAGCTTTAATTTAAATTGTTAAAATTGAAGAAAACCTACGGACAAGGAATTATTATATTGCTATGAACGTATTTTCTCCCTTCCTCCCATTCATAATCCATGTGAAATTATTTCAAGATTTTCTCAAACTCCTTCCAATCACATTAACACAATTGAGCGTTCCAATATGAAGATGCAAAAAAATGATGGTGAAGTGGTCTTTATTATGTACGATAAGTTTCTTCATTTAGTGTACACTTATTACAGTATTAATAATGATCAAGATGCACCTTCACATGTCAGCGAATCTCAATCACAAAGCTTGGTCAATTTTACTATTCAAGTGCAAGAAGATACTAGCAATAATCTTGAAGACGATACCGTTTTGAAATCTGAAAATCAGTATGCGTTAAATTCAGAAAATCAGAATATAAATCAGCAAGTAAAAATTTTTGAACTCTTTGATGATGAGCAAATGCCAAATTCAGGACAACAAAGCAACATTCTTCAAGAGAGCACAAGTACACAAACGAATGATCTCAAATTTGAAATTTGCAATGAGCAGAGAGCACAAGAATTTTTAAATAGAGACACTTTTATATCCATTGCTTATGATTCTCAATTTTCCCTTTATCCTGATATTTTTGCTCATGGTAATTTATTCCCTCTTTGCAATAATGATATTTTAGAAAACAGAGAGGTTGATTTTAATGAATTACCAATTAGTTTTTATCAAGATAGAGAATTAATTATTGATCATTCTTCTAGCATTAATGAACATGTGCCTTATATTCCTTCTTGTTTTGATACATCAGATAAGATCAAAGGGAATTCTAATGAATATCCTGAAGTCATTTATGATAATTACTTTGACATTGAGGACATTGATTTGTCTACTTCACTATTGAATCCTCATGATCAAAGTCTAATCAAATGTGAAAATGAAGAACACTCTAATTCATAAATTGTTTCAAGTAGTTCTCATTTTCAAATAATTAATCATACTAATGATTTCAGCATTCGAGAAAACATTCAAATCTATGATTTATATGACGATCAAGAAATCATTTCTATTCATAGTCATGATTCTCTTTCTAATTCACAAGCTAGTATTAGCAATCATTCGAAATCTATTACTCTGACCAAGTCTTGTGAAAAGGAAATTGTTTTAAGTCAGTCCCAATTGTACTATAAAAATAATTGTAACACTAGTGTGAACTATGATTTGATTTGATTTTGTTTAAATTCGGATTTGTTTTCTGTTTTTAATTTTCAATTTTTAGATAATTTGTGTTGGCATATTGAGAAATTCAGTATTAAACACTCAATTGATGTATTCTCTGAATGGGAAAATGAATTTTCAGGTCTAAATTGTGAACATCAAGAGCTATTTCTCTTCCAATTTCAACTGATGTTCATTTCTTATCGATTACTTCTACTGTCTCAAAGGAAGTGTCAACAAGAGATTGTATTTTCACAATATGGCCAACAATCTAACTTAATTAACAATATTCCATTGTATTTAACAAATCTCCATCCATATTTCAAAGACCCCTTTGAAAAATATTTGGAAATTTTTCTTTCACAGAAGATTGTTAATAGTTTAACACTTGTACATAACACTAACATTTATGTAGGCCATTGTATCTAAAAACTCATTTCCACGATTTGGCCTATCATCCCCTCTATTGAATCCCTTCCAATCAATAATAGAAATCCATCGAGATTTCTATGATCCAATTAAAATTCAATTGGAAAGGGAATTTCAAGATAATGTAATTATAAATAAACTGCTAGTAGTAACTATACATTTTAAATTCAGATTTATTTTCTTTAGCTTAATTTTATTTGTATTTTTGTTACTAATAATTTATTTGTACATATATGCAGGAATTAAAATGCTTACATGGTTACATTGGAAGTATGACTACACCTAGTCATGTTTCCTTCATTAAGTTAGAATTAGGAATAGATTAATTTAGATTAGATTTCTTTTTTGTTTACACTTATTTCATTATTTCAGATTTCAATAAAGAAAGTAATGTATCTGACTTCTTATGGGCATTCCATTTCATTTTCAGCAAAGGAACTTCGAATATTTTAGAAGCTCTTAGATCATACACATTTATGAAAAGCACTTGATTGTCTCGCTTTGGAAAAGAATCATCATGATGATCACACATGAAGAAATTCCAAGAATTTTCTACAGCTTGACAATCCTTGATCCATGAGTATGTCTGAAAAAAGAGCTCAGTTTCACCACTCTTGTCTTTCGATGTAAATTGGAGGAGGATGTACTATGAAAGTTCATTACTCAGCATTTTAGATTAAATAATTAGATGACCTTGAACATATGGGAATTTTTAAAATTACATGGAGAAATTTAAGATTCATGAAGTAAATTTGCAGTAAATTTTATTCCACGTATGCATTTTAAAAGGTTCATCTTCATCTATTGTTTTATTTTCTTTTTCATAATTTATTGCCTATTTATGTTCTATTTATTTTTGCAGGTCTTTATTGTTTTGATTTTGGAGACTTGAAACAAGCAGGTAACTATTTTAAATTTGCAGCATGCTCATGGAAGTATTAGTTGTTTTGTCAGAATTTTAGGTTTCATTGATTTTCCTTATATATTTCATTAAAATTATGTTTATACTTTTAAATACATTATCGGGAAATTCATCTTGGATCATTATGTTATCACAACTCTCCTCATGAGAAAGTCACATTAACATCTTCCTCTAATTGAATAATTTGATGGTTAATTAAATTATTGAATGGAGTTTTTATAGAAAGGAAAATTTGAGTTGGGTACTTCCATGTAAATTGGATACTTTAAAACATCCCAATCTCGACGGATTGTTGTGTAGAATTATCAAAGCATCCTAATGTCGAGACATTTCATATAAAGCATCAATTGAAGTATCATGTTTTTCACACAATCCCGGACTCGATACCACATTTAAATTCATTTTTGAATGATATCACGTTCGTTCATAAAATCACAATTTTAGTTGAAGTGCATGTTTTAAAAGTTCCAATGTGCCGGACCCAATATGGCATTTAAATTTAGTTTTAACAGCTATCGTATCCACTCATAAAACCACAATTTCGACTGGGAGATATAGTTAAAAGTTTTGATATCCTAGATCCGATAAGAGATTGAATCCATTTAATAAAACTATAGCATTCGTTCTACATCGCACATTAGTGTATCAACGATGTTACATCTTGTTTTAAAATCTTCCGATCACCAATTTCTTATCAAGCCCAAAGTCGGTCCCACAAAGATGTCACACCTCATATCGTATTTCGCATATCGAAAGTTTTCAATTGAGCATATCTCCAATATCTCGAATCATCGATCTCCAATAGTTGATTTCACCAATATTTCAATGACCATATAACCTCAGACCTGATATGACATTTAAATTTAGTTCTGAAAGGTATTTCGTCCATTCATAAATCACAATTTTGGTAGTTTCATATGTTTAAAGGCTTCGATGTCCCAGATCCAATATGAGATTAGATCTGCATGATAGAATGATCGGGTCCATTTTATATTCATATCGGCGTATCAATGATATTACACCTAGTATTCAAAATCTTTCAATTGTCGATTCCTTATGAAATTCAAAAGTTGGTCCCACTAGTGAGCCATGTCATCTATCACAATCCTATTATTGCAAGAATCATATCAACATTTCCTTTTGTTAACAATTTGGATCATTGATATGACTATTCTCTGATATATAAATCGCTCCATCGCAAATTCTCATTACATATGCTCATATTGCAACCTTGCCATCGCAACACTTATATCGCATTTCCAAACACAAAACACATATTGTCTTGACATGCTCCGATGTGATAAACGTTGATTTATGCCTCTCTGTCTTTATCTTTTAACTGTTATATTCAATCACATATCGGCAAAGGTGAATCTTGCAGTTTGAAAATTATGCATGGGAGAAAACTTGCGATGTGAAAAATTCAATAAGGCGTTGTGTTGTATAAAATATTTTAAGGCACTCTTGGGTGACCATTATGGTAGTAAAGCAATTGATAAGAAATTTGCAACATGGTTAAATAATTTTTATTTCTTTTATATTTGAGTTTTAGATATATCACTTTATATTTAATATATGAAATTCAAGACCTCCCCATCTACACATTTGTATTTCATTATTTTGGATTTGGTCTTAATTTTGAAATATTTATGAAAATCATGGAGTTGATATGAAACTTATAATATTATGAGAACATTCATCCTTGCAATTCAGTAAAAAGCATCCTTTCATTTCTGATGAATTTAGTTCACTTCAAATTCCTAGAACATGAAGCATTGTTTTCTTCTAAGTTTGTTGCTTATTTTAGTTTAGATTTAATAAGTGATGATTGTGGGTCAATAAGATTTCAGTCAATTCAAATTCTTCATCCTAAAGGAAGAAGTTATCTTTTATTGGAGAAAATGATACATCTCAGGTAAGATTGAATGCAATTCTCCAATGGTAAGTTTCATGTACCCATTCTCATTATTTTACTTTTGTTTTTAGTTTCGTTTTTAATTTTTGTTCATCTTTAACTTTGTTTTCGTAGGTCGTCATGAACCTATTGCGCCTCTACTAGATCATTGTTGAAGTTAATTCTCATTTTTTTAGTTTTCTTTGAGATTCTTGAAAGAAGCAGTAATGATCCTCATTGAATTAGCTAAACTGGGGAGTTTCTGAACCTTTAATTGTTTCCTTAAGCATTGCTTTTATTCGAAAATGATTAAGATGCTTTTTGCAGGTTTTGCTTCAAAACAAGAAAGTTTGTAGCAGAAAGAGACTTCTCATTTAATATATTATCTATCATCACTGCTATCGGAAGCCAAAATGCTTATAACTCTGCAAGATAAAATTTATCTAAATCTCAACAAAAGAAGGAACATTCACATGATTATTTTCTTTTATCTCTTTTGTTGAGACATTTGTATAAGTAGTCTTGATGGAGTTTATCTTTTAAATTTGGATTTTTCTTTCAGTTTTTTCTTTCTTCAATTTTATTTTGGTTTGCTGATTTCTTTTCTTACTTTAGTTTAAGAATTATTTTCCTTTTGCTTTCAGTTTTGATTTCATTTTGGTGACTCTGCCATGATTTATATGAAAGGCATTTTTCCTCGCCTGACAGCGATTGACATACATGGGAAATCTCTTAACTCTATCCATTTCAATGAATTTCATTTATCATTAAAGGCATATACTTATTGAACCATAAGATCATCTGGCTTTAAATATTTTTCATGAAGGAAAACTCATCCTTTATAGGTGATTGAGTTTGCTTTTTCAAAGAAAGAATTGATTTGAGTTTAACCCAATGAATCCCTACCAACCCTCCACATAAAAGCCTCTGATTGATAGTTGCAGGAAAAGAATTTGGAGCACACATTATGAAAGTATTATATCCATTAAACATAAATTTGTATCACCATCCCACCTCTTTCACTCAAATACATTATAAAATAAAAGCTTGCAAATGCGCTTATCAAAAGAGTGATTAAAGAGGAAGCATGAGAAATACAAGTAAACCCGTCAGGGCTATGGATGCTCGTTGGCAGTGGGACTAGGCTTGTATGGCATAAAATACAACTTCATTGGGGTACTATTCAGGCTCACTAGCAGCGAAGCGATGTCAGAAACAATCATAAAATGGATATATGCTTTATCAAAAACTCCTATCTCTACCTTCTTCTATTATTATATGAGGTAATTTTAAAACAAATTTTCCCAAATTTGGATTCATGACTTTTACTCTAGTCTGTTTTGAGTACTTATATTTACAAATTCATATTACTTAATCTATTTAAGTGGGACCTATGGAAATGTTTTACTGTTAGACGGTTTCCTGAACTCCATTATTTTTAACCTTTGGATAAATTAAAGTTCATTATATTTAACCAGAGATAACTGGTTCTTCCCAGTGTGTCACCATTGTTGTAGGGAAAACCCAACACCCCCCATTATTGACTTATTGACTCAAATAATGGAGACACTTTCTATAAATTTTTGGCTAAGCATATTTTATAATTTACATTTAAGTTTATCTTACAATTTTATTATTTTTTCATTTTTGTCGGATTTATGTTTTGATTGTTTCATTGAATCTGACTTTTTATAAACTTTCTATCGACACTTGTTTCGACTCGTTTGTTCAACCAATTTGTAAATGACACTCCTTTGAAGTTTGATCGTTTTCTTGCTTGGACTAAAAATGTAAATAAATGTATAATATTTCAATTTTTGTAACTAATTGAGTTCAATAGTCATTCATTGTAAATATTGACTTTTAGTTAACTTTTATTAATTTTTCATTTTTCACTAATTGTCCTACAAAATGACCCAATTAAATCATACAACAGATGAAAACACATTTCAGGATCTTCATAATTTACTCCAATTTATTATTTTAAAATAAATTGCCAAGACGGGATTCTCAAATTTGCAAAGTTGCTATAGTTCAATTTGTATATTTACTAATTCACGCGAGCCCCACTCATCTTCATTAATTTAATAGTCCCCGAGACCAAGATCACAAAAAACTTATCAAAAAAATTCTCGCTAAAACTTATCGCATTAATTTTAAAAGCCTTCACATTTCAAAACATAGAAATGCAATAAGCCGATGTGAGAAATACTAAGACCTTCATTTTATTTCCAATTCCTTTGGAAGAAGTTAACATATAGTTGATATGCTGAACTAACCCATATATGTTAAATGTTAATAATTTAATATTATTAAACTAATTTAATATAATTAATTAATATTTAATAGGTAATTAATTTAATTTAATTAAAATTAATTATATGTTAATTAGATTAGAATTAATTGTATATATTAGTTTACCAATAATTATGCTAAAATTAATTATTAAATAATTAAAATCTAATTTAGGATTAGAAATTAATTAATAAATTTTCATTTTTGGGCTTAGGCAACAGAATTTCCAGAATTTTGCTGGATTTGACTCATCACCTTTGGAGACTCATAGATTGAATTTTACTTGGCCAAATGAGGCCCATGATAGCTCATTGGAAAGATAAAATCATGGAGAACATTTTGAGGAGGCTTAATTAACTGATTTGATCATTTATTAGGTCTCACATCCAGCAGAAGATCATACTCCAAATTTTTATTAAAACTAATTTTCGTAAGTTTTATTTTCTGCATTTTCATTTTCCCAAGCCTCTTTTGAATGAAAATCCATTCATAAATGATATCCTTGACAAATTAAATTATCATAGGCAGCAATATAAAGCTTAGATTTCCTTTTCAATTATTTATTTAATTGAATTTGATTAGATTTGTTTTAATTCCAAATTTGACATTTTGATTTTATTTTTTCATTTTAATTTTGTTTTGATTTGATTTTGTAGGAAAACAGTTGAAGAGATGAAGAGAAAAGAATCTCAATCAATGAGAAGGACCCAACAATAGAAGAATGGAATTTTGAGCCAATGAAAATTGATTAAACTTATTTATTCTTCAACAAACTTTCATATTCGAAATTCTTTTCTAAATATTATAAATATTATATTGTACAATGTAAAAATGGCTTCTCTCCTTTGCAATTCTCGAATTCTAAAAGTACTTCTATAATAGGGATTTAGAATTGTAGGTGGGAGGAGTGAAAATCTCAGATTTGGGGATTATTGAGGATTTTCATTTGTATTATGAATTATGTATGATGGACATAGTTTGCACTTTTATAGCTCTTGTTGTAATTGTAGAAATTCAACCAATGTAAAGGACTGTTGGAGACCAGAGCCAGAGAAATGGATTCAATAAATTGGTATTTCTAATACTATTGTTTTAAATAGTAGTTTCATTTTATGATGGTAGGAATGTGTCAATTTATTCATATTTTTCACTTTTGTTGATATGGGTAATTTGCCTCAATACTATGTTATTATTTATCTCTTCTCTTATGGATTGAATTCTAATTTCTGAGTAACTATTTACTCAGAAGTCTGTCTTATAAAACTGATTTATTAAATAGTGATATGTTTTGAACTCCTTTCTCATATTATTGTTTAATTATTTGAATTACTGATTAAACAATCAATATCATTTGGCAAACTTCCTCCTAAATTTTGTTGGTGGATTATTTTAGTCAAGAGGTCTCTTAATAGAATGTGATTAGTATTCATAATGTCAGTTAATTGAACTACTTCATTAGCTTGATATTCATTATAAGTCAAACATACTTAAATCCCAATACTTTAAATATCTTGCTCTCGGTTGGGTTAGATCTATATTTTCGTAATTGAGATAGGATTAGGATTTAGTTCCTTTTGCTTGCATTATAGAATAAGTTTGCATCTAGATTAATTTCTACATTCCTTTAAGTCCTCTTCCCAAAAAGGAAAATTTTAGTTGTGGCTTGGTTGAACCCCAAATCAGCTTAAGGATCATTTTCTTGCCTGATCAGCAAGAAGGTTGATATGATGTCTCTTCTCTATTGGTGGATGAAAGTCATATTTTAAGCCATTAGAGATTGAGAGAAGGTAACTGGACCTAGTTGAACCAGTTGGAACCATCATTCCAAATGAAAAAGGAGTTGCTTTAAGGTCCGGACTGGGTGGTCATCCCCCAATGTTGAGGCAGACATTTTTGGCCTTCAATAGGAGGAAAGGAAATTTTGGAAGGTTTGGTCCTTAGAAAAAGAACAAGAAAGATATGTCAAAGATCCAATGCTATGGATGTCATGAATATGGGCACTACAAGAGAAATTGTCCTATACTCAAGAAGGACAATAATAAAAGAGGAAGGCAAGAAGCCCATATCACCAAAGAAGTGGAAGAACTTGAAAAGAATAAATCGAATGAGGAGGAAGTAAGATATCTCTACTATGACTGAGATAATCTCCTTCACTACACTTTTTTCAATTTTTGTAAATAAGAGTTATCGTGGCAAGAAGCATTGTAGGTATGATAGGATGCATCATAGTAGAATATGACATCATATTAAAAGCATACCATGGAAGAAATATATCATGACATCATTGGAGAAGCTTGAAAGAATAAGCTAAAGAAAAATTCTACATCGATGTAGTAGTCATCATATAAAGAAAGTAGATCTTGATAACCTCATTGAAAGCATAGATAGTACATATGGTTAGAAGAAAGTCATCTAGCATGATAGAAGGATTTCATCATACACCATCACCATTTGGAAGGATCATTTGTAGATTGAGGATAATCAAGATCCTTCAATGGAATCTCCATTAGAAGGTTGACCTCTACTTGGAAGAAGCAAGTGTCTCACTGATCTTTCAACCTTGTGTGGGATATATTGTTTAGAAGGATGATAGTATGATGAGAGAGGCATGCAATAGGTCAATATGATTAAAGTAATCTCAATCAAGGAAAGGAAGCTGTTGAAGGAATTCTAGATTACCAAAAAGTGAAAAAAGGTATGTATATATTTGTTAGATTAAGTCATGTCATCATATACTTGCTGATAATATGGGTGAATCCTCTACCTCATGATCATGATCAAAGATAAAGGATCTCTTCCTTTGAAAATATGAATGAAGGCATGGTTCACATATTGATAAGATGAAATCAACATAATATGTCGTCATATGCAATATGAGGTGGTTGACAAAAATGAAGGAACTATGAGTTCTTGGGAAGCAATGTGTGAAGAGAGAAAGAAGAGATCGTAAAAGATGCAACTAAGTTCACATGAAGTCTGCATCCAATGACTAGAAGAATTGATCATGACATCTCCATAGAGAATAAGGCCATGATAAAGTCTTTATGTAAAGGATACCCTTGAAATGTGAAGTCTTGGATATGTGTTTGTGAATGTGCACGATGTTGCAGGAAAGCAAGATGTCATGATGAAAGGCCATCACAAAAGGTAACTTTTATTTGATGTTCATCTTTGATTTTTGAACAACATCTAGATGGGTTAATACAGGGCTACCACAAGAGGATTATAGGTGTTACCTACAAATATCCCTCTTGTGGTTGGATGGAATATCCTAAAGGAATCGTGACTTGGAAGGGGTAGCAGTATGAAGAAAAGTCAGATGTAGAATAGAAGATCACTTTCCGATGAAAAGAAGGATGGCATGTTGATATGGTTCGTGAAGGAAAGTGATGGATGGCCTATGCACTATGATTGATTAAGCCTCCATCATAAAAAAGGATGAAATTCATGACATTGAAAGAAGGAGCCCCATAAGTAGTTGAGAGTACCATGATCTCCACCTAGAGTTGTTGGAAGCAAGTCATTGGTTAAGATGAAGCTTCAATACATTCCTTTTATATGAATGGTTATATCCTACCTAGTTGAGAGGGAGAGAGAGACACATCATTCTTCTCTTCGTGTTGTCAAGAAGAATGGAGGATTGAGTAAGCATTTGGCATCTGATATTGTTTGAGGATGTCGTAGGGCATCCAAGATAAGAATATTAGAAGAGGGTTGATATTCTTTGAGTGGGAATCTAAGATAAGAATAGTCCTGGAAGGACATACTTTGTGAACACTCAGGTAGGGTATGTGCCTTGAGAGACAATGATGATAGTGTTTGTAAATCATTGGTCATGCGAGCACTGTGCTTTGATCTTGTGGAGAGATAGAGTTGTTAGCCAAGGCCTTGCGATATGAAAACAGAAGGGTTCATTTAGCCAGACTAGTAAACTTGTAATGCCCAGCAGTGCGACTAAGCTCGAGAATACTATCTTCGGCATCGCCTCGTCGAATTATTTTCTCCTGAGCTTCTTCCCCGGAATTGCCACCGCCTTCTGGACGTGCCCGGCCAGGCCAAGGGTTCGACTCAGTGCGATCTCGATATTTCAGCTGGAACTACAGCGGGCGTAACAAGAGGCCAGCCAAAAGGTGGTGCCCAAACCTCAGGACCAGAAAACAATCCTTTGTACACAACTGTTTATATTGGAAACTTGCCGCATGAGGTTACCCAGACTGAATTACACAGGCAGTTTCTCTCTTTGAATGTGGGCGTTATTGAGGATGTCCGTGTTCAAAGGGACAAGGGCTTTGGATTTGTCCGTTATCGAAGCCATGAAGAAGCTGCTCTAGCCATTCGGCTGACCTTGCACTGTTAAGCTGAGAATATGGCCACATAATATAAAAGAGCCTAGTGCATTGCTTGATCCAAAGAAGTGTCGTTTGACAATACCACATGCAGTGTTATACAGCGAAATGGGTGCACATTTTTCACCTTGTGTACGTTTCCTGGCTGCTTGTGTGGCATGTGTGCTTCCCCAGTAGGAACTAGAAGCAGGCATGCAGTCCCAGCCAAATCAAGGTGCTACAGGGATAGCGACATCTCCAACAAGACACCCAATATCTGCGCAGCAAGTTATCTATGAGCTTATTATCTACTCACTTCGTATCTGCGCAGCAAGTTGTCTATGAGAAAGTTGCCCATTGTCTCACCTCAATCCAGTTTTCACCAACATCTGCACACATCCTGCTGGCTTATGGACGCTGCCACAATTTTTTCCTAAGAAGTATTGTCATTGATGGAACAGTCACAATTCCTATCTACACAATTTTGGAGTTTTAGACAACTGCATTCGGCTGAAGATGTGTTTAAAGATGGGGCTCCTGGAGGCGGTCCAGGTAATGACTGCCTCAATGATGGCACTTGCTGACCTGCAGCCGATAGCATTCTTGGTGGAGGAGGATGTCTGGAGAGCATTGTTCCAGGAGCAGGTTGAGAAGACATCATGTGAACAAGTGGAGCAGCTGGAATATCTTGCCCTTGAGTTAATGTATTGCCACCATAAGGCTTTAAGAACTCCAATCAACCACTCAATATCTACATACTGAACATCCAAGGCCCGTGACATTGTGTCTCCTCGACATATTATTTTGCCTTCCAATGCAAGCTAAAAATATACCAGTTCTGACTCGATAAAACTTGTCCTCCAGATTCCTTGGGACATTCTTATCTGAACACAAACTTCCTGCAAAAAGTAGCGACGAGATCGAAGCCCCAGACACTGCAAATTTACCAAATTGGTGCAACGGAGAAGGAGAAACGATCGGAAATCATGATCATAAAATAGCAGCAGCGACTCAATTCGGATGTTCCAAGAATTGGATCTTTAAGCCCCGCGAGTTCAATCAGAAATCCAATATCTTAACTCCATTGCTTAGTTAGCATTTTAACTAACAATTTCTTCGATTCCACATAACAATCCATCTCATCGTTCATGAAAAACACAACAGAATGAAATTCAATTTCTCTTTTTGTTTTTTTTAATAATATTATTAATAATAATATATATATATATATGAGATATATATATTATTATTATATGGGAATTTTTAATTTTTAATTTTTATTTATTGTTGTTTTTATTTAATGTTTTGCTGCTCTTTCTTTTCTTTTTTCTTTTTTACATCTAAAAAACAAAGAAATGGTTAGTTTTTGTTTTTGTTTTTTTTGTTTTGTTTTTTTTTTTTTTTTTAAACCTAAATTGCATCTAAAAATTTAAAGATGTTTTTTTCATTCACAAAATTCTTTATTGTCTTTTTGCAAATTAGTTCTCCAGCAAGAGTATTTTTATTCGAACGAAATCAATAGATTTTCTGATCTTCCTGATCGCACGAAGCGCAGGAAGAGAGCATACTAATCGATTGATTCGTTTTTATTCATGCAGGGGGGTTTCAAAAAGGATTGAATTTAAAGCTAGCTAAATATTAAAACATCAGAAAACTAAAACTTAAACTCCTTAGTGAAGATCCTACTGTCACCAGGTCTCACAAGTTATTTTGTCTAAAGAAAAATACTAGAACTGAATTAAATTCCTAATGCCTAATCCCTTAGCACCATCCCCGGCAACGGCGCCAAAATGTTGAGCAATTTATTGGGCTTAAATTGCTGCATTAAATTATCGACCAGGGAAACTCGTAAGCTTGTGATGATGCCAACAAAATATATGCAAGAGTAGGCAACTAACTCTATGTCTAACTGAATGATTTATGATTCAATATAATATGCAAGGGAAGAGGCTCCTAACTAAGGAGGTCCTGGTTGTCCTTCCCTACATTATCATAGAGAAATCATTGATTACATAAAACTAGAAACTTGAAATAAAGACAAGAGAATGAACTTAATTATTGTTCAGATTCAAGTAGAGAGAGAGACTAACTTAGTCTCTTGATTGTCCTCTCATGTACTAATCCAAACTAAACTAAGATTCATTCACAAGCATAAGAAATGAAATAACTTGAAACATGAAAGCAAAAGGATGAATTTCAATTACCATATAAATCAATGGAGAGAGAGCCTAACTTAGACTCTTGGTATCTCCTCATATGATACTTGAAACATAAAAGCAAAAGAATGAATTTCAATTATCATGCAAATCAAATAGAGAGAGAGAGAGCCTAACTTAGACCCTTAGTTGTCCTCTCATATGCTGATTAGATTCTAATTTAAAACTCATTCATCAATCACAAACAAATCCTCAAAAATCTAAACAAGTAAATGAAATAAGATCTAATATGAAATAAAATGTTTCTCTCATCCTTTTAGAGTGAGCTCAATTCTCTTAAGAACAAGACAAATTATTCCATATACTACATTAAGGAAAATTAAATCTAAAACTACATAATGGAAATATATGTAAAACTTATATCTAAAACTACATAGTGGAAATATATGAAAAATGAAGCTTTATTCTATGCCATCATAAGTTGGATACAATGCTCCAAGAGTCCTCTCTTTGGAATGGAAGAGGTACTCCTATTTATACAATGAGATGAGATAACAAACTCATAATGATGATCCACTAATCTCTCTTTAGTTCCATACATTTCTCAACCATCTAGACACATAACCCTATCCTCCATGATCTCCTCCATGAGGTCCATGATCTTTTCCATGAGGCTTATCTTATCAAATTCGAATTTGATCATTCAAGGCCACATAAAGATGCCCTGGAAGCTTCCTTTGTGCCTACACATGTCAACAAACTCATTCTAATTGTTAGGTATAAGTATAAGCATCTTATTTTCTAAAGTTTAGCCATAAATTCACTTAAAAATGTTAAGAATTAATAAACTTTGGAAAAGCATTGTTATAACCCAATAATGAGGTAAATGTAATGATATGGAGGTGGAATGGACGTGAAATGAAGGTAAAATGTGAAAATATTGGTGAATAATGGAGTGAAAATAGGGACTATTTTGAGGCCCAACAGGGTAGATGGAGCATCGTCTTCTGCTCTTTATTTCTTCCATTCCTCTCTTGTCATGCTCTCCTCATAAGTTGCATACATTATGTCTACCATTCTTGAAATTCTATAGAAGACCTCATACATATCTCTATCATCCTCCATTTTTTTCTTGCACGTTCAATGGTTCACACTTGCAATTCACATGAGCAAGAAGACCACTTTGATACCAAACTTTATCCGTATCTCCTCAGCTACCGGAATTATCCAAGATCTTTTACTTATGTGATGTTAGCAGATTTGCATAAAAAATAGGATGATATACCACATGTGCATACTATAAAGAAGATGAAACATAATGACAACCATGAAATAGAATCACACACACATGTTGATAATGGAGTTCACCTAGTGTGTGTTACATCTCCAAGCCCTAGCGTTAAGAGTGTGGAAGCCGCTCCATTCAATTCTACAGAATGACAATGATGTACATGGTATATTATTTGTCATTACAAGGATAAATACCCTCAAGAAGAGTGGAATTTCTCTCCACGAGTCTTTCTCAGGAAATTTCACTCATATGGGAAAATACCCTCAACAAGAGTGGCATGTCTCTCCATGAGATGTTCTTTCTATAGGAACTCTCACTCAAATGGGCATTCCTTCAGCATGACAAGCTAATAAATTCTCACAAGATGTGGCATACAAGTATCCCTCAACATAATGGTAATCAGGGATCTCAACAACAAAAACATCATCTCAACAAATCAGAAGAAAAGCATGACATAATTGCATCATATACCTCCACTCTTGGGGATGGCCAAAAAATGCAAAGGCCATCTACTGAAATGGACTTCATCACTGAATTCGTGGCATGAAATTGTGTCAAATGACTATAAACTCGGTCCCTTTCTGACACCATCAAATTTTGGATCCTTAGGAATCTTGAAGATTCCCTCAAACATTCCTTCCAAAAGATGACCGAAAAATACGCTGCTTGGATGAATATTTTGAGGACCCCACTATGCTCCTTGTGATTTTTTTGTGAAAAGTGACTATAAAATCGGCATCATTCCGACACTAGCAAAAATCATCTTCTAAGGGAATCTTTTAGATTCCCCAAAATTTTCCAAAAATTCCTTGCTGCTAGACACCTGAGTTTATGCTATTCATATGGAGATTCTGACTACACGGTTGGACTCCTAGTGAGAAAGCATGCAAAAATTACTATAAGCTTGACAAATTTTGCCTTGGTCATATCTAGCCCTCAACGAAATCTTTCTCGGCATCTTGACATATTCTCTAGCTCATGGTTCCTCCCTCTTGCAACTCATGGTTCCACTCTTGGTTCCGTTGGTCGAAACTCCGCTCATACTCCTGGGAAAATGAGGTGAGTGTTTATATTAAAGTATGATTGGTCATTTCAAAGTCTAGGTCGTTGGCCCATTGGCAACCATAGGCAGAATTCAGATTTGGTTGTCATGGGGTTGGGGGGTCAAATCCATCCCCCTCCATAGTTGATACGCGACATATATAATTTGTGGTGTGGTGGTTTATTTTTATGTTTAAATATGGAAACGATTCAGAATTTTTGTAGTCAATTGCAAATGACTATGTAACATTTTGTGAGACCGTCGCATGGGTGGGGCCGGAGGACTCACCGACCATGGGTTCGACTCCCACTGGTTTCGTTATATATATATATATATATATATATATATATATATATATATATATATATATATATATATATATATATATATATTTATATATATATTTATATTTATATTTATATTTATATTTATATTTATATTTATATTTATATTTATATATTTGTGTGTGTGTGCATGTGTGTCTGTGTGTATTGAATGGTTTTGGTGGTGGTGAGGTTTAACCACCCACCACCATATATATATGGTATGCAGTTTTGGGGGTTGGTGCGAGTGGCGACCCCACCCAACATTATATATATATATATATATATAAAGAATCATTAGTTAAAAAATTTCACCACAAAATAAGGGTCATTAGGCAAATTAAGTAGGCAGCAATTTCACTCGCCCAGTGGCCAGATTTCGTGTGCAGTGCCTTGATCAATTTGTTGCCTTGTTAATCCTGCCACTTTGCCAACTTTGACCGAAACTTTGGCTGTGAATAACTTGGCCATACGAACTCGGATTTGAGTGTCGTTCACACTGTTGGAATCATGACAACGATCACTATGATCTGGTTCTTGTTTCCCTTCAATTTGAGGAATTTTAGTTTGGAGCTATTTTGAGCCACTGCTCAATTTTGAGGGTGTTTGGAGCCTACTGGATCATTCCTCCCCACTGAGGAGATTTTGGCCCTCCAAAATCATGAACATAATATGCAATTGTTGTGTTACATTGTTTGCACCACAAGTGTCCTGACAGGTCACACTTCCTTCTCCTTCACCCTTTTCCTTCGGAGACATAAGTGATGAGCCGACACCTACATCCCCTGCAAACCTATAGTACATATTTGTAAATTACATTCTAAATTACATGACTAATAATTACAAAAATATTCCCATATTTTCCAAGAGTTTATAAGACATACTCTTTGGTCAAGTTCACATCAGAATAGAAATCGATCACCAGTTATCAATAAAAGGCTAAAACATCATCGTTGCTTAAATAAGCGATGGAAAACACATCATCACTTTTACAATTTAGGTTGTAACATATGATTTACAAAATATGGCCATGAAAGCTACTAGATCTAGTAAAATGATCTCTCACTCATGAAAGTGAATGGAAGATCACCCTATGGTGGATTCGCTTGTCGAATAACATTTTCAACTGGTTCTTGCACAGGTGCTTTATCCTTGAGATGTTGCTCTCGATGGAGCTTCCAACATGTGGCTCTTTAATGTCCACCTCTATTGCACAGACTACAAAAATTGTTCTTCCTCTACACCTACTTAACCTTCTTTCCTTGATGTGGAGAAGGCCTTTCACGCCTCATCCCCTCTTTCTTGCTACCATTCTCTTCCAACACTCAACAACCACATGGTTATGTAAACCAAAAAAACCACAAGATTTTGTATGCCATGATTTATGCTTATCATTAACAAAATGCTTGTAATAAAAATGATCTCTAGAATACTGAGACTTGTTATACCTCTCTTCGTTGTCTATGGTGCAATTATGGTGATGAGAGCTTGCCTTATCTCTCCCTTTGTGATGTGCACTATGATGGGAATATGGTGATGTGTTCCCGTCATTCTCTTTCCTCTATGGTTTCAAAAATGTGTTGGAAGCCTCTGACACCTTTGATCACTCTCCTTTATTGTATCCAAAATCTTCAAATCGAGTTCTTTGTACCACCTTCAATAGTTGAGTCATTCCTTAGCCATTAACACCAAGTCCTCCTCCTTTATACCCCATCTTGGTAATGAGTCTCATGCCAGTTCCTCAAATGGGTACATCCATGTGTCCAAAAGAAATATTTCATGTGAATATGATACTGAAGAATGACCAACATTGTTTACCTCAACTGTCGATTCTGAAATAGATGATGATTGCTTCACTAAGCCTTCGTTGCACTTTAATTTTTCCAAGGCCTCTTCCATGGCTCGTAACTAAAGCTGCAATATCTGCTTCTCCTCTTTTCCTTTTCATAGAAATATCCTCAATTCAACATTCTTTTCTTGAAGGCTCTCATTTATCTCCTCATTTGAATGATGAGAAGACGATGAAGAAGATTAATGTACACTCGAGGGGGTAGATGGAGCATCGTCCTCTGCTCATTCTTTCTCATGTTCATCTCTTGCCATTTTATCCTCATAAGCTTCATACATTATTTCTACCATTCTTGACATCCTCCATTTTCTTATTTCACATTCAATGGTTCACACTCGCAATTCACATCAGTGAGAAGACCACTCTGATATCAAAGATCTCTTCAACTACTAGAATTATCCAAGATCTTTTACTTAGATGATGTTAGAAGAATTTCATATACAATAGCATGATATACCACATGTGCATTCTATAAATAAGATGAAACATAATGACAACCATGAAATAGAAGAACACACACACACACACACATGTTGACAACAGAGTTCACCTAGTGTGTGTTATGTCTCTAGGTCCTGGTGTCAAGGGTGGGGAGGTTGCTTCATTGAATGCTACAAAATGATGATGATGTATGTACATGGTATATTCTTTGTCATTACAAGGATAAATACCCTCAACTAGAGTGGCATGTCTCTCCATGAGACGTTATCAGGAACTCTCAACCATATGGGCAAATACCCTTAATAAGAGTGCCATGTCTCTCCATGAGACATTCTCCCTATAGGAACTCTCACTAAAATGGGCATTCCTTCAGCATGGCAAGCTAATACATTCTCACAAGATCTGGCATACAAGTATCCCTCAACATAATGGTAGTTAGCAATCTCAACACTAAAAACATCATCTCAGCAAATCAGAAGAAAAGCATGACATAACTACATTTTATACCTCCACTCTTGGGGACGGTCGAAAAATGAAAACTCAACTGCTGAAATAGATGGTACTATTAAAGTCGTGGCATGAAATCATGTCAAATTATATTAAATTTGGCCACTTTCTAACACCATAAAATTCTGAACCCTCAAGAATCTTGAAGAATCCATCAAAGATTCCTTCCTGAAGATGGCCAGAAAATTCGCTACTTGAATGAACATTTTGAGCACCCCACTATGCTCCCTGTGAGATTTTGTGAAAAATGACTATAAATTCGACATCATTCCAACATTGGAAAAAATCAGCCTTGAAGGCAATCTTTTAGATTCCCTAAGATTCTCCAAAGATTCCTTGCTGCTAGATACTTGCATTTAGGCTTGCTTAGATGGAGATTATGTTTACGTGGTTGGACTTCTGGCAAGAAAACATGTAGAAATGACTACAAGTTTGCTAAATTCTGCCTCGGTCATCTCTGGCACTCAAGGGAATCTTTCTCGGCATCTTGACATATTGGATTTCAGAGATCTGTGGTTTGTGCATTTTGAATTTTTGTCCGGAGAATCCACAATAATAGAGTTTTTACACTCTATTACTGTGGATTCTCCGGACAAAAATTCAAAATCTTGACATATTATCTAGCTCATGGTTCCACCCTCCTGCAACTCATTGTTTTGCTCCTGGTTCCGCTGGTTAGAACTCCACTCCTCTGCGTGGGGAAATGAGGTGTTTTTTTATATTAAATCACGGGCAGTCATTTCAAAGGTTGGGTCATTGGCCCATTGGTAACCTCCAATGAAATCAGGATTTGGTTGTCATGGGGTAGGGGGGTCAAATCCCCACCCCTCCATAGTTGATACACGGAATATATATTTTGTGGCACGAAAATTTATTTTTATGTTTAAATATGGCAACGGTTCAACGTTTTGGTGGTCAGTTGCAAATTATTATGTAACATTTTGTGAGACCACTGCATGGGTAGGGCCAGTAGACCCGTCGACTGTGGGTTCGACTCCCACTTATTTCAATATATATATATATATATATATATATATATATATATATATATATATATATATATATACATATATATCTATATATATATATATATATACATATATATATATATATATACATATATATATACATATATATATATATATAGATATATATATATAGATATATATATATATATATATATATATATATATATCTATGTTGAATGGTTCTAGTGGTGGCAGGGTTTGGCCACCCGCCACCATATATATGTGTGTGTGTGTGTGTGTGTGTGTGTGTGTGTGTGTGTGTTATGCAGTTTTGGGTGTTGGTAGGAGTGGCGGCCCGCCAACCCAACATTATATATATGTTTTTTTGAAATATATAAAAAATTCATTAGTTAAAAAATTTCACCAGAAAATAAGGGTCATTGGGAAAATTAACTAGGCAACAATTTCATCCACCTAGTGGTTGGATTCTGTGCGTTGGGTCTCATTCAATTTGTTATCTCGTTAACCCTGCCACTTGACCAAGTTTGACAAAAACTTTAACCATGAATAACTTTACCATATGAACTTGGATTTTAGTGTCATCACTCTATTGGAATCGGGGCGACAAGCACTATGATTTGGTTCTTGTTTCCCTTCAATATCATGACTTTGATTTTGGAGTTATTTTGAGCCACTGCTGAATTCTTAGCTTGTCTGGAGCCTCCTGGATCACTCATCATAAAAGTAAGGGCTTCCCAATAAAATTCCACAAATTTCAAGAGGAACCACAACTAATTCAACCCCGTCAATAAATTTGGAAGTGATGGTGAATTCATGTTCTCATTGTTTTATTACTTGTAGCTTTGCATCATCATATACCCAACCAAGAGGATAAGATTTCTTGTGAGGTGTTGTTTCTAATCACAGATTCTTGAAAATTGCTTCATAAATTAAATTCACTTGAAAACCATTATAAGAAATAATATCAACTTTTGTATGCTTAATTATCACCCTTATGTGAAAAGGCTCACTTCTTCTAGTTTTAGAACTAGAGATGGAATAGAAGAACTAGCATGAGAATATGTTTTACCTTGCACTCATACAATTATGATATGAGTTTCATCCCCTGAATCATATCCCAAATCTTCTTGCATTATGCTGAAAATATTTTTCTTTCCTTTGCCTCTAAACCTCTTAGGCCTTAATTCAGGATGTAACATCCAATAGTGAACATCATCATGCCCTTGTTTTTTACAATGAGAGCATGTAGGTTTTGCCTCTTCTTTCTTACATTGTAGTAGCCTTCTTTCATTTCCCTTTTTCTTTCAATTTTCCTTTAGAGTACTCAGACGGTTGTTTATTTGTGAAATTAATTAACACATTCTTTCTCCTAGACTCAAGATGAGTAGTTTGGACACATACACTAGCCCAAATATGTGGGATTAAATAAGAGAATAGTGTGGAAAATGTAACTACGCAATGCACTTCTTCCTAAATTCTTTGTAAAGCTTCTCGTGATTTATCTTTTCCTTGTCTCAAATTTTTGAATTCCATGATTGCTTTCTTGATGTATGGTAAAGGATAAAATTGTTTCTTTAATGGATTAGTAAATTAAGATCATGAAGAAATGAGCTAACTGTTATTTTTTCTGCCTTCATGAAGATTACTTTCCCACCAGATGAACACTATACCTTCAAGCTAAAGATAGGCTAATTGAATATTTACATATTCTTCAACCATTTGTTTATCACAACAATAAACTTCTATTTGTCAAATCCAATTAAATTAATATTTATTCATTAAGCTTGCCATTATACATTCGGAATTCAAATTGGACATCCAACTTCAACAACAAATTCTTTGAAGCTATATTCTTATGAGGAGATGGAGGTTAAGAATGAGATGGAGAAGGAGGTCAAAAAGTATGACGAGAGGAAGGTCTTTAGTGAGGAGGAGAAGGAGGAAGAGGGTGATGATCACCCTCATTCTTTACTTGACTACTGCCTTCTACTCTTCAAAGTCCTCCTTCATTGTAGATATCTTCCACTACTAAATTCATCAACCTAAATTACTTGAGGAAATATGACTCAGAGTTAAAAGGATTCTCTCATCTTGGTGAGGGAATGTCTCTTCTCTGAGTGAATATACTTGAACTAACTTCAAGATTGTAAGCTTAATATGACTACATATTGCAAAATACCTCTAAAAATCATATTATTTAACCCCCTGCTAATATGAACCCATACACTTTCCCAATTTAAAAAGCTCCTATTTCCACTAAAGATTGTATGTATCCATTTTTTGATTAAAATATTTTACACCTCTTTATATTTTTCATTAACTTTGAGCTCCATTTTTCATACCTACCAATATAAAAATACTTGACACCTTATATATCCCCCAATATATTATGTCATTTTTCCCTCAATATATATCCCCCAATATGAATCCTTGTGTTATGGTATTGCTCCCCCAGTGAAGCCCCCTGTGTCTTGAGATTAGACCTGTTAATCATCCACACTCAAAAAATAATCAAACTAGCTCGCAAAGGTTTGATAGAAAAATTTATCATGGTCGTTTATTTATGAGCCTAAGATTTTTCTTCCTAAATAGAATGTGAAATACCAAACTTGATAAAAAGTAGTGAAAGGACTATGAATAGAAAGAAATAACTATAAGGAAATAAAAATAAAAAAACAACAAGATTGATAATGAAGTTCACCCAGTGTGGTTTATGTCTTTGGCTCCAGTTCGAATGGAGTGGCATCTTTAATTACAATGCAAAAATTACAAATTTACATCAAAATCCTCAATCTTAAAGTCTAGTTCTCTACTCTGCAGATGTACAATAACGTCTAAGAACCCTAGAAAACACTCTCTCCTTTCACTGACCTCAAAAAGGATACAAAATGAGAGTGTTTACCATAGATAGAGTGAAAAACTCTCAAATATAAGATAATGGTTTGTCCTTTCTATCACAAAACAATGTCATCTAGCTGCACAACGACCTTAACAATCTTTGTCAGCAACCTTACCCTCTTTTTTATCTCCAAAAGGGGGAAAGACTAATTTTAATAACATGAACAATCTTAATTATTCCTTTGAAGACCATGGTTCAACAACTTATACACAAAATCATGCATTGGGGCATTGGCAAAGGGGTTGGTGATATAACATTTGGGGTGTGCCTAACCTAGGGTCAAAACTCGTGGGCATTACCATTAGGGGAATTTTGAGGTCTAAATTGGGCATCCTAAGGAAATTATAAAATAATAGTGGAAATAATAAAATAAGATTAGAATACATCATCAAATTTTAGAGGGAAAAAAGAAAAAACTATTTTTTCAACTTGTGTTTTCAACTTATCTCCCTATGGGTTTACTCAAATCTCGAGTGGAAACACTCATTGGATGAAAAATTGGATTCCTCATCCAAGGAGTACCCATGTTGGATACTTTTGATGGACCCTACTACATGAATAACGTGATTGCAATCACGTTTTTTCATGTATTTCTCATTTTTTTGTGTAGGAGGGTCTATCAAAAGTATGAAACATGGGTACTCCTTTTATGAGTACTTAAATTTTGCATCCAATGAGTACTCCTTGAAATTTGAGTAAAACCTTAGGGAGATAAGTTAAAAATACCAGTTGAAAAAGTACTTGTATTATTTTACTATTTTTTTATATTTTTGCCTTTTTACTCCAGAAATGGTGAATCATCCCCCATGGTTGGCATCATCATCTTGAATCCTATTCGTTCTTATAAACTTTATTATGGTTGTACATTTTTCTTAAGATACCCATTTTATACCTCAAAAGTCCCCTAATGGTCATTCCATTATACCTCACACATAAACTTTATCAATAGTTATGATTGGGTATATTACAATGTTTGATGTCATGGCATATTGGCAGGCATGTTGTTGGTTTGTTTGTTTTTTGGGGGAGGTCATGAAGTCAAGCCTACAAACCTTCCCTTTTTCATATCCGCTTATAACTATAAACATTAAATAAAATATTCACTTATCAGATTATAAATTCCAATGTGTATCTTAAAAGTAAAGATTTGTTCCTACCTATACCAAGGTTAGGGGTTCGAATCTCCACCCGATCATTCTGCAGAGGTTAGAACCATTTTTTTCCAATTGGCCTGCAATGTGGAACCATGTGATTGGTCCATGTTGCATTGCAAGATTGGTCCACCTAGCACACAATTAGTGCCCAAAGCCTATTCATTTTCTAATTAAACGTCCATGTATATTTCCACGCTAGATACCATGTCATTATAACACATTATTTCCATTTCCATGTCTCAACTCGAAGATTTTCCACATCACTCTGACTAGTTAGCTCTTATGCCATATGTCTCATCTAAAGCTTGCCACATGTCTACCAATTTTATGCCACTTGTCCTGCAAGCTCAGTTACCATGTCATCATTTGATCTGCCACATCATCATACATACATTACCACGTGCCCTTTGTAAAACCTAACATGTGTCACGTATGTCCTTCCTTTTTGCCTATTTTTGCAAAACTTTCAGAATGCAACAACTTTCTCATATGAAGTCTATTTGAGCCCATTTAAGTTGCATTGGAAATATCTTGTTGAGATCTTTTTCATGGTGATCTTTTTGTCTTCTTTTTAGACAATCAAACTTTGAGGCATCTTAGATCCTCCCAACTTAGACCCACAATGCATTATATTTTATTTAATATATTATCCAAAAGATCCTAATTTAGAGTAGGTGAATAGGAGTCTACAAATCCACATTATTGAATTTTAGCCTCGCGTGCATGAATGGATTTGGGAGTCTTGTATATAGGGGTAAGAAATAGTACAACCCTATGGAGGCCCAGATGGGCATTGGGCCGAACTTGTCGTCAAGAAGTGGATATGAGGATTCAAGAGTGTAGAAATGTTGATACAACTTTATCATGCTAGATTGCTCACTAACCAGATAACAAAGAAAAATATTGAAAACAAATAGGGGAGGGACTGTTGGGCCCCATGCCTGACATGACATAACAGTGATAATGTGGAGGCCATGTAAGTACCTATGATGAAGCACTAGCCCCCTTATGTTGATGTGGTAGTGTCATGTGGGAAACAAATGGATTCCATATGGGACACACATGGAAGTCGCATGGAAACACCATGCTGACCTGCCCAGTATAACTGGTCAAACATTAGAAGAGCATAACTTTTAATTCGAGATTCTTATTTAAATAATTTTTTTCACTAGTAAGGTCTTAATGAACTAAATGCCATGGTGGAATTTTCTTTGAATTTCAATGACATTGAAAAAGGAGCCTTTTGTAACTCCATCTTCATAACAAACCTTGGAGGTTAGGTTAATTCAACACGTAACACCTCCCACATCTCGAGAAAGTACAAGGGGGTGGGGGAGTGTTACATAGAATATGAAATATTTTCTCTAAAAGACATGTATTTTGGGGTTAACCATTGGAAACTAGTAAAGCTAAGGATATTGAACCCTAGCAAGATGATATTTTTAGAATGTGAGGGCTTATATTTATCCCTCACATACACAAGCTCTTTAATTTTGAAATGAACTAAGGATTCCCTAAGCCTTGGATGCAGAGTCTCATTGTACCTATATTTAAAAATGAGGATTAAATTATTGCGTATAATTATAGCATAATTGTGACTATACACATTTTAGTCAACTTGTATGTAATTATTTTGGAGAAGAAGATTAGCCTATAGGTAGAAATTCATGGTAGTGGAGCTAAAGGTCAATTTTGGTTTAAGAGATATCATTCAATTGTGGACCACTTTGTTTCTCTCATCATCATTGCAAATAAATGTCACAATAATAAAACAAATCTCTTATGCTGTTTTGTTTACTTTAGAAAATATTTTGACACTATTCCGAGGAGAAAGTTATGGAAAAGGATAGAAGAGATAATGGCTCCTCTTGAATTAAGGGTAGTTGTGACAAAGTTGTATCAGAATGTTATTTCCATGTTTACGTAACACCCCTTTTTAAATCCCATGTTTTGTAATTGTTATTAAGGCTGACAATGATAGGATGACCAACATGAGTATTTTGCAAAAAATTGATTGACATAATTATTAATTTTTATTCAATATATTACTAAAGCTAAGGGAGAGAGCAACCAACTTAGATCCTAATGCATGAGAAAGAAAGTTGTGAAGGTATTTGTGGAAACATTTTTCAACCTAAACTTATAGTCGTATTTTTTTCCCTTCCTATGCATATTAATCCTCACAATAAGAAGGCATCCAAAACATAAACGTGGTGGAACATAAAAGAAAACATACATACATACATATAGATTAGATAGAGGATTGACATATAGAGATTATTGCAAGTAAGCTATATGCATAGGCCATTTTAACTACCAACATGCGATTAAACATAGAAATTGACATGCAAGAAAAGGAAACCCATTAGTCTAATTACAAACATAGGCCAAGGGGTAGTTCCTTCACGCTTATCATGAATGTGTTGTTTCCATCATGTTTCCAAGTGTTGATTATTTTTGTCGAACTCTTTTGGCTTGCACTTGTTTTCTAGCCTTTCCAAATGAAAGGGGAAATTGTTGGAAATTAATACTTCATAGGTGATAAAATGCAGTGAAAATTATTGGATTGAAAACCCTAATCACTTCATGGTCATGGTTCCTTGCAATTCACCTACTTTTTTTAGGAATGCGGTGGTTGTTGGTCATTATTATCCATATTGGAGACCCAAATATTTTCTAGTTGCATGATTACATTCGTATGGATTTTTCTCACTAGCATGCAAGCAAAGCCAACCTATAGGTTAAATACAAACATATGCCAAGTTATTACACATATTAGAGACTTATATTTATTCAAGTTTACAAATTCTTATAGTTGTAGGGATTTTTTTACTAGAATACAAGCAAATCCATAAACCTACAAATCAAATGATAAATTTTAGATGTCAAATTTCTAAACCCATGCCAACGCGCATGCTACAAGAAAAGAAAATCCATAAGTTGAATTCCACATATCATGGATCCATTAACTAAACCCACATGAAACCACAATATCTACAAAGATTATCAAGCTATTACTTAAATTACACATAAAAATTCTTCAAATTTAAGAATTTGACAAATGCATAAATCCACATTTAAATAAAAGAACATAAATAAGATGAATTACCCTATCAATAGCTAATTAGCTAAACCTATAGAAACCCACAATAATTACAAACATTACCAAGTTGTTGAGTTAATCAAAAGTAATTGTAAGTCAAAATGATTTGATTTCCATTTGTAAAAAAACCATTTCCAATGTACAAGAAAACCCATAAAAGGCATGCAAAGAAAACAAAAAAAGTCAAAATAACCATATAAGATGTAATGTAGCTAAACCCCTAGTAAGTCAGGTCATCTACATTTCCAATGTACAAGAAAACACATAAAGCCCATGCAAAGAAAACAACAAACTTCAAATAGTCATATAAAATATAATGTAGCTAAACCCACAAGTAACTCAGGTCATGTACAGCGCAACATGGTCCAGTTGAAAGAAGCATTGCCAATTAATCATATCATAGGTTAATTTAGATAAACACATACGAACACATAATTTACAAATAATCACTCATAATAATTATAAACAATTACTCATAGCTAGAAATGATTTCTAAGAAAGTAAATTCCCTTCAAGAATTGGAAAGTAAATTCCCTTCAAGAATTGGATGTGTCAGAAATAATTTATAAGCAAGCAAATTCCATTCAAGAACTAAATGTATTGAAAAGCATAATAGAAGTTCATAAGATAGTAAGAGTGAAATTATGATACATAAATATTCAAATGAACAATTACTGCATATGATTATTTACTTTACAATTTCACAATAAAACCGACCAATGTTTACTTTCGAGAAACGCCTCATAATATTCAATTAAGGTAGAATTCAAGATTTCGACAGGGATAACAAAATTGCAACAAGAAACTTTCATTGCGAATGAACTACTCCAGTATTATTAACCTTCAATACGTTAAAAAAAATAAAAAAAAATCAGCGACTATAAATTGAACATTAAGGTTGATTTTCTTTACAAAACAACATAAAGAGATATTATTATGCATCTTGTTGCAAATGAAGTACTACACTATTAACTATTCTTAACCTTCAATAAGTAAAAAAAACATGATTTCAGCCGCTATAAATTGAAGATTGTTGACTTTCTTTACAAAACAACATAAAGAGATGTTGTTATGCATTTTCAACATAAAGAGATATTGTTATGATATATTGTTATAATATATCATGTTAATTTACTCAAATAGCCCGTTTAAATTTAAATAGCAAATTTATATTTAAAAAATAAATACATCATTATTACTATCCTTACACTATTACATATTTAATTTTTTTTTGCTAAAGCAAGAGACGATCCTTCTATATCATTAAGCCAAAAATAATTTACATAATTTACAACTGTCCACTCGACAAAGTGGACTTAAAACAAGGGTGCTAACCGCCAGTAGCAAGAACCCCCAACCTGATACATTTAACCGACAAACCCTTTAGAATACCTACCCTAAACGCTCTGACTAATGCCTAGCTGGGCGATTGCCCGTGTCAGCACTCCCTCAACCTCCCTTTATAATCTTGGCTTTCCAATCCATGTCCTAATCCGACGGCAGAGAAGAATTTCGCACCGAGAAGGTGAACAGAACTTAACTCCCCGGCCCCACGAAACTGCTCGATCAATCCTGATCGTTGATCCCTACCAAAAAATCCGATGGCCTAAATGGATATCGCACAGCCCAACATGCCGAACTTTAGCGTGCGATCAGGGTAGTTTTTCAACCGGCCCCACTGCCACGTGGAGTACACTGAATGGGATCACTACAAAAAAGGGAAAATTGCTTCCCGCTCGCGAGGCATGCGATCACCCCAAAACCGCCCTGGCCATGGTATTCCGATCAGAGGCGAATGGATCAGGTTTTCAGGGACACCACGGGTTCCCGGCTTCTGATCTCTCGCCATATCTGCTCTGCCTGTGCCAAAGTGAGAAGAGGCTTCCGCCAGCCTGCTTGAAACCCCGAGAAATAAAACTCCCGCTCAACAACACTGATAACCTGTTTGAGCGTGTTGCTCCGAACTGCAAACCGCCGAAGCACCCCACTCGCTGTATAATCAATTATGTGCACTCCACTGATCATAATGCTTCTGAGTCATCTATGCTTCCCTCCATGGCCCTGCTCCGAAACACCATCCAATCTTCCTCAGCTTGGTCTAGGCACTTCGCCTTTAGTCTGTGCTGAGGTAGCTCTTGCCATTTCATTGCAAACCTATTTTTTGTGCAGTCCACTCCTTGATTGGCCAGAAGATCCACCAGTTTATTGGCCGATCTTCGTACATGTTTAAAATTAACTGTGCGGAGGCACAGAAGGTGGTTGTGGATCCGTTGAAAGATCTGGATCAGCCTCCAGTTCCTTGATGCCTTTTCCGGTGTCGTACCCTAGCTGATTCTCTTGACTGAGTTAATGATTAGCTCAAAATCTGCTTCAAAAATCACATTGTGTCAATTATCCTAAATCAGGAATTCTAAACATTGCTCCATAGCCATAACTTCTGCCATATTATTGGTGGCTCTCCCTAGGTGACCATAGAAAATGAACAGAATATTTCCTCTTTCATCTCTTAAAACCCCGCCATGACCCGCATTACCCGGGTTGCCCTTTGAGGCACCATCAATATTGAATTTCAAAAAACCCTTGGGGGGGTGCCAAAAATCAAGCTCAGAGTCTCTAATGAGAATCTTCCTTTCCAGGCTCTGAGGATTGAGACCCTATAACCCTAGCTGACAGAGAATCCTCAAATCTGGTATCGAAGGTGGATTCTTAGGGAGATTTCGAACAATAGCACCCACTATCTCCTGAAGTTATTTTAAGATCTAACCCAAAAGGTAAAGGGATGGTTTTTTTACATCCTTGAAAATTATGTTATTCCTTTCTTTCCAAATATTCCAGATAATGAAGATGGGCGTAAGAGCCCAAGCTAAGCTGAGGACTTCATTATTCGAAAAATTACTTCTCCATTTCTTTAGGGTGTTGATGATGCTCCCTTTGTCCCTATCTAACTGTTGGAAAATGGAGGCGAAAGAATCCCATAACCTGGAGGTAAAGGTGTAGTTGTTGAGAAGGTGCTCCATTGTTTCCTCTTGGGCTTCACATAGCTGGCACCTGGACAACCCCAAAACACCCCTTTTTCGAATGTTATCCCAGGTCAAAATCTTCCTATGCTGGACCAGCCACATGAAGAGTTTAATTTTCATCCAGCCTTGATGCCTCCATAGTCTTTGCCACGCTTTGTCCGGAGCCTGGGAGGCCAAACCAAGGAGAATGATTTTAGCTTCCTTAAGATTAAAGGTGCCCTCATTGTTGTTGCCCCATCTTAGCTGGTCATCCCCTCTTGACACTAGAATTTTCCTTCGATCTAACTCTTGCCTTAGCATTTCAGCTTTAACTTTTAAGGGGTTGTCATCCCTGAAGTCAAATTTCCTCCATATTCTCCATTTTCCTGTGTTGTTGGTTTGATCCCAGAAATCCTTTACTTTGGATAATCCTTTAGCATCTGCCTCTACCTTAAGCTCCTTCAATTCCTCTTTTAATAGAATGGGTTCTTGTTGCCATCTGTCCTCCCAGAACAGAGCTAAGTTTCCCTCTCTAATTTCCCAGAAGCCGTTATCTTGGACTAGGCCTCTATTAACCCAGGCCTTGTTCCAAATGTGTGATCCCTTAATATTTCCATCCATTCGTATATGGTCATTACTTTGCCATGTGCTGGCATATTTTTCTTTCCAGATTGTGGCCCAGTGAGCTTTTGGTTCTTTTATCCAGTGCCACCATAATTTAGCCCCTAAAGCTTTGCTTGAAATTTTAGGATCATCCAACCCAAGACCCCCATGTTTTCTAGGTTTGCAGATTTTTTCCCAAGCTACCAAGGCCCATTTCTTCTTTTCTTCCCCCTTGCCCCAGAGAAAGTCTCTTTGAATGGTTCTGAATAGATGCAAGACTCCTTTAGGAGCAGGGAGAGCAGACAGCATGAAAACTAGGATTGATTGAAGAACAGCCTTAGTGAGCACCAACCTGCCAGCCAAGTTTAAGGACCTCATAGTCCATTTCCTTATTTTGTCTTGCAATTTATTAATCACTGGCTCCCAGATGCTCTTGTGTAATGGCTTAGCAGTTAAAGGAACCCCCAAATCTTTTGAGGGGAGAGAATCTCTTTGGAAGCCCAGAATTTTAGCAATGTTCCTTTGAATGGCAATATTAGTATTGAAGAAAAAAATCTTAGATTTGGAGAGATTAACTTCCATACCTGAAGCCCTGGCAAAGTCATTTAGAATTTGTTTGTATGCGAGAGCTTCTTTGACTGTGGGGATTCCCTGCAACATGGTGTCATCCACAAACTGTTGATGCGTCCAAGCCTGTCCCCTATCAGAAAGTTGGAGACCTTTGATTTTACCAACTTCTTTTGCATGCTTGATAGACCGACCCAGTCCTTCCATCATGAGGATGAATAGAAAGGGTGAGAGTGGGTCCCCCTGTCTGAGGCCTCTAGAAGGAAGAAAAGTTTCAGATGGAGAGCCATTGACCAGAATTGAGAAGCTGGAGGAAGTGACCAGGGCCAAGACCCATCTCACCCAGTTGTGATCAAACCCAAAAGCAATAAGAATTTTCCTGATATAATTCCAGTTCAATTTATCATAGGCCTTGGCAATGTCCAATTGCATGATCATACCAACCTTTCTGTTGCTAGTCAGAGAGTGTACCACCTCATGTGCTTGAATAATATTATTAAGAATTTGCCTTCCTTCCACATACCTAGATTGTTCCATAGAGACAAGGGTAGGAAGGAGAGGTTTGAGTCTATTGGCCACCACTTTTGATATAATCTTGTAAACCACATTGCATAAAGCTATCGGTCTAAATTTGTCAGGAGTTTGGGCTGCCTCCTATTTAGGGATTAGGGGCGATGAAGGATGTGTTTAGAGCTTTCAAAATATTTCTATTCATCCTAGAATCTTCTACTACATTCAAAATATCCTATTTTACAATATTCCAGCAAGCCTTGAAGAAATAGACATTGAAATCGGTTGGGCTAGGTGCTTTACTATTTTGCATTTCTTTGAGCACTTCACGGATCTCTTCTTCTGTCACTGGCTTGTTAAGGTTGAAATTGTCCTCTCTGGACACCAGCCTAGGTATGTGTCTAGTGAAGTTCCTAATGGAGTTTTCTCTGTCATAACATGTTTCCTTAGCTATGCCTCGAAAGTGCTTAACAAGTACTTCTTCTATCTCTACATGAGAGTTGTGAAGATTACCTTCCTCGTCCTTGATCACTGAAATTCTGTTGTGAACTCTATTCGCTATAGTGGATCTGTGGAAAAATCTAGTATTTCGTTCTCCTTCTTTGAGCCATTGAACCCTGGATTTTTGCCTCCAAAATATTTCCTCTTGTTTGCATAAATTCTCCCATTCTTGATTACATTTGGTAGCCTGATCATTTCTAGCTTCATCGAAGCCATCTATGATAAGGGCTTGGTTGAGTTCCTGCATTTCACTCTCCACAGCTATTTTAGCCTCAAAAATATTGCCATGTTCATTCTTATTCCAATATTTGAGCCGGAGATTGATGTGTTTTAGTCTTTTCTGAAGAAGGAACATTCTTGTGCCCTGAATGTTCAAATCTTTTGACCACCATTTGGCTATGTTGCTGGTGAAATTTGGATGGGAAAGCCAGATGCTTTCAAATTGAAAAGGTCTGTTCCGGGGTGTACCAATACTTTGCACCTCCAAATGAACCGGCCAGTGATCTGAGCCTCCAAAGGGTAGAATTCTTGCTGATATTTCCTTGTCATTGAGCATAAGGTCTTCTGATATCAGGAATCTGTCTAATTTTGAAGCCACCTGAGCCTCTCCTCCTCTTTTGTTGTTCCAAGTAAATATGCCATTACTTGTAACAATATCCACTAACTTCATAATATCTATAAAAGTCTGAAGCTTCAGAGAGTCTTTACTTAGAACTCTGGTTCCTCCTTTTTCTCCGAAAGTGATTTGATCATGTTGAAATCCCCTCCCAATATCCAAGGAATGCCTGAATGTCTATCTCTGAGATCCTCCAGAGAATCTAGAAATTTGAGTTTACCCTCCAGTCTTTGGGGGCCATAAACATTTGTGACCAAGTAGGTTTCCTTATCTCCTACAAGCTGTATGACCATTGATAAATATTCTCTAGATGCCTCAGCATCTAAAATGTCTATTTTCTTTGGATTCCAAAGGGTGAGTATACCTCCTGATGTATTCTCTGCTTTGACTTCCAGAAACTCATAATGATTGAGCCATTTGCTATGAATCTCTTTTAATTTTTGAATGAAACATTTGGTTTCCTCGATGAAGATCACATCCGAAGCTATTTGTTTCATTCTATTACTAATCAATCTCTACTTTCTTTTACTACCTAGACCTCTAATATTCCAAGAAGTAAACTTCATTATTAAAGATTGGTAAAGGAGTAGCTAGTTAGGTCTTTCATCTTACCTGAGTCTATCATTAGCTTTCCACATTCCATCAATAGTTCGTTCTACCTTTTCATGCCTCTTTTCTTTCCTGGGTTTCTGGGTGCTAATCCTGGTGTGGTCTTCACCGTTTTTACCTCTTCGCTACGCTGCTTTTCCTTGTTTCTCTGCCTCTCCGGCCCTTCGCTTTGGGTTTTCCATATAAATCACTGCTAGACTCTACTGAACTCCTATGGAGGTAAAGAGTCTATCCCTTCCTTGGTTCCTTGAATCAAGAAATCCTCCAGATCTAGATTCTCTTTCTCAAGAATATCCTGAAGTTCTTGGTCCTCCGTTTCCATCTCACTTTGGGTCATCTCATGATCCATTTTTGTTTCTGCATCGCTCACCATCCCCTCTGTTTGCTGATTTTTATCTGGTGTTTGATCCCTATACTCTTCTTTCCCTTCCTCCATTAAACCTTCTCCCTTCGTCTGGTCTGCAGTTGTTATCCCTTCTTCCTCTTCCAGAACTTGGAACCTGTTTTGACTGGCTTGTTGCCCTTCAGATTTTTGTGTCTTTGACCCCCTCTTGCTTCCTTTTCCTTTGCTTGCCACTTTGTGAAAGCTTTCAGAGTCTTTCATTGTGTTAGTTTTACTCTTATTCTCTATTTTAGTGAGAGGGCAATCCCTGAATAGGTGCCCATGCTCATGGCATTTGCGACATCTGAATGGAATATGTTCGTAATCCATAGTTTGCACCCATTCTTCATCAAAAACTTCCAAGATTACCTCATCTGGTAGAGCTCCAGAGAGATCCATCTCCACACATATTCTAGCAAAGGAAGTGTACTTTCCCCTCCTAGTGGCTTCAGAAGCTTTGAAAAAATGTCCTAACTTATTTCCTATAGCCGATAAGGACTTTGTTTGCTAGTAATCAAGTAGAAGAGAATAGAGTCTTACCCAAACTGAGACCGAAGTAAAGGTCTCACGTTCCAGGACAAAATTCATGATCCATGGTCTCATATAGAGACTTGCTACAGCATAGAAGTAGGGCCCGCCTTCAAAAACTCTATCCTTATCTTCGATGTTTGCAAATACCACAGTGAAGAAACCCTTTGACCCAAGGTGTAGTTCAATGCTTCCTTTAGGTTTCCAGTGATATTTTATCCACATTTGTAAGGCTTTTTCAGTGGGCCATAAACCCATGAATTTGCAAATGATTGCATAAGTTTGCATATGGTCCCTATGCGCTTGCAGAGCAGGCTCATTTAAAACAACTCTGGGAGTTACAGCAGCTTTGGGTTTACATGGACCCATGTGTGCTTTGTTTTTTGTTCCCTGTTCCTTGTCTTCTTCCTCATTGTCTTTAGTGATGTTGTTCTCCTTTGACTTCTGTCCATCTTGTTCCTCTTCACTAATCCTATTCCTTCCCTTTGAAGGGCCTCTGTCATATTCCATTGGTTTTTTACCCCTGCTGGTCACAGCCTGTTTGTAGGAGGGAGTGGAGCTCCCTCCTTTGTGTCCTTCCATGGAGAACCGCCCTTGCAACAACCCTAAAACCCTAGTTTATTCGTCCTCCATCGCTCCCGCTCCTATAGTCGACTGGTATTAGTTCTTGATCTCTCAAACACTATTACATATTTAATGTCCTTACCCTATTTCATATTAATTAACAAAGCACAATTAAAACAAAAAATTTCAAAATAATATAATAAAAAAATCATAATAACATTAAAAACAAAATTTTCAAAATAATTCAAACATTTAAGAAATATTTTAACAAAATTTTAATATTAATTAAACTTATAAATAAAGTATGTACTTTTTAAACTTTAAACTTAGTTAGTGATTAAAAAATTACGCAAGATGAATAAAACAGGCCATTAAAGATGTTCTGTCACACTAAGGCAACAAACAATTAGGCCGAATACACATAAATATATTGCAAGCGGAGTGATTTATTAAATAATTTTAATATTTGTCTTTATAATATTTAATGTTATAATTATATTAAAGTTAACAATGATTTATTTTTAAAAAATCTTATTTAAATTAAAACCGTGTTTTATTTTTGAATAAGTTTTATTTTTTAAATTAAAAGGAAATTATTTTTTCCAAATTTAATGTTTTTAAAATAATAATAAAAATCAACATTTAATAAAGAATAACATGAAATAATTATCTTTATCAATAATTAGCAATTAAATTATAAATATAATTAATAATTAAATTACAATTTTTTATTATTTAAAAAAAAATTAAAGGATGATTTAGCATCACACTTACATCTTTATCATTTATCTTTGTCATACCTAGTTAAGCCTTCTTGGAAATATCCTGGAGTACTTACGGCTTCTCTTCAACAGTTCGCCACCTCTTGGTATTGATGAAAAGCTCTGGCTAAGCTCCTGAGGAATTTTGGAGTTATCCTACTATCGTCTCTAACCGATCCAGCATTATCCTTATGTTTTCAACCACTTCACGGAGAATGTTGGCAGACTCTATGTCGATTTCAATGCATGGTGTTTTCAAACAGGGGTACTCTAACTAGGCGGAGGAATTGGCCAGATTTCGTTCATGTCTGGAAAACTTCCAGCTCTGGCAATTGACAATTTTGCCACCCTTCAACATTAGTTCCTCCGTATTCAGTGACAGATTCGGGTGGTGAATTGATTTCGACAAATTTAGGTGGTGCGCTGATTTCGACAAATTCTTTGTCACATCTCGCCGCTTCGATGCACTATATGAGTTAATGGAGGGAGGGAGTTGGTGCGTGGTATCTGAATTTCCATTCCTCCTTTTCGAATTCGAGCAAAACTGCACACAGAACACTCTGGATTTCTTTGCATCTCACCAAGCTCCTCATCACCAGGTGACAACACGTCTAGCAATAGGCGACAGGCTCTACATCAAGCTCGAGCTCTCCAGGAGTAGGAAATTTCCATTCCTCCCTTTTGAATTCAAGCAAAACCACGCACTAAACTCTGCAGATTTCTCTGCATCTCACCAAGCTCCTCATCACCAGTCAACACCCTCTGCATCAAGCTTGAGCTCACCAGGAGTAGGCTCTACATCTCACCAAGTTCAAGCTAGCATAATTACTGGTAAACCCAGACACATAAATGGAGATCATGTCGTGCATGTAGTTGTGGTAGATGTAAAGGCAACACCCTAACCACTCTAAATTAGGTTTAATGATCTGTCTATCAAATCCATAATATACTGAAAAGTAAATGCCCAGCTTCATTTTTAATATTTGAGTGACGATGACTAGATTTGCAATTCATCAGACAAGATTAAAGCTATAAAAGGTAGCCTACTTCAATTTTTTCAAATTTATCCGTAATTTTATATAGCAACATGAAGTAAAGTTAAATAGACAAAGGCAGACATCAATGTCACCGTCGTCATTTTCTACTATCATAATATGATGGTGTCAAAACCGTATGCTTATATATTCTACAATCAATAGGCCACCCATGTACCTAGATCGAAGATAACTTGCACTAATGGTTAGTTAATGGAAACGCCCACTGCAAATAATCCCTCGCTTCTACATTATACAATAATAAGCACCATAAAGAGACCTAATGAGCTGCTTATAGTGATAAATAGGTCTCCATCCCCATCGAGCAAAAGAAATCAGTGTCAGAAAAAGATGATTGATGGACATTTGCTTCCCATCTTCCAATTATCCTAATCTAGGGGAAATTTTTATATATAAAGCTACCAAGGTTCCTCATTTCCCCTCCTTTTTTGGTGATATCAGGGCATTAAAAAATAGAAACCAGTTCATTCATACAGAAGTTGATTGATGAACTTGAATCTCCATCTGACCAGCTTTAGATGATGAAAAGAAATATCCTAGACAAGTTTTGTTCTCTGCTTATACTGAAAGTGACATCTGTTCCTAGTAATGTGTTGTGCAAAGCTCCTTGAGAAAGCCATTTGCTGATGCACATAATTGTCAAAAAAACATTTTGTACCCCTCGAAATTAAGGGTAAATTAAATTAAATTTACATAACTGTCGCTAGTAGTAAAGACTCTAAACGAGACATTTAGAGAAGAAAATTTCATCCTCAATAAGTAGTAGGGATACTTATTGTATTATGGAGAGCAAGGCCTAGCCATATGTAATACCAACTATCAACCCAAAAACCCTACTCAACAACCACATCAACTGAGAATACAAACCACAAATGGGTAGCTTGTACTCATTGAGTTACTAATCTCCTTTTTGGCTTTGATCAATATGGCAGAAACCTCAGGTATGGAGGAGCAAATGAACTTAAGCACATCTGAATACAAATTGGCCTCCACAATCTGCCACTCTAATTTTCCCAAGGCAACCTATCAGAATAAAGAGTTCTACCACAATATCTGAACAATCCACGCAGTTCAGGACAGCCATTAGGATATGGAATTGAACGATGAAAAGGATCACGTCCTATTTTTTTCCTATGTAAAGGTCCATAACATCCATATGAATGTTTTTGAAAATGTTCTCTCACCAATGCTTCGCCTTTTAATATTGTTGTTGCAGATGATGGTGATGCACGGGTCCCAACATAGAAGAAACGAATGGTTGAAAACCTAATGCTGATCGATGAAGCTGTGCTGCCTTTATGCACATATAAACTGGGCTACCTTTCTGCAAATATAGACTGGTTCAAATGGAAACTAGACATATGTGCTAGAGGTGAGCTCTCAATAAATTATGAGAAGTAATAAAAATGAAAATCAAGAACAAAATACACTCCACTAAAATCCCAGGAATCATAGAACTTGAATGTGTCTCTAAAAATGGGTACATCTAAAACTTAGATGGTATTCAGGCTCTTGTTGTGATTGCAAAATAATTTGCAAGATGAAAAATATGTTCCCATGCCAACAAAATCCATGCACTAAAAACATATTAATAGTTGCCCTTCATATCAGTGGAGAATGTCTCTAGGAAAGGTACAATAGTCATAATATGCCACCTGAACACCTGAACTCATTAGTCTAGAATTTCAGTAAGACAAAACTTTAGCTAAAATTGTAGGACAACCTAGTAGGAGGAATCAATTGTCTCTATTTAGCCAATCAGGGCAAGGTGAAAGTTCTTTCTCTAGGCTTAGCATTTCTAAGGGATCAAACTACTAGTAGGAAATATGACATTGTAACAGCCATAGGGATACTTATATCTAACAATATCGAAAGCATTCAATTTGGTTCTTATACTCCAACAGAATTTGTCAGTCAGTCTTACATTGAATTTGTGAAAAAAATTATCTGCAAGAATGACATTTTTGTGACATGTCCGAAAATAAATTATCTTACAAAAGAAAGACATTTGAAAGGCATGAAAGGAAAGAAGAATGGAATGGTTTATGACTATTCAATTGATTAGCAATTAGTGGAATAGATTAGGAATAGATAACTGATTTTTTCAATTATATATCACTAAAAAACATGTTGAGTATTAAGAAATACATAATTGTCTACTTGTTTAACATGAATTTATTGTTATCTTATTTTCCATGTTTTTGAAGTGTAAAAAATGGTGCAAAAGTGACGTTTATGCATTGAAGTTTACTACTTTCCAAATCTAGGTCGAGCAGTTGTTAAATTTGTCCTTTACAATATGGCAACAAATCATTTATTTCATGGAAAGAGAGAAGTGACTGGAATTACGACAAACAATGAGGCATATTACATTGCCCTTGTTGAAGGGCTAAAAGAGGAAAAACATCATGATGTCAATGATATTGAAGTCTTTACCAACTCGGCGCTAATATGTAATCAGATGAAAGGCACCTATTGGGTTCAGAAGGACAATTTAAAACTCCTTTATAAGGAAGCAATAAATTGGAGTTGTCAATTTCAATATTTTACCATCAATCACTCTGTAGACATTGAAAATATGTCCAGTGATATAATGTCCAGAGCATTTTTAAGCACATATGTAGATGTCAAATATGACATAGGATCACCATCCACTACAACAAAAATCATTGATCACCATCAATATAGATCCCCAGTATGTGAATGGGTTGTTGTTATCATTTTTCTTGGGTATATCATAGCATGGTTCTTTCACTAAATATGACCATGCTAATGTTTTATTTTTCCCCAACATGCAGCGCTTACGGTTTTTTGTATAGGAGACAAATTTATGGACAAATGTAATATATTCCATGTATATGGACAAATGTATTTTGAGAAAAGTAACTGGTTCATGGTTTTGTGATTATCATTAATACATTATGGTGTTGTCTAATTGACTTTTATCTTTTACATTTTTGGCTGAAATCTTGTGATTTGTTTTTGAAGTCAAATCATTATTTGATTTGTATTTGTCTCAAAATATACAACTATTGTTGGTAGATTTCGCCCTGTAGCTCCATGGACATTTGTTAATCTATTCATATTTCAAAAATAGTTAATAACATCCAACATCCAGAAATGAGGCCTGATATATCAGAGATTGTTAAAATTCTAAAAGGAGAGATGGATGCTCCAGGTCTGCCACTACAATTATCACCTTCTCCTCCTTGCATAGTCTTCAATAAATCTAGGTAAAAATTGAATACAAATGTTGGGAGTTTCGATCGATTTTCCATAGTTTCTCGGTTCTTTGTTTTCTATTTTGTAATTTGTTTTCAATTTGGTTACATGAATTCAATACATTTATAGGTTACATGGGTAGCTACCTCTTGGGACTTATTGACTCCCTCAAGGGCAGTGAAATATTTTTAAATTCTCACTTTTCCTTTTGAAATGTGATAAAGAAAGTAATTACAAATTTTCAAAACGTAAGGCTGACAACTGTTATAAGATAATTGGGTCTTTCACTTGGACTCCCATGATCTCATGGAGGTATGTTGCCTAGATTTAGAAATGTTCTGATATCATCTTGATTCTATTGGGTAACAATAATTCGATAGTGATATGATAATCTGTTGTAATTTGGGAAGAGTATCCACTTATTTCCTCAATGAGACCATGAATGAATTCAAAACTATTTATTGTTTGGAGAGTTCTACAATATGCTACTTTAGGGTGTCTTTGGTGGGCTTATTAGTGAAGATGTTGAAAGGAATTTCCCTAGCATTCAACATCTCATCTTTCTCTTTCAACTTCCTCATCTGATATCATATCTCCCTGTGATCCAATGGAGGAAAATATATTCATTCTAGTCAAACTTTTAGCTAGGGAGTAGTTCTGGTGGTATGGGGCAACTGATTTGGAGATATCCTTTTCCAATTTCCTTTGAATTTTTAAGGCTTTGTTAACAACAACATAGACATAAACTAGTTCTTCCTCACTAATTCTAGTTTACATTTTCCGTGGTGCATTAGGATAATATTTGGGCCATTGTGCCAATTGATTTATAATGCTCAACATTCCTTTGAGTTGAATACCCTTTTCTTTGGTTGATTCCTAGAGTGGTAACAACTTGGTAGAAATATTTTGTAGCTATTGGATATGTGGGTAGACTTGTTTGACCATATTTGTATATGACTTCTGTACTTTATAGGCGCATGCCTGATAATTTTCCATTTTCGTACCTGCTTTCTTTAAGTTTATATTTTTAGCCCTTAGAAATATGTTATGTTGCTCCAACTCAGTTATGTGTTCATCCCTTTACTTCATAACTTCCAAGACACATTTTACATTTCTTTCTGTAACTTGTGAAAAACATGTGCTTGTTGAGGCCATTGTTATTGGGTCTTCACTAGTGTCAGGTATTATGGCTCTTTCTATGGTGATTGACACTGAAAGCAAGTGGAGAGTTGATAGGGTCTTTTCCTTCTGCTCTAATATATGTTTAGTATAGGATCATACCCAAATATACCCAAGTTAATGATTTTCCTTGCCTTGGTTGGAGTGATGCCCATTTCTTTTACCAGTAAGTCACTGCCTGTAATAATGGTTGCTATTGGTTGAACCTGGTCAATATCCATTGAACTTGCACCATTTTGGGTATTTGGTCCTTGAATTTCTTGTAGGGCTTTGAGAGCCTCTTTCTTAGCCTTGGCTTATGCTTCTTATTGGTGCTTCATTTCTTCATCTTCATGCCTTCTTCTCTCTTATTCTTCTTTTATTTTCTTCTCTTTTCTATTTGTATTCTTTCTTTTTCCTTACTTTTAAGCTCAATATCTTGAGCTAGCTTGTTTAAGGTTCTTTTCACGTGCAATATTCTTTGTTTCTAGATGGGAATTTGGCTTCTTGGAAAGGGATTCCTTCTTGGCTCAGGATCTTTCTTTTTCACTTTGGGAGGAATTGCATCCCATTCTAAAAATGACCTTGGAATAGTTCAATATTTTTCTTTGTTTCTCTTCATTGGTCCAAGATTCTATATGATAATCCCTTCTATATTTTCATGCTTTGCAATGATTTTTTACTATAGACTTGGGATCATATATATGGAATGTAATATCCCCAAAATGGAAAATATTCAAGGTGTTAGACTCAACTCTGGCTTCCTTCATATCCTTCAATTGGTAGGATCTCAAATGAAATGCCATGTGTGGTCATGGATTATTATTATCCTATGAGAGTGCTCCACCTACCCCTGTATATACTTGATATGCTATCTCTTGCAAGATTACTTTTTCAATGATGAATTTGGGTAGAAAATGGGGAGTTTTGGTTTCTCCAAATATCATTAAGAATGTTCCATCCTTATCCACAAACTAGTCCCCAACTGTTAGCACTACTTCTCTAGCTTTTTCTAACATGCATACTGGGTAGGTGCATTGAATAAGACTTTATAGATGGGGATTAGGAAGTCTTGGAAGTTTTTTCCATAAGATGGGATTTAGTTGGATTCCCAACAAACCTTGCAATATATGTGAAGTGATTCTTCCTAAATCGTTCATTGTTGGACAATGACAGTAAGGCATGCTTTACACAGAAAACATATAAGAGGAAGGATGCCATGAAGAATTGAGGTTGTTGACCCTCCTATTGGTTCTAGGATTGCTTGATATTATCTTTTAAAGAGAGAGAGATGATGTCAGCCCAATTGAAATTTTTTCTTGCAACTACAATGGATTGCATTAGAGGTACCCATCCTTCATTGAATGTCTTTGCATTTAGTCAACTGTATAGTCTACACATTGTAGTGGGTATTAACTAGAAGGGGGTCCTCAACATATAAGTTGGGTATTCCTTGTTGGGCCATAACCTAAAACATCCCTCATTAATCCACCATGTTTTCATTAATTCCTTAGGCATGATATTGAAATATTTTAGCCAATCTTCTTCTAGAGTTATTTCTTCAGTAGGGAGCTTACATCAATGTCAGAAGACTTGAAGGAGGCAATGGGTATCCCATGATTATATTTGATCATGTTAGATGATCCAAAATAAATAAACTATAGTTTAATTATTTAGAGTATATTTCAGTGCTTATACACACGGTAGGACAAGAGGATGTTCAACCACCTTGTGTAGCCAATACCTTCAGACACAACTATAAACTTTGGAATATAGGTCATCCTTCGTTAGATTTTCCCTCTGGAAAAATCTGTATACTTCTTCCCATGTGTATTTTATGTTTTGGACCTCATGGATGAGAGCTTGAAATATCTTTACAATAGGGATCAGGCAAGTCTTTGTATTACTCTGGCTCTACTATGCTTGTAGAGGATCCCAGAAATGAGGCCTGATATATCAGAGATTGTTAAAATTCTAAAAGGAGAGATGGATGCTCCAGGTCTGCCACTAGAATTCTCACCTTCTCCTCCTTGCAGAGTCTTCAGTAAATCTAGGCAAAAATTGAATGCAGATGTTGCAATTTTAATTGATTTTCCATAGTTTCTCAGTTCTTTGTTTGCTATTCTACAATTTATTTTTGAGTTGGTTCTTGAATGTACCATAGCTAAAGGTCGAGCACAAGTCTGCCCATTGTTCACCAAATCAAGGTATTTTCATTGAGGTTTACTGCAAAGTTTTTGTAGCAATTGTACCATCTCATTTTCCAAACAGTAATTCATGTATCCTATGTGGACATTAGAACAATAAAGTAAAAAATTAGAACATCTTTACTTGGTCCCAAATCCTTAAAGCATCAATGTTTTGGTTTAAATCGATCTTCATTCACTTTTAGACTACCTGGTTGATGCAAATATGTGTTTTGGATTTTCAATGAGACATGTATACAACCTGTTAATTTATTTGACTAAAATTTTCCCTCGCCTATCAAATTGACAAGTTCTGATGCTGACTGTATAAGTAAAAACGTGACAAGCTTCATGCAAGAATCCTTTCTTAGGGCATATCTATCTCAAAAGTTAATTTGAATGAGATCAACGAAAAATGGGATCTTTCAATCCTCCTATCTTCGTCTTCAGTAATGTACACAAGAGATGCAGATTCTTAGGAAATACAATGATGTCTCAAACTGAAATTCTAGAAGGCTAGTACTTTCTTAGATTTGATACTACTTAGTTCAAGGAAAGAAAAACATTGAGGTTACTAGGCAATGTATCATAATGTTTATGCTTAAATAGTCTTTATGGTGACAATGGCCTTCTTATGAAAGGTTTCATGCTATTTCTTGAGTTTGTTGTGGGAGGCCTCTTAATGCCATTTGTAGATTTGCTTGAAAAATAGCTTATCATTGTGTCATTTTTCATAGCGTGGTTCTCTTTCTTCAGGCTTAGGTCTATAGCAACTGTGCATAGTATTCTGCAATCTCTATGCAATAAAATTCCTTGGGAATAGAAGGTAGTTCTACCTTTTCAAATGACAAAGGACAAAAATAAATTAATTTCCTTAATAGTAACATTGATTTATTCATTTCTTGTGCTGAAAATTATGATATTTTTGTGCTCCTATTTTTTTTAAGATAGGCCCTTTTCTGCAACTGTGATTACTCTTCTGAAAAAGCATAAAAGCTATATCTTGAAAACAAGCAAAGGCACCATTAGACATAATTCAACATTCATGAGATATGGTGGTGCACCAAGAAACTAAACATTGTCTCAATTCACAAGTATTATCCATGAGAAAAATTGCTAGAGTGCAAGTAGAAAAATTGCTAGAGTGCAATTATCCTCCAAAGTAGAAAGCATTCGAAGACTTTAAATAAAGGGGCTACCATTGGAATGATAAGTACAATGATTGCAACAGATCTGCTTTAGTGACATAAAAAGGAAGATATCAAAATGGAGTGGAGTTGAACATCAAAAGTTTGGAAATATAACAGATTGCTAGCAAGAAATTCACTGCAATGGATTTCATTATATTCAATTTATTACAAAATGCTAGAAATGTTTCCTCAAGACTATGGAAACTACCACATTATTGAATAATACTTTTGTGGTGTTTTCAAAGGATCATTTCATGTAATGATAAGATACAACTGGAAGTTGGAAAACCATGGACTAGATAAAATACAAGCCTTCAACCATGACCATCACTTCCATGATGTGTTTTACAACAAAACTTATTTGTATAGTAGACAAATTTCCAACCAACCAACCACAATAGCTACCACCCCTCCCAACTAGCCTGAACTATAAAAATTTAGTCAACCAGATTAGAAGTTATCTGAGGATCCTAGATAAACATTGTGTGCTTGACTAAGAATTGTGTGCTTGGAAAAAGACCATATTGTGTGCTTGGCTGATAATTGTGTGCTTGGAAAAACACCACATTGTGTGCTTGGCTAAGAATTTATGTCTTCCACATTGAGGTTCAATGCATGGACAATCCTGGTTGGAAGCAGAACTATAAAACAACCTGAAAAAAAGAGTGTCTACATTAAAATTTTGAAAATTAATCAATACCTGTATTATCCTAGTAGACCAAAAACTATATGTGACTAGGAACTTCAACACGCATATATACACAAGCACACAAGATTGAAATAAACACTTTCACTGAACACACAACTTATAGATTTAGCAGGACCATGTAACAACCGACCTTGATTTGCGCAATAGGGCAGTTCACATATTATGACAGGCATAAAAGGATAGAACATCGTTCAGTGAAAATCAAAAAATCATGAAGAGGGCATGTTAAAAATAACATAGCAATCTACTACGCTATCCTATACTATTCCATGAAGGAAAAATCAACCTGATGAGGTCATGAAAATCCAACGAGATCTCTGACTAGAGGCAAGGAATCAAAAATCCAACAAAAAAATGCAATGATAAGGTTCAAATCTCATTGGTCTTTGACCATTTAACCATAACTTTATAAAGATGTAAAATATAAATATATATAAATCTAATAAGCACCAAACCATGAACATAGGTGTGAGAACATAGAAACTACATGTTTAAGTATAAAAACATGTTGCATGAACATAAATAAGTAAAGAGATTCTATTTGACAGCTAGCATGATGGATAGGGAAAAAATATATGCATGGGAAATGAACCCATATGATGGTCCTAATATTTACAAAAAAATCACCTTCTCCTTAACCATGAGCAAGCATAAAAAGGCATGTAAATCCCATGACTTTGACATAGAAAATACAGTTAACACCTTAGTGGGGGAAAGGCGTTGAGGACTAAACTTTGTTTATGTGAAAAATGCATGGGAAGAAACATAAGCACTGACAATGATCATATTTGGCAATCCTAATCTTAGATTGAAAAAACCCTTTTTAACTAAACCATGAAAAATTATTGAAGAGAATGTAAGGACCATCAACTTGGCATGCATATAGAAAATAAAGTTACACCTTAGTGATAGAAAGGTATAGAAGAGGATCTATAAAAAATTTAGTGACCATGAACAGATTATGAAAATGGTATGTTCAGAACAACATAAAAATAGGAAAACATATATAGAATTATCATATGAAAAAAGGAAACCCGCCCGACAAGGCCATGAAAACCTAGCTTATCTATTCTTTGTGCATGCCTCATTGGTTCCCACTAGAGTTGAAGCCTTTCCATGGATTATCAATCATGGTAGAAGATGATGCTTCTCCACTTGTTTTATAGTTACCTAGCAAAGTGTCATATGTTAGCGCAATGAAATTTGCTAGAGAATCAAGGTATACGTGCACACACAATGAAATAGAGTGTCAAATGTACCTAGCATGGTGGGTAATGTTGGATGGTCTTGCATCTCCCTTTGGTCTTGGGTTATCGCCATGGTTGGGGATTGTTGTATTGCTATAAAAATAAACATACCACATGATAAAGAATGGCGATAATTAAATACTTAAATTTAAAACCATGACTCTATTCAACACATGAAACTAACCTGGAACCATAGACAGGGCATTATTTGATTGATGTTGTCCTCTCTTATTGAGGTACCAAAACTCAAATGGTTCATATTTTGATGGATCAACATTTAAATCAATTTCAAAACCATTGTTTTTTATGTTTCTTCTTCTTTTCTTTGTAGGCCTAAGGAAACTCTTCTTCCTCTTCAAATATGGATCAGGAGAACCCAACCCAGGTGTGAAGTCAATATCAGTAACGTGCAAATTATCGGCTTCATCCAATATTTTTTTAAGCATACCAGTCCACTTATTTGTCTTCGTCAATGTAGTAGGATGGTTATCTAAAATGAGATATGCATAGCTAAACAACTCCTCCCTTGCCAAATGAAGTGCCTCAGCATCTACATCAATAGTATTTGTGGCCATAAGAGTAGAGTCGACATCTACATCATGGTTTTTAGGCTCTATATTAATCTTAGGTGGGTCACTGCATATGTTATCCTCTGCATGTTGATAAAGCAATGGATTTGAATTATCTGAGTGGAAATACAACCAATTAACCCTTATGGCATGCTTACAAATGTTTCCACGGATAGATCATGGACATTCACACATTATCAAATCCGCACGATACCAGGTGACAAGGTATTTTTTACCTTGATCTGTCTGACTTCTCACCCAGTAAGCACGGGTTATGCTCTCATGAGGACAAAAATTAGTATCCAAAATTTTTCTTGCTCGTTCCACTGATGATTCTAGCTACTTTTCTCTCTTGTAGTTGTTTAGAAATCCTTCTTCTTTTAAAATTTCTTTGAAACGATAACAAAGTTCAATTGTTGTTAGTAGCATATGCAGTAACCAAATCCATCCTCTGGGCACATTTTTTCCTTCTATCAGATAGAAATGTTGTTTTTAGGTAACAATGGTATGACTCAATAGAATTATTGGCCTCCTGATTTGCATGAGGAAACTCCCAACAACCTTTCACCCACATACCGAATTGTAAATAGAACTATGTCAGTCTCACTATATTACCATTATAGAAGAAAAAAATGCATATAATACGAAAAATATGTTTACTTACGAATATTATCTCCAGTGACACAATTCTTGTGGAAATTGTCTAAGAAATTCTCTTCATTTGCAAATTTGATAAAAAATTGATTGATTTCATCTTCCACTTCATAATTGAGAGTGTGTTTCATGATGAAACCTAACTCACTCAACATCTCATTGGCTTTTATGGAACTAGTGGCCAACCGATTGAAATTTTTCAACCAAGCCCTTCGTACATGCCAAACACATAATATCACATCACAACATGTGATCCTCCTACCATATTCAATGAATTTTAGTGTTCTATTTTTAGAAAAAATGCAAGTTTGGTTATATCATTACAATGTTAAAGTTACCTCAAGGTAGTGATTTCAGCTAGTGCATCATCAACCATGAAAGCATTGATTTTTCAATCAGGACGGGTTTGGAAACACTTGAGAATGAGCTACTCCAACAATATTCCAATATCATCTGATGTGTTTCGTGATGCCATGACCCATGCAACTGACACCCCACTTTGTTGTTCATCAAATGCCACGAGTGTATACAACTGATACTATCATATTCAACGTTACATAAAGTTAAATACAAGTTATTAATCATTTTTAATATATGCAACTTAGATAAATATATTCAATCAATCATTGGCATCTGGCTTACCCCATAATTATTCGTATTAAATGTTGAATCCATGGATATTAAGCTATTGTGCCATAGCTTGACCATTCTCTCCAACATCCACTTTGTTTGAATCTCTATTATAAAAGGGACCTCCACACCATTGGGCTTTTGGTAAAACAAAAAATCTTCCCTGTGCTTTTGATACCAAAGGTTTACACTAATTTAATCTTTTTTGTGAAGTTGAATTTCCCTTCGCCAACCTATTATAGATATTTACAATATCTTTCGTGCATAAGAAGAAATATATATCTCGAGCTACCACATCCATGTCAACATGTCTCTTAATGTGGGTTCTATACACTATATCGACAGGCACTCCAAAAAAAACAACTCTTTACATATGCAACAACGTCCCTTAAAAGCTTTGGCCTAGGTAAGGTCCTGGTCTCACCTGAAGTGTCACTATGAACATGAAAAGCCCAACCTTCCCCATCTTCATGTTCATACATATTGAAAGTTAGAATTGCTCTATCAAGAATTTCCTGGATAACTTTCAGAATAAAATGGCATTGGTAACCCCTCTTCTGCACAAATGATGTCCTTTGTTTAGCCGGAGGATCTCCTCTTTTGTCCTCTGGGCCAAATGAACAATGGTAACTACATCGAAAATTTCAAATGCTAATACATACAAAGAAAGATAAACATGGTTTCAATACATTTTTTAAATGCTCACATTTCATATTGCAATGCAGCATTAACTCTTTATTTTGGTTCTTTGTTTGTTCTTCGTATGAATTTACATCGAGCAATAGGATTTTCTTCCTCTTCTTTGATAAAGTCAAAAACTCGTCCTAATGGGATTACGACAACTCGATCAATACTATTGTTTTTTCGATTTATTTCTGTCCAAACCAAGTCTTTAATAGAGAAGGTCATTTTTCCTTTGAGGTCTTACACCTCAAGATCCATGATATATTTCCATTTGCTTTGCTTGCCCATTTTGAACTACTCTGGTCAAACAATATGCAAGGAAATCAGAACTAAAATTTCAATCTTAGCAATTTTTCCAACATATATATAAATATAAAACCTCTTTTATGCTTTTTTTGAGGTCTGAAATATCAATCACTCTTAGTTCAATATTAGAAAAATATTAATGTCTTTAGATCTGTATTCTACATGATAGGAATTGTCCTAAATAAACAGTTATTTCTCCCTATAATTATAATGTTTGTGAAGGCCTAAAGAATAGACTTCATGCATATTTCATATTCATAAAAATCGATAGAATATCATAACATGCCTCATTTTTTATCATCTGAGATGAGGAAGCTCAAAAGAAACAATTGTGTTGATTGAGCCAATGACTGAGTCTATGATGGAACTAATATGTTTGATACATATTAATTCTATACACATTGAACATTAATTTCCAAAATATGAAATTTCTTTGGATTTATGTTTCATTCTTCCTTACAATTTTTATTGACAGTGAAAGCTTTTGATCTAACTCCCAAAAACTGTCACAAAATTGTCATTCTTGCAGATAATTTTTTTCACAAATTCAATGTAAGACTAACTGACAAATTCTGTTGGAGTATAAGAACCAAATTGAGTTCTTTCTATATTGTTAGGTAAAAGTATCCCTATGGCTGTTACAATGTCATATTTCCTACTAGTAGTTTGATCCCTTAGAAATGCTAAGCCTAGAGAAACAACTTTCACCGTGTCGTGATTGGCTAAATAGAGACAATTGATTCCTCCTACTAGGTTGTCCTACAATTTTAGCTAAAGTTTTCTCTTACTGAAATTATAGGCTATTGAGTTCAAGTGTTCAGTTGACATATTATGTCTATTGTACCTTTCCTAGAGACATTCTCCATTGATCTCAAGGGCGTCTATTAATATGTTTTTTAGTGCATGGATGTTGTTGGCAGGGGAACATATTTTTCATCTTGCAAATTATTTTGCAGTCACAACAAGAGCCTGAATACCATCTAAGTTTTAGATGTACCCATTTTTAGAGACACATTCAAGTTCTATGATTCCTGGGATTTTAGTGGAGCATATTTTGTTCTTGATTTTCATTTTGATGGCTTCTCATAATTTATTGAGAGCTCACCTCTAGCACATATGTCTGGTGTCCATTTGAACTAATCTATATTTGCAGAAAGGTAGCCCAGTTTATATGTGCAGAAAGGTAGCACAACTTCATTGATCAACATTAAGGTTTCCCACCATTCATTTATTCTATGCTGGGACCCCTGCATCACCATCATCTACAGCAACAACATTAAAAGGCAAAGCACTGGTGAGAGAACAGTTTCAAAAAGATCCATATTGTTGTTCTGGATCTTTACATAGGAGAAAAGTAGGATGTGATCCTTTTCATCGCTCAATTCCATATCCTAATAGTTGTTCTAAGCTGTGTGTATTGTTCGGATATTGTGGTAGAAATCTTTATTCTGATAGGTTGACTTGGGAAAATTAGAGTGGCAGGTTGTGGAGGTCAATTTGTATTCAGATGTGCTTAAGTTCATTTTCTCCTCCATACCTGAGGTTTCCGCCATATTGATCAAAGCCAAAAAGGATATTAGTAACTCAATGAGTACAAGCTACCCATTTTTGGTCTGTATCCTTAGTTGATGGGGTTGTTAAGTAGGGTTTTTGGGTTCACAGTTTGTATTACATATGGCTATGCCTTGCTCTCCATAATACAATAAGTATCCATACTACTTATTGAGGATGAAATGTTCTTCGCTAAATGTCTCGTTTAGAGTCTTTACTACTAGCAACAGTTATGCAAATTTAATTTAATTTTCCCTTCATTTTGAGGGGTTCAGAATGCTTTTTGACAATTATGTGCATCAACAAATGGCTTTCCCAAGGAGTTTTTCACAACACATTACTAGGAACATATGTCACTTTCAGTATAAGCAGAGAAAAAAACTTGTCTGAGATACTTATTTTCATCATCTAAAGCTGGCCAGATGGAGATTCAATTTCATAAATCAACTTCTGTATGAATGAATTGTTTTCTGTTTTTTAATGCCCTGATATCACCAAAAAATGAGGGGAAATGAGGAACCTTGGTAGCTTTATATATAAAAATTTCCCCTATATTAGGATAATTGGAAGATCGGCAGAAAATGTCCATCAATCATTTTTTTCTGACATTGATTGCTTTTTCTCAATGGTGATGGAAACCTATTTATCACTGTAAGCAGCTAGCTAGGGCTCTTTATGGTGCTTATTACTGTATAATGTAGGAGCGAGGGATTATTTGCAGTGGCCGTTGCTGTTAACTAACCATTAGTGCAAGTTATCTCAGATGTAGGTACATGGGTGGCCGATTGATTCTAGAATATCTAAGCATATGGTTTTGACGCCATCATATTACGATAGTAGCAACTGACAATGGTGACATTGATGCCCGCCTTAGTCTATTTAACTTTACTTCATGCTGCTATATAAAATTACAGATAGATTTGACAAAATTGAAGTAGGCTACCTTTTATGGTTTCAATCTTGTGTGATGAATTGCAAATCTAGTCATCATCACTCAAATATTAAAAATGAAGTGGGGCATTTACTTCTTAGTATATGATGGATTTGATAGACAGATCATTAAGCCTTACTCTAGAGTGGTTAGGGTGTTGTGTTTGCATCTACCACAACTACATGCATGACATTATCTCCATTTATGCTTCTCGGTTTACCTGTAGTTATGCTAGCTCAAGCTTGGTGAGATGCTGAACCTACTCCTGGTGAGCTCGAGCTTTATGCAGACCTTGTTGTTTTTCACTAGACGTGTTGTCACCTAGTGATGAGTAGCTTGGTGAGATGCAGAGAAATCCATAGAGTTCTACACACGGATTTACTCGAAGTCGAAAAGGAGGAATGGAAATTGCCTACTTCTGTTGAGCTCAAGCTTGATGCAGAGCTTGTCATTAGACATGTTTTCACCTGGTGATGAGGAGCTTAGTGAGATGTAGAGCAATTCGCAGAGTTATGCACATGGCTTTTCATGAATCCAAAAAGAAGGAATGAAAATTCAGATACCATGCACCAACGCCCTTCCTCCATTAACTTGGACAATGCATCGGAGTGCTGAGATTTGATAAAGAATCTACTGGAATGAGCTCACCACTCAAATATGTCAGTGAATATGGAGGAATTAATGTTGAAGGGTGGCTGAATTTTTTATTCCTGGATCCGGAATTTTTTCCAGGAGGGAACGGAATCCAAGTACTTCTTCCGCCTAGTTAGACTACTTTTAAATATTGTCTCCGAGAAAGTTGTGTATGATCACACAATATCATCGCGAATAATTAACGATATGAAATTGATTAGTGTGGAATCATTAGTATGAAATTGATTAATGATATGGAAATTTTACCAGCATTAATTTAATCTCAGAATTTAACAATCCATTTAAAGATTCCTCACAGTTGGCACACTATGGGGTCACGCTTCCAACTTTTACATAAAATTTCCATGGATATCTGAAAAATAAACGTCCATGTGGTGGTTCCCATCTGGGAATCTAAATAAAGATGACATTGCTTTTCCGACTACAACTTACTTTGGAGATCTAGCCAATCCTTCTAGGTTATGCATAATGGAATTGTGAAGATCATCTCCAGCCCATATGGGAAAAGCAAACACATTTATTATGAAACAGAGTGTACACCCAATGATTATCGTAGTTATCCTCTGATGTGCCAATTTTAAAATGTTTTCAATGCGAGAACTAGAAATGGCTACGAGATTGAAGGTGAGAATGAATATGACCACCTCGTAACCATGATTGACCACTGGAAAGAAACTTTAATACGTGCATGTTTCAACTACATCGACAAGAGAAAGGAAACATAAACATCCGAACCTGAAGAGTGTAGTGTCGAATGTACCATGAAAAATTGTATTTTTCATTGCTAGGATTGACAATGTATCAGCCTAAGGGAAAAATTGAGGCAACCGATATAACTTGTTCGTAGTTTTTCCCTATAAGTTCTACAACATACCTCACCCCCACTCCCGACAATCCCATTAACAATGTGGAAAAATATTTGTTCAAACTTTTTCTCAATGCAGCGCCTACACTATCTCATTAAGGTGCAAAATATTAAATTTATTATTGTTATAGGCAAGAAATCATCATACCAAAATTCAAAATGTGTGTAATATACCAAGAGGAATTATAACACATCTAAACTTGAGTTATTTTATTGAATAATACCCAGACATATTTTTTTTAATAATTACCTATGGTGAATTCGAAGACCATAACGAAAATCATGACAATCCATATGGCTTTAAACCAAAATTGTCAAACAATGTCCTCACGAAATAAAATAGAGACACAAAAGACAATGTAAGGCCAACTTTGATGGAATGGATAACTCTTTGACCAACATCTGCATCCACCTTCCAAATCATTCTGTTCACCGAAGGGACAAATCATCTTCATAGGTGGAAAGCTTGAAAAAAATTCCTAACCACAAGGTTGTATAAGGTCTCTTGGATGGTATCCGCTTCCAACCATTTTTCAACACTAATGGGTTGCCAGTGAATCGTCGTTCCCCCCAATTGTTGGAAATACAAAGGAGGATAGGCACAAAATAACACAAATAACTCACACACACAATAACATGAGATGCAACTCTTCTATTGATCACACAAAACTTGATTAATTACAATGAGCCCAGTGAGGGGTATTTAAACATTTTTCGACTAGTGACTCACCTAAAATATCTTGACATGCAACCACACACTAAATTTGATTATGACTTAGGTCGACTTGACTCAACTTGACTTATTTAACAGACTCTCTAATTTTATCCAAGACTTCATGCGGGAGTAATTAGATATTTTAAAACTCCCCCTTAATTATGACCGCTAAACTAGGACATGACTCATGACAACTCAAACATGCCTGCTCATATATGTCTCAACTATACTTACAACACCCAAATTTATTCTATGAAACTCAAACACATCTTTTGCTAATGACTTAGTAAATATATCAACGAATTGATCACTATATTTACAAGGCTTCAAGTGAACTTTTCCATTGCTGACAAGTTCTCTAATAAATTGATATCTAGTTTCAATATGCCTTCTCTTTTGATGAAACACACTATTTTTGGATAGTGCAATTGCTGAGGTGTCGACACAATATATTATTGTTGATCCTTATTGTTTCTACTTTAGTCCACCGAATACTCTTCTTAACTACACTGCTTAACATGATGTTGATGTTGCTGCTACATATTTTGCTTATGTTGATGAAAGTGTCACAATAGGTTGCTTCTTAGATGCCCATGAAATCACACCTAAACCAAGATGGAACACATAACCAAAAGTGTTCTTCCTATCATCCAAATTGCCTGCAAAATCACTATCTGTGTACCCAATCAAATCCTCCTTCTTTGTGCTTGCATACATTATGCCACAATCTCTAGTTCCTGCTATGTATCTCAAACTTCTTGCTCCTGCTCTCCAATGTGTGTCTTTTGGAATCTCCATAAATATGGAAATCAAACTTAGTCCTTGAATAATATCTGGTCTTGTAGTTGTGACATACATGAAGCTTCCACTCAAGATTTTTAATAAAGTTGGATTGATATATGATCCTTCATCATCCTTACTTAACTTTGTACCTGTTGCAACTAGTGTAGGGACAGGTTTGCAATTCTCCATCCTGAATCTTTTCGGTGAATCTCTAGAATATTTATTTTGACAAATACAAATTATTTTTCAGATTTCTCAACTTCTATGCCAAGAAAATATTTTAAAAGTCTGAGATTTGTCATCTCAAATTATTTCTTCACGGTTTCTTTAAATTCATCCAATTCAAAATCACCTATATAAATCATGTCATCAACATATAAGAAAACAATCAAATGTTTTCCATGCTCATTTACCTTTGTGTACAAGGTAGGCTCAATGTTTCTTCTGAAAAATCCATTCTTGATCATGTAGGTTTGAATTGTGCTATACCAAGCTCTAAGCACTTAATTGAGTCCATAGAGCACTTTCTTCAACCTATAAACATTATTTTCTTTACCTTCAACTTCATAACCTGGAGGTTGTTGCACATAAATTTCTTCTTCTAGAATTCCATTAAATCTGATATTCTTTCCACTTGTTCTGAGTTGTTGTGGCTAGAACTTCTCTTATAGTATCTAATCTGGCTACCGGAGCAAACGTTTCTCCAAAATCTATTCCTAGTTGCTGTGAGAATCCTTTTGCTAGAAATCTTGCTTTAAATATGTCAATTTCACGTTTCTCATTCAACTTTGTCTTGTACATCCATTTCACACCAATGAGATTTTTTCTATTGGCAAATCAACCAAATCTCATGTATCATTATTTTCAATAGATTCCATTTCTTCATCCATGGCTTGCACCCAATTTCATCTTTGACTGCTTCTTCAAACGAAGAAGGTTGGAATGACAACAATCTAAAGTTTGAACTGATATCCAAATCATCATAAATATCTTTTTGACTTCTCATTTTCTTTTCTTAACATTGCTTGATTCATCACCTAAGTGATTGCTAGGAGACTTCTAATCTGTTGATCTACTTGAAGATCCATCTTGCTCAGAAAATATTGGAGTCCTTGCTGGTGTCTTCTCTTGTGATTCTTATTGCTCATTCTCTGCTACATCGTCTTCCACCAATGATGCTTGTCCATCAATTTTTTTGTCTACAGTCCCATTCCATGACTCTTGTTCCTTGAACACCACATCTCTGCTAGTTATGGTCTTCTTGGTGACATGGTTATACAATTTTTAAGCTTTTGACTGCTCACTATAACGAGTAAATATGCATTTTCACTTTCATTATCCAACTTACCTATTAGCCCTTTCAGCACATGTTCATAAGCTACACATCCAAATACTCTGAGATGAGATACATTGGAAGACATACATGACTATGCTTCTTCTGATACTATGTTCATCACACTCTTTGCAGGAGATTTGTTTATCACATAAACAACACATGCAACTACTTCTTCCCAATTAAACACATTTCTTCCTTTCAACATGCTCCTTGCCATGTTCATAATTCTCATGTTATTTCTCTCTACTACACCATTATGTTGTGGTGTGTATCTAGTTGTAAATTGTCTTCTGAGTCCATGTTGTTTGCAGTAATCATGGAATGCCTTCGAATCATATTCTCCACCACGATCTGAGCTCAATACCTTGATCTAATGATCACTCTGGTTCTCTGTTAAGACTTTGAATTCTTTGAAATTTTCAAAAGTTTCTGACTTCTTCTTCAAAAAGTAAACCCAAGTCTTTCTACTATAATCATCAATGAAAGTGAGGAAGTAACAGCTTCCACTAATCAACGGTGTCCTCATAGGTCCACACAGGTCTGTATACACTAGCTCAAGAGGTTGTTTTTCTCTGTATGCAACTCCCTTAGGAAAACTTTCATGGTGTTTCTTTCCCAAGATGTAACACTCAGAAGTACTAGCAAGTTCTTTGATAAGAGGTAATCCTCTAACCATTTTTTTTTGTTGCGACGATCTTAAACCAGAAAAGGGCAAGTGTCCAAACCAAAAGTACCATAACCAATAATCATTAGAACATGCAACTATAAACAAATTTACCTGATCACTATAATTCGTAAATAGATGAAAGAGTTTGGTCCTCATCATCTCCACCTTTGCTATCAACTTCTTTCTTGGGGGCTTCTCATATATAACACATGAATTTCTTTGAAAAATAACTATGTATCCTTTCTTCATCACTTGACCAACACTTGTTAAATTATGTTTCAGACCAGGCAAAAAATATACCTCTGAGGTTGTCTTCGACTCCCGCTGCTTGGTCAGAATGTTGATAATACTCAGTTTCCATATACATCTATAATATTGTTAGTCCCCAACTCTACCTCTGTCTTTACAGATTGATCCAAATTTTTAACCAAATTCTTATTTCTTATCATGTGGTTACTGCAACCACCGTCTAATCGCCACACCTTATCAAAAGGTTCATGAATGGTATGGAAAGCTAGGAACATGGAGTTAGTATTCTCTATAGTGAAAATAGATCTCTTGTTTGATTGACCAACTATCCTCTTCCTGTAATCACGGGCATAGTGACCAAATTTATTGCAATAATAACATCTCACATTTCATTTTTCAACTCTTTAATTATTGTTGAAGCTTATGCTATTGCTTCCACTTTCATGTTAATGCTCTTCTCGGCCATCTCTCTGACCACCATGTCTTCCGCCTCATCCTCTACCTCTCGATCTATTTTAGCCTCAACCTCTGTCTCTTGAAATAGAAACCTGACTTTTGAAAGTGGTTTCTAAAGTGGGATCCTTATGTCTGTCTATCCTTGCCTCATGTGATAGAAGTGATCCCATAACTCATCAACTGTTAATGATTCCAAATCCTTGGCTTCTTCTATGGATGCTACTGTAGCATCAAACTTGGTAAAAAAATATCTGAGGACCTTCTCAACCATTGTTTGATATTTAGTATCTTCACCACAAATTTTTAACTGATTTACGATAGTCATGACCCGTGTTCTATCTCTTTCATTTGCAGACTTTCAAAATATCTCCTAGTGTTATGCAGCTTAACAATATTGACTTTATCCTTACCTTTATATTTTGTCGTGAAGGTCTCCCATGATATCTTTGCTGAAGACATGATCATAATATTTTGGAACACTGCCGAGTCCACTTCCTGTTAGATAAGCTGCAACGCTTTTGCATTCTTATTTTTGTCTTTCTTCCATAGTTCCCTCTCTGCATTAATGAGATCTAATTCTTCTATTTCATCTTTAGGTTCTGAAACTTCAAACTGGACATCGTCCCAAACATCATGATCCTTCAATGTGATCTCCACATTAATGGCTCAAACATCATAATCCTTCTCTATAAATGGTGAGAACTCGGGACGGAAATTTGATAAAGCCATGTTTTAGAAAAAAAAAATACTCCTTTCATAAGCTTTGCAAAACCCTTTTAAAAAAACTTATTTTAAATAAAATCCTTTTAAAGACCAAATTTTTTCTTAAAAAAAATTCATAAATAAACACTTTGCAAATCCCTTTAAAAAACCTTTTGTCAGACCTCTATATATATTTTTTATATATAAATTCTATATAAAGTACTATGGTTAAATGTTTACGACAAAACTCACAAGTCCTTTTACTTTGTAATAAAAAGGAGCTTTAGAAAACCCACCTTTTTAGATCTTAAAAACAAAACTTTTGCATAAACTTTAAGTCACCACTTACGAAATCTGAAGTCCAAAAGTCTACCCATGAATTTCAACACGACCTTTTAACACCATACGTGACTTTTCAAAAAAATTATTTTAATGTTTTAAAGCTCACGTGGTTTGTGCACCTTTGATTCAATAAATATGCACATATTCCTCGATATTGGATGGAAGTGAAGTTTTGATGAAATTGCACGGTTTTTTAATTAACAAAGTACGGATTTTGGACCCTCTTGCGCACTTGTCACTCCTTAATGGTGCATCAATTTTGCAATGAAATTTAAAAGAAAAATTGTTCACCTTCTTCACTTGGCCTACTTCTCAGTGGATATTCTGGCACCACAGATCTTGTGATTCTTCCTCGACTCTGATACCAATTTTATGGAATGGCAGAGGAGGATAGGCACAAAATAACACAAATAATTCACATACACATTAACACGAGTTGTGGCTCTTCTACTAATCACACAAAACTTCATTAATAGTAATGAACTGATTGAGCAGTATTTAAACCTTTTCCAACTAGTGACTCACCTAAAATTACTTGACATGAAACCACACACCAAATTCGACTATGAATTAACTCGACTTGACTCAACTTGAATCAGTTAAGAAACTCTCTAATTTTAACCAACTCTTCATGCGAGAGTAATTAGCTATTTTGACAATATTAACTATTCCTTTCAATACGAGCTTTAGACCTAAACTTCAAACTCGGAGACCTTTGAATACCAGGAAATGTTAATCAACTTATGTTTCGTGATATCACATGAGCTCTTTCTCTCTCTCGAAATTATTTATTTATACAAGTTGTCAAAATAAGAATCAAACTTTATTAAATCAAATCTAAGGAGCTCACGGGTGTCGAACACCACCTAGAGACTGCCACATGTAGAACACGCTCTGCTTACATGCATTACATGAGAGATATTTATAGTTTACACACATTTAGGGAAGTTGAAACAACACCCTAGAAAATAGGAACATAACCTATTCTAAGGTTCGGTTTGAACTATTACTCCATTAAGACATTTCAACATTAATCTCAACACTCCCCCTTAATGGAGAAATGGATTCAAAGATATGCCTAACACTTCCTTAAACATCTCAAATTTGATTCTACCAAGAGGTTTGGTAAAAATATCAATAGCATTGTCAAAACTATTATAATATTCAATATGGATTTATTTTGATTGAAATTTCTCCCTTACAAAATGAAACTGTGTATCGATATGCTTTATGTTCTTATGAAATACTAGATTATTTGCAAGTTTGATGGAGCTCTGGTTGTCACATTTGATCAATGTGCAACCTTCTATTCTTGTCCACCATCAAGGAGAAGTCTCCTCAACCAAACCGCTTCACATGTTGCTACACACATAGCTTGATAGTTAGCTTCTGCAAAAGACAAGGATAATGTGTTCTACTTTTTGATGCTCCATGTAATGACCCCAGATCCAATGCTGAATGCATAGCCTGTTATGGATCATCTGTCATCTACATTTCCAGCCCAATCAGAGTTTGAAAAATCTGTCAATCTAACATCACATGAATCAGTATAAACAATACCAAAATCTAAGGTTCCCTGGAGATACCTCAAAACACCTTTTGCTACAACCCAATGGCTCTCAAGGGGCTTTAACATAAATTGGCTCAATGCACTAACTGCATAAGCCAAATTAGGCCTACTTATAGTCAAGTAGATTAGACTCCCAACTAGCTGTCTATACATAGTCGCATATGCCTCCTCAGATCCATCATCATTCTGAAGTTTTAAATTCTACTGTAAAGGTACTGCTACAGTTGTGCACTGATCCATTCTGAACTTCTCTAGTAAGTTCCTGACATGCCTACTTTGTGACAGAAAAGTTTGTCCAGAATCCATCCAAACTTCCAAACTTAAACAACAATATAACTCTCCAACGTCTTTCATCTCAAAGACTTGTGACATCTGCTCCTTGATTTCTTTAATGATATTATCAACAGTCCCTCTAATGATTAGATCATCTACATATAAAGAAATCAAAATAATCCTTCCCTCTTTATCAAACACAGTATAAAGATTAGGGTCATTTTTTCTCCTTTTATAACCATGTTGCAGGAAAAATGAATCAATTTTGTCATACCATGACCTGGGTGCCTGTTTTAGTCCATACAACGCTTTCTTCAACCTGCAAACTAAATGTTCTTCATCTGTTTGACAAACCCCTCAGGTTGCACCAAGTAGGATTCTTCTTTTAAGTCCCCATTTAAAAATGTAGATTTAGCATCTAGCTGGTGAATCATCCAATGGTGTTTGGTAGCTAAAGCAATTATCATTTTGATTGTGTTTAATTTGCCCAGCTTCATCATAATCTATGCCTTCTTGCTGTGAATACCCCTTTGCAACCAACCTAGCTTTATACTTATCTATGCTCCCATCTGCTTTAAATTTAGGCTTATACAACAATTTTCATCCTATGGGTTGTTTGCCTTTAGGTAGTTTAACTAAATCCCAAGTGTTGTTTTTGAGGATTGATTCATATTCCTCTTCCATAGCAGCTGATGGGCCTCTAAATTAGACATAAATTAAGGCCCATGCCTCTAATTTAAAACATAAATTAAGGCCTATGGCCATCCTTAAACACATTAAACCTCTCTTTTTTCATTAGATAATTTATTTTTAACTTTAATATATTCATTAGGAAGGTTTATGAATAACTGAATATTTGTGCCTAATATTATTTATTTTTTGTAGAATATTATGAAAATATTGGGCAGATTATGAAGAGTTGGAGGAGGAGATAATTTAGGGACTTGTTCCCTACTACTGGAGGATCAATAATAAATAATAAGTCAACAAGATATTATGGAATTATGGAACAAATTGTGGAACTCCAATGCTTGAGAAAATCTAGGAATGTGTTCCACTAATCAAGGGAGCAAATCCACCAATCAAGGGAGAAGATCCACTAATCAAGGGATTTCGGTGGGGAAATCTTCCTCCATCCATGGGGAATGATTACTAATCATTTTGTATAAGTACCAAGTCTAACTTGCCTCTATATCGAGGTTTTTCATTAGTGTTATTGTGGAGAGAGCTTGTATTTTTGCAGCTCCATTGTATTTTCTTGCAAGGATGTAATTCTATTGATGAAAATAATAAAGATTGGTGTCATGTTTAGCTTCTAAATCTTGTTATCCTCCATAGGTCTCTGAGTTTCCTTGGGCTTGGCCATCCCAGGAGCCTCAGAGCCCTTTTATATCATCTTCTTTCCTTCTTTTCATTTCTTATTCACATGCATCTCTAGTTTTTATGTCTTTCTATTTCTAAATTTAGTATTAATGATTTCTTGTTGTAGGATTGAGTTAAATGGTTTATGTAAGTTATTTTGCAGGATCAAAAGCACTATTTCATCCTTGGAAAAGCTTTGGAAGTTCATAGTAATCATTGAGCTACTTGGATTAGTCTTCTTATTCCCAAATCTAGATTGTTGGACCTCCTTTTTAGCAAAGAAAAATAAATTTCTGCTATTTTTTAGAGCATGCTAATGAGCCTCAATTGACTTGATTCCACTTGCATTACATCACAAAAAACATTCTAGTTCATAAAAAAAATTAACCCATTGAATTTTCACTTGATTTGGTTAGGCATTTTTTAGATTTACTAGCTCACTAGTTCTTCAATTCCTAGATTTTCGACTAGTAACGTTTTTATTTATTTTTAGCATGGGTTAAAAGAGGTCTTTTTGGGTGATTACACTTGGAGTGGGGACCTAAGAAATCCTATTTAATAACAAAATGTGTCCCATCCAATTTGGATTTGATTTGCTTGGTCATTAAAACCTCACTAATTTCATCATGTCACAAGGAAACTTCTCCAAGCTTCTTGAGCAAATCCATCCATCTCCCAACTTTGATTTTGAGTTCTAAGTGATCCTAGACATTTTCCCACTCCATTCCACCCATCAAACACCTTTCCTAGGCCTACCATCACCTCCAACACCTCCCATTTTGCTCTCGGCTATATCCTGTAGGTTCACTGTAATTTCGACAAGATCATCCTGTAGGATTCTAGTACATCCTGTAGGTTTTCCTAAAATGGACTGTTTAAAGGCCAAATTGATGGAAAACCTCTAGGAAGTCACCAAAACCCCCCCAAGGGCCTCCCACACCATCCAATTATCTCCTAACCCTTCCAGCCATCCTCCAATGTCCATAATTCACCTGCCACATCACCGAAAGAAATTAGTTTGCATACTTGATTTTGCATGAAAAGACAAAAAAGAAAAAAAAACATATTTATTTCAGTCCCTTGACTTGCACATTAGTGATGTTTGATGCTTCTTACTTCCATGCTTATATAGTATCATTTGGTTCATGATAATTTAGCATTATTGCAAAACATAGTTTATTGGCAGTTAATTAGGAAACTGTGTGATTTAGCATTGAATTTTTGTCTCTTTCCTTGTACTTTCTTTCTTGCAAAAGGTTAAGGTTCCATTTCAAACATTTCATTTTCTGCAATTAGTTTAGGGTTTGACTTCAGTACATGCACTCCATTACATCATGCCAATAAAGGAAGGACACATTGTATGCCGCACATATAGTGTCAACACCTCTTAAGTTTGTACAAACCTTGGGTTGATAATTAAATTCAGTAGCCTTGGGAGTTGCAACATTCTTGTTGCAATACCGAGGCGCATCACTTTTTGGCGCCATTTCTAGGGAGGTGTCAAAGTATGCATTATTGCCTTCCCTAGTTGATTCATTTCTTTTTAATTTTTGCAAAACAAAAAAAAAATAAAAAAAAATAAAAAAAAAATCATTAGGCATTTTTATTTTCAAAAGTAGAAAATTGCATTGCATTATAGTTTTCATTCAATCATAAAAACAAAAACAAAAAAAATCCAACACCAACCCAGCCCCCCCATTTGATCACATGGTGCAGTAAGAGCCATATCACCATTCACTTTTGCGGGTAGAATAAGATGATGACGAAGAATGTAGAAGAAATTGATGGCGGTGATGACAATGAGGAAGATCATATCGGATTTCCCATTCAAAATACTGATGGAAGTGTGCACATGAAGAACATCCCTCTATCTTTTCTTTCAAAATTTCATGGTCTAAGGTCAGAGGATCCGGAAGCCTTTCTCTTTGACTTTGAGATTATTTGTAGATCTTCCGGTTACTTATTAGAAACTCAGAAAATGAGATTGTTTCTGGCAACATTGAATGATAGAGCTCTTAAATGGTTCATGAGTTTATGGACTAATTCAATAAGATCATGGAATGATATGCAAAAGATATTCCTAGAAAAATATAAAGATCATGATCTTAAAGAAGAAATCTTTAGAATGAATCAAAGAGAAGATGAGAGTCTAGAGGATTTAATAGAGAGGTTCATGTATAATCTTAAAAGGGCAAAACTACATCATTTAGGATTCGACACACTAAAAACCCTCTTACTTAGAACAATTAGGGATGAGTGGATTGATCTCCTTAATCTCATATGTAGAGGTGATGTATATCAATTATCATTTGAGGAAATTTGTGAAACATGCCAACACATATCAAGAGTAGGTAAATCAACATCAAGATTGGTAAGTCAAGCTAAACTTGGAAATTTGTTTGATGAATTTAAAACATAAATTCCTAGCAATATAACCAAACAAGTAGAAATGTTAAGCATACAAAATGAGAAAAAAGAAGATGTTTATGTTGTCCATGCAGAATCACATGATGTTAAATGTTGCTCCTCATTACCAAGGTTGAAGGAAGTTCACCGAGAGGACAATGGAGCAATTCAATTGCCAACGAAACAATGTTATGTAGCTCCAAGAGGACCATGGAAGCCTATTCAGCCTGATATGATGCAAGAGCCTAATTCAAAATTTCAAGGTTATGCATATCCACCTCAAAGTAATTGGAACACACCTTTTCCTTGGCAACATTGGCCATCTCAACCCCAAAACCAATCTTGGCAACAAGGTTGGCAAGGAACTTATGGGAGCCATCCACAATATCCTCAATATCCTCCATACCCAACTCCATGTTATCCCTACCATTCACCTCCACCACAACCACAACCCCATCCACATCCATCTCAAATATACACTCCCACTCAACTACCTGTACCACCATTTCCAAACCCACACATTGAAGTAGCTCAGCCCACTTACAATGCTGAGGTACAACACTTCCAAACAACTCCTCTTGATATAAATGGTATTCACCATAGCTCAGGAAGAGTATTGCAAAAACAAGATTCTTTTTATATCATTGAAGGACTACATCCCAAAGAAGAAGATTCGAAAGAGAAGATCAAAGAATCATGGGTTACACTTGATGAAGAGAAAACATCAAAATCATAGATTGAGAGAGTTCCCTCATGGTTACCATCAAATCCTCCATGTATTTAAGGGATCAATCAACAAAAAGAGGAAGACTTGAAGGTCATGGTAGAAGAACACATACAAGTTGATCCAGATCAGCGAGTGGACCAGAAGTATCACAACTATATTGAAATATGGTTCTAGACAGTCACTAAGTTGCAACATCACTCTCTTTCTCAACTATGTTTGATCCTTTCAAAGTCAGATCATTTGGTCTCTGAAATCTAGGTACATGTCAAAGCATACATTTCAAGCCTCCACATCATTTCATATGTGATCTTGATGTGCACATGGCTCCATTGGAAGTATTCTTATACTTGAAATTGATTTTGTTTTTCAAGTAGGATAGGGTAGAAAAAAAATGAAGAGTAAGAGAAAAAAAAATTAAGGCAAAAACCTCCTTGGAGGCGCCTCAGATTGGCTCATTGATTGAAAACCTCCATGAGGCGGTCAATGGGTTGGAAAAAAAGGAAAAAAAAAAAAGAGAAAAAAAAAGAACATCCTAGGTGAAAACCTCCTTTTAGGTGCATAGGCAGACCTACTAGTTGAAAACCTCATTGAGGCGACTAGTAGGCCTTAAAAAAAAAAAGAGAAACAAAAAAAAGAATCCTTGTTCCATGCATGCATGTACTCTCCAACATCCGCAAACAAAAAGAACAAGTTGGTACCAAAAGGAAAATTGGTCAAGCCTAGTCAAAAGAAGTCAAATTTTGACTTTCTCCTACTTCGCTCAAATGCTCCAACAAGGGCAAGGCCATGCCAATCCATCACCCTCATCTATTTTTACCATCAACCCATAATTCTCAATCTTATACCACTCATTTTCCTTTTTGTCCTAAAAACTACAGGATCCTCTGTTTTACTACAGAATACAAAAATACATAGAGTAGAAATTTGTTTTTGCCATAACTTGAAAACCATGAATCCATTTGTCAGGATGTTTCAGAGGGAGATGCATATGGATGTTGGTAACATGCTCAAGCAATTTTAATGAATTCTAGTGCATGGTTTCCAATAAATTGACCTCCATCACCTTCAACCATTTTTGCATTTTCTCAATATCCATGGATCCATTTAAAAATATGTTTCATGGGGAGATGCATATTGATGATGGTAATGTGCCTAAGAAATTTCAGCAAATTCTAGTGCACGATTTCCATGAAATTGGCCTCCATCACCTTCAGCCATTTTTAGTTTTTCTCGAGATCTGTGCATCCATTGACCAAAATTTTTCTATGGCGAGGTGCATAATGATGATGGAAACATGCTCAAAACGTTTTAGCTCAATCCAGTCCACCATTTGGGAGATATGGACAAAACAAGTCGATGTCATGTATACCTACAAGATACAGAACAACACCTACAGGATTGGCAGTGAGCAGTTTTAAAGGAGATCCAAAGGTCAAAGAAGCTCCTCCAGAACTTAGTAGCAACATCAGGATCATCAGCATCACCATCCAACACATGCACATCAACATAAAATTAGCAGCAACATGCATGTCTCTCCGACAACCATTAGGTAGGTATAGGTATGCAATATTCTTGACCTCTTCTCTTGAGCATATTATAGTTAGAAACTTGTTGTCAATGCATGAGAGATGAGGTTTTATAAGCTAACTATGGGTTAGCAGTCTCAGCCACATTCGACTAGTTGATTGCAGCTCACTCCTTCACTCATGCAATGTTGAAAAGTCAAATTATGAAGGGTGATGATTTCAAGGAATGGGGACAACAGTTAAAAGAAGAAATTTTTGCAAAGGCCAAGGTCACCACAACACTCCAAGCCCTCCATCCACTTCATATTCACTATCTATTAATCATTCATCCATCCCATTTCATTCTTGGAAAAAAAAAGGAAAAAGAGAGCACCCTCTCCATTTTCATGAAATTTCCATTTGCATGTCAGCGAGAAGGACAGTGAAAGAGCAAAGGAGGATCACAAAGAGACCCCTGTCATTAACATGTTTATTTTACCACTCATTCCCATTCATTCCTCCACCATTTCTGCCATTTTTTCCACTCCTTTACTTCAGTTTACAAAGGGATTATGTTTTCTACAGGATGATCCTGTATGAATTACGGTGACCCAGAAATCCTACAGGAGGCAGTCCTAAGAAAAATAAATGACTTGCTATGCCAATAAAATGCACCCTAAGGCAGTCCTAGTTCTCATCTAAATGCATTTTGAAGGTGTTAGAGGTGTCAAAATGGCATAACAAAGTAGCAGATGGTTGATAAGGGTGTGGAAGACCTTGCCAAATTTTAACAAAAAAAAAAAAAAAAGAACTCATCTTGAATAAGGGAAACAAAGCAAGCTAATGGTCCCAAGAAACAATGATTTTTCTTTGAAAAAATATGGTTTTGGGCTTGTCCTTGCAGAGCTTACAGCCAAGATTCTTAATGCACAAGAGAAAGGCCACCAGGGCCATGAATGAGGCACAATGAGGTCATTAAGTTTCTCAGAGGATGAGCAACACTTTTAGCAGGGGGTATGATCGACCTCTAAATTAGACATAAATTAAGGCCCATGCCTCTAATTTAAAACATAAATTAAGGCCTATGACCATCCTTCAGCACAGTAAACCTCTCTTTTTACATTAGATAATTTATTTTTAACTTTAATATATTCATTAGGAAGGTTAACGAATAATTGAATATGTGTGCCTAATATTATATATTGTTTGTGGAATATTATGAGAATATTGGGCAGATTATGAAGAGTTGGAGGAGGAGATAATTTAGGGACTTGTTTCCTAATATTGGAGGATCAATAATAAATAACAATTCAACAAGATATTATGGAATTATGGCACAAATTGTGGAACTCCAATGATTGAAAATCTAGGAATGTGTTCCACTAATCAAGGGAGCATATCCACCAATCAAGGGAGCTGATCCACCAATCAAGGGAGCAGATCCAATAATCAATGGATTTCAGTGGGGAAAGCTTCCTCCATCCATGAGGAATGATTCTTAATCATTTTTTATAAGTACCAAGTCGAATTTGCCTCTAGATGGAGGTTTTTCATTAGTGTTATTGTGGAGAGAGCTTGTGTTTTTGCAGCTCCATTGTATTTTCTTGCAGGGATGTAATTCTATTGATGAAAATAATGAAGATTGGTGTCATGTTCAGCTTCTAAATCTTGTTCTCATCCATAGGTCTCCGAGTTTCCTTGGGCTTGGCCATCCTAGGAGCCTCAGATCCCTTTTGTATCGTCTTGTTTCCTTCTTTTCACTTCTTATTCTGATCTGAATTAGATCATTGAAAACTATCAAAGTTTCTCTGACTGTTTCAAATTATGTCAGACTTCAAAATCTTTTAAACAATGAGCTACCAGGAAGGACCTCTGGACAATGGCAGTTGTATCCAGCACGGAACAACGAGGACCCTCGGTCAAAGCACACTGACCGTTGGCCCATGGAGACCGTGCAGTGGCACAAACTAACAAATGCGGAGTCTAGATTAGAAAACAGAGGCCATTTCTGATGCGCGATTAGCGCAAGCGCTTTCGTAGGATAAAAACCTCAGAGAAGGAAAAGCCCCGGCACCCACTCATTTGAAAAATAGGTAAAACCATGGGAAAAGCGCTAAAACCGACAGGCGGGTCTTGCGCTTCAAAACCGGCAGAATATCGAAGTAATTTCGGGCGGTAAGTGGGTTTGGTAGGGGACCAAGCGATGCCATACATCGAATGACGCGTGTCTGGCGGATGAGAGAGAAAATTTCTCTCATCGTGGGCTAACGGTTGAGCAACTTAATCGCGTGATAAAAGCGAAAACCATAAGATCTGGGAGCTCCAGATCTAACGGGGGAGATTGCGCCCGATGGGAGACCAGATTTGGCGGAAGAATAGGCTGAGGCATATGAAATTTGGGGTCCGACATGACTGCTAAGCTAGAAGATGAATCATTTTACAGCATAACCAAAATAAAGACCGTTCAAGAAAAAGTTGACACCCAATTCGTAAGGAGACAAGTGGCCACCTCTCTGTGAAACATTACACAGTGGCGATGACAAGGAAGCAGGGAATTCCAGCGGACAGAGGCAAGCGATACCAAGAGCTGGAAGAGGAAGTGAACAATCAAGGGATGGATTGGCTTTAAGCCATGAACAGAAAGAGAACAGGGACAAAGAGAGACAGTGAGATAGAATAGAGAGTGAAGTAAGAAGCAGAGAACAGGGACAAAGGGAGACAGTGAGACATAATAGAGAGTGAAGCAAGAAGCAGAGAACAGAGAAGTCGAGCTCACCTGCAGAGCTAACGCAACATCAAGTAGACAGAACCGAGAAGGCTTGAGAGGTTCAAGCAATCCCTATGAGGATATCTATTGGGAATTGAGTACCAAATTGGACTCATCCCATTAAGACCGGTTGAGGTCGAGACTTGGTAAGGGGGAGTCTGTGTACTCCAGTGGCTTGGGGAATCCAAGTACCACCCTACTAAGCATCATTTATTACAGGAGACTCAAATTGAGCTCCTCATTATAAAAACTCTACTCAAAGACACAATAAAGAAGGCCACCATTGATAGCTGGACCAGGAGACGTAGCCCAGGAGGATTGGGTGAAATCCTTATTAAATTGTTGTGTTTTTGCATTTTTCTTGCTATGTTTCTCTTACCGTTTCCAATGCCTAAGTATTTCACAATCTTATCGATCCATTGCTTAAAATAACATAGGCACACACCAACACATGAGTCTGTAATACCTTCATTAATTTCCTGAGGTCACCTAGGGGTGATTTGATAATTCATTAGGCTCCAAATAAGATAAAGGAGAAGAAGAGTCTCTCCTCCATGACCACTCAAAAGGAAAAGGGAAAAAAGAAAGCTTTCTCACACCTCCTAATAGCCCTGAACATAAAAAGAAGACATCTTTGATTAAACTAGATATTAAATTTGATTTACCAATATATGATGGAGAGTTGAATGCACAAAAACTGGACAATTGGATCAGACAAATTGATATTTATTGCAGAGTGCAGAGTATTGATTCAGACAAGAACAAGATTCAGCTGGCTAGCCTATGCCTTGGAGGCACTGCCTTGGTTTGGTGGGAAGGCAGGACCCAAGCTGACATGAAGAGACATGGTAATACTCTTTCTGTCTGGAGTGAATTTGTTTCTGAAATCAAAAAGTAGTTCTATCCATTGGCCTACATGCAGCAAGCGATGATGAGCTGGAAAACTCTTCATCAGTTGAAAGGGCAAAGTGTACAATGTTACACCCAAGAATTTAGGAAGAGAGCTTTGATTCTAGGAATCTCATTAGACTCACCTGAGACTCTGTTGAAGTACATCGGTGGTCTACACAGCTACATGAGGCACACTATCCTCATGTTTAATCCCACTAGTATATATGAGGTATATGTTCAAGCTACGCATCTAGAAGCTAGAGGAAAGAATGGAAACCCAGAAGTTGGGGGATCATCCCAACCCACTGCAAGAAAGAATAAGGAGAAAAGAAAATAGAAACGGAAAGTAAGGAAGGCCAACATTGCACAGAAAAGCAAGTCTTCATGCACTCATTGTAAGAAGGATGGGCATGATGATGAGCACTATTGGATTCTGCATCCAGAGCTGAGACCTAAGAAGTTCGAGGGCAAGAAGAAGAAGACTGTTGTAGTTATTCAGAAAGATTTGGGGTCGGACTCAGGAGATGAAACAACCATTGCAGCCACAGTATAAAAGGTAAGAATTCTGAAGCATCTACTAGTAATTGTGCACAATCTACCATTGGTGAAGAAAATGAGAGAAAAAGACATGAGCTTTTCTATATTTGAGTTATTTCCAAACATCAAAAGATTGATACTTTGTTTGATAGTGGCTCACAAGTAAATTTAATTTTTGAAGCAATTGTAAAGAAGTTCGGATTACTGACTACACCTCACAAGAAACCATACCCATTAGGATGGTTAAGTGATAAAGCACAACCACAAGTGACTAGACAATGTAAACTCAAGTTTTCTTTTGGGTCAACATTTGTAGATGAGGTTGAGTTAGACATAGTTCCTTTGGATATATGTGGAATTGTTTTAGGAATTCCTTACTTGTATGACAGAAAGGCTATTTTCTATAGAGTTGAAAACAAGTATCTACTTGTTAAAGATGGAATCGAATAATTTGTAAGAGCTCATAAGCTCAAGAATAATTATACTCTCATAAACTCAGGGCAGATGAAACAAATGATAAATTCATGCAAACAATTTTTACTGATGGTTGTAAAGGAAAAGAAACCTGATAAAACCAATGTATTTGAGGGTTGTGATGCTAAACAACAGGCTAATTTAGAAAAATTTGTTTCAGAGTATGATATATTCTTTAAAGAACCTAAAGGTCTTCCACCCAAAAAAGAAATAGTGCATGATATTATTTTGCAACAAGATGCTCCATTGCCTAACATTGGAATGTACAAGTTGTCCGCTTTAGAGAGTGCAGAAATCAAGAAGAAGGTGCAAGAGTTGCTCGAGAAGGGGTTCATCAGACCTAGCACATCACCATGTGGATCCCGAATCGTTTTGGTGAGAAAGAAAGATGGCTTGTGGAGAATGTGCATTGATTACCGAGCATTGAATAAGATAACAATCAAAAATCGTTATCCCCTTCCTCGCATAGATGATCTATTAGATCAATTGAAAGAAGCTGTTTATTTTTCCAAGTTAGACTTGCATAGTGGATAAAATCAGGTCAGAGTTGTAGAACAAGTTGCATGGAACACTGCTTTCAAAACAAAGCAGGGATTGTATGAGTGGTTGGTTATGCCTTTTGGCTTAACTGATGCTCCTGCTACTTTCATGAGAATAATGAATGATGTACTCAGACCTTTTCTTGATGATTTTGTTATTGTGTATCTGGATGACATTCTGATATTTAGCAAAAACATGGGAAGAACATTTAAAGCATGTTAAGAAGACACTAGATGTTTTGAAAAGAGAAAAACTTTATGTTAAACTCTCAAAACGTGAATTTGGAAAAACATATTTAAATTATTTGGGACATATAGTAGGGGTGGTGAATTGAAGATAGATCCCTCTAAGGTGGCAGTCATTGTAAACTAGCCCAAACCCAAATCTGCTACAGAAGTTAGGAGCTTCTTAGGAGTAGCACAATATTAGAGAAAGTTCATTTCTAACTTTTCCTTAATTGAAGCTCCCTTACATGCTTTAACAGGATTGAACAAGGTGTTTCAGTGGGGAGGAAAATAGTAGAAAGCCTTCGACACCTTGAAAGAAAAGATTAGTACAGCACCAGTACTAGCACTACCAGATCTTCAAAGACCATTTGAGATCCAAATAGATGCCAGTGACTATGCCATGGGAGTAGTGTTGATACAGCATGGTAAACCCATATGTTATCATTCTGAGACATTTAATTCTGCAGTAGTATCCTACATATGATAAAGAATTGCATGCACTAGTATAGAGTGTGAAAAAGTGGAAACATTACTTAATGGGAAAAGAAACAGTAATACATACTGATCATCAACCAATTCAATATCTACAGTCCCAAACTAAGTTGTAGCAATCAAGACACTATAGATGGATGGGTTTTCTACAACAGTTTCATTTAGTCATCAGATATAAAAAGGGCATACACAATAAAATTGCAGATATGTTATCTAGACCAATTATAAATGCATCTACTATACTTAAGCATAATTCTGTGTTACATGAGAGCTACATTGAGCAATATGCTCAAGATATAGACTTTAGTGATGTATATGAAACTTTAATTCAAGGTAAACGAGTAGAAGAATCGGATTATCATATTAATGACCGACTCCTATATCATTGTGGGAAGCTATGCATTCCCCAAACTGAAAGAGTAAAGATAATTCAAGAAGCACACACTTCTCTAATATCAGGTCACTTTGGGGTAAGTAAAACAGTTGCACAACTGCAAAGATTTTGTTATTGGCCAAAAATGAATGAGACAGTTTCTAGATATGTAAGAGGGTGTACTCTGTGTGCTAAAAGCAAGCCCAGCAATAGAAAACTAGGCTTGTACACTCCATTACTAGTTCCTTCTCATCCTTGGGAAAGTGCTTCCATGGACTTTATTGGAGGACTGCCTAAATCTAGGAAAGGTCATGATTATCTGTATGTTGTTGTGGATAGGTTCAACAAAATGTTTATTTTGATACCTTGTAATAAACAGATTACAGCTGAACAAACTGTAAAATTGTTCTTTCAACATGTATGGGTTCATTTTGGATTACCCACTTCCATTATATCTGATCGAGACACCCGATTTGTGGGAAAGTTTTGGTCAAGTCTGGGGGGACTTATGGACACCAAACTGAAGAAAAGCACAGCTTTCCATCCACAAACTGATTGCCAGACAGAAGTAGTCAATACGACAGTGATCCAGTTGCTCAGGGGATATTGCAGCAAGCATCCTAAGCTTTGGTATGAACATTTGTGTTATGTACAGCATGCTTACAACCGAGCAAAACATTCTTCTACACAGAGATCTCCTTTTGAGACGTGTTTTGGTTTCACACCAAGGTCTCCCTTGGATTTTGTCTTTGGTAAAGACACAACAGTTGAGGGACACAACGATGTGGACAGGGCAACTAGGTTCATTGAACAAATCCAAGAGATCCACCAGGCAGTACAGGAACAGCTGGAAAAGAGCCAAGCCAAATACAAGGCAAGGCATGACAAGCATCGGATGGAGCATAGTTTCCAAGTTGGTGATCAAGTCTGGCTGTATATCAGCAAGGACAGAATGCAAGGTGAAGGTAAAAAGCTAAAGCCTATTAGGTATGGACCTTTCAAGATACTTGAGAAAATTGGTGAGAATGCTTTTCGCCTTGATCTACCAGCTTACATGCACATCTACTCAGTCGTAAATGCAGACAGCTTGAGACTATTTGAACCTTTGTTAATTGAAGATCCTGAAGAAGAGAGTCAATTGCCTTCTATTGATGACCTGCTACCTGAATATCTTAATGAATTACAGGAAGACACAGTTCTAGACAGGAAGGTGAGAATGACGCGTGGGGGAGATGTTGAGTACCTCAAAATTGGGCTCAGGGGTTCAAATCCAAGCAGTGAAAAATGGATAGAGATTGGACAGGTGAGAAAGTTGTATCCTCACTTAGTCAATGCTTGAAAACCAACTTTTGGTGGTCCAAAACATTTTTTAGTGGGAAGGCCGTGATCCGAATTGGATCCTTGAAAACTATCAAAGTTTTTATGACTGTTTCAAATTATTTCAGACTTCAAAATCTTATAAACAATGAGCTATTAGGAAGGACCTTTGGACAGTGGAAATTGTAGCCAGCACAAACAATGAGGACCCTCGGTCAAAGCGCACTGACCATTGGCCCATGGAGACCGCGCAGTGGCACAAACTAGCAAATGGGGGTCCAGATTAGAAAACAGAGGCCATTTCTTATGCGCGATTCGTAAGATAAAAACCTCAGAGAAGGAAAAACCCTGGCACCCGATCATGTGAAAAACAGGTAAAACCGTGGGAAAAGCGCTAAAACTGACAGACGGGTCCCGTGCTCCAAAACCGATGGAATATCGGAGGCATTTCGCGCAGTAAGTAGGTTTGGCATGGGACCAAGCGATGCCATACATCGAATGATGTGAGTCCGGCAGATGAGAGAGAAAACGGCTCTCATCGCGAGCTAACGGTCGAGCAACTTAACTGCGCGATAAAAGCAAAAACCATAAGATTTGGGGGCTCCAAATCTAATGGCGGAGATTGCGCCCGATGGGAGACTGGATTTGGCAGAAGAATAGGCTGAGGCATATGAAATTTGGGGTCCGACATGACCACTGAGCTGGCGGATGAATCATTTCATGGCATAACAGAAATAACGACCATTCGAGGAAAAGTTGACACCCAGTTCGTAAGGAGACAAGTGACCACCTCTCTATGAACATTACACAGTGACGATGACACAAAAGTAGGGAATTCCACCGAACAGAGGCAGGCGATTCGAAGAGCCAGAAGAGGAAGCGAATAGTCAAGGGACAGATTGGCTTTAAGCTACGAACAGACAGAGAACACGGACAAGGGGAGACAGTGAGACATAATAGAGAGTGAAGCAAGAAGCAGAGAACAGAGAAGTCGAGTTGACCTGCAGAGCTAAGCCAGCATTGAGCAAACAGAACTGAGAAGGCTTGAGAGGTTCAAGCAATCCCTGTGAGGATATCTGTTGGGAACTGAGTACCAAATTGGACTCATCCCATTAAGACCAGTTGAGGTCGAGACTTGGTAAGGGGGAGTTTGTTTACTCCAGTGGCTTGGGGAATCCAAGTACCACCCTACTAAGCATCATCTATTACAATAGACTCAAACTGAGCTCCTCATTGTAAAAAATATGCTCAAAGACACACAATAAAGAAGGTCACCATTGAAAGCTAGACCAGGAGACGTAGCCCAGGAGGATTGGGTGAACTCCTTATTAAATTTTTGTGTTTTTGCATTTTGCTTGCTGTGTTTCTCTTACTATTTTCCAATGCTTGCGTATTTCGCAATCTTATCGATCTGTTGCTTAAAATAACATAGGCACACACTAGCACATGAGTCTGTAATACCTTCATTAATTTCCTGAGGTCACCTAGGGGTGATTTCAGATCAAATATTAATGATTTCTTGTTGTAGGATTGAGTTAAATGGTTGATGTAAAAAAATTTGTAGGATCACAAGCACTATTTCATCCTTGGAAAATCTTTGGAAGTTCATAGTAATCATTAAGCTGCTTGGATTAGTCTTATTATTCCCAAATCTAGATTGTTGGACCTCCTTTTTAGCAAAGAACAATAAATCTTTGCTATTTTTTAGAGCATCCTAATTAGCTTCAATCGACTTTATTCAACTTGAATTAGATCGAAAAAACATTCTAGTTCATAACAAAAATTACCCCATTGAATTTTCACTTGATTTAGTTAGACATTTTCTAAATTTACTAGCTCACTAGTTCTCGAATTCCTAGATTTTCAACTAGTGATGTTTTTATTTTTTTTAGCATGGGTTAATAGAGGTCTCTTTGAGTGATTCCACTTGGAGTGTGGACCTAATACATCCTAGTTAATAATAAAAATTTCCCTATCCAATTTGGATTTGATTTTCTTGGTCACTAAACCCTCACTAATTTCATCATTTCACAAGGAAACTTCTCCAAGCTTCTTCAGCAAATCCATCCATCTCCCAACTTTGGTTTTGAGTTCTAGGTGATCCTAGGCATTTTTACACTTCATTCCACCCATCACACACCTTTCCTAGGCCTCCCATTACCTCCAACACCTCACATTCTTCTCTCGGTTGTATCTTGTAGGTTCACTGTAATTCCTACAGGATCATCCTATAGGTTTCTAGTAGATCCTGTAGGTTTTCCTAAAATGGTATGTTTTAAGGTCGAATTGACGGAAAACCTCTAGGAAGTCACCAAACTCCCCCCAAGGGACTCCCACACCATCCAACCATGTCCTAACCCTTCCAACCATCCTCCAATGTCCTTAATTCACCTGCCACATCACCAAAAGAAATTAGTTTGCATACTTGATTTTGCATGAAAAGACAAAAAGACAAAAAGACAAAAACAGATTTATTTCAGTCCCTTTACTTGCACATTAGTGATGTTTGATGCTTCTTACATCCATGCTTAGATAGTAGCATTTGGTTCATGATAATTTAGCATTATTGCAAAGCATAGTTTCTTGGCAGTTAATTAGGAAATGGTGTGATTTACATTGAATTTTCGTCTCTTTCCTTGTACTTTGTTTCTTGCAATAGGTTAAGGTTCCATTTCGAATATTTCATTTTCTGCAATTAGTTTAGGGTTTGACTTTAGTACATGCACTCCATTACATCATGACAGCAAAGGAAGGACACATTATATGTTGCACATATAGTGCTGACACCTCTTAAGTTTGTATGAACCCTGAGTTGATAATTAAATTCGATAGCCTTAGGAGTTGCAACATTCTTGTTGTAATATCGAGGCACATCAATAGCCCTCCATTCACTATATGGATTGGCTTCATTATAACTAGAGGGTTCAAAAACATTCATCATACTAGTTATAAAAGCATTTTCTTTATATCTTGCTGGCAACTGAACCTTCCTACCTGATCTCCTGTGTGGTGGGGTAGCTTCAAACGTTGTCTGGTCATCATTTTCTAGACTTGGCTTGAGAGCTACATCATCTTCTTTCCCTTCCTGTTGCTACTCATTGTTGTCACTTGATTCATCACTTCCTTCTTCCACAAACAAGGGCACGTGACATTCTTCATTAACACTCTCATGGCTTCCATCATTAACCTTCTCATGAAACACTACATCTATGCTCACAAAAACTTTATGAGTAGAGGGATTACATAGTTTATAAGCCTTAAATTTTGTACAATACCCAACAAAAATACATTTGATGGCCTTTGAATCGAGTTTCTTTCTATCTTCCTTTGGGATATGGACAAAGGCTTTACTACCAAAAAGTTTAAAATGCTTAACTGCAAACTTATAACCAAATAAACCTTCAAGAGGAGTTTTGAAATCTAAATTTCTTGTTGGACTCCTATTCTTTATATATACTGTAGTATTAATTGCTTTAGCCCAAAAACCATTAGAAATATTCTAATCTTTTAATATACTGCAAACATACTCCACAAGGGTTCTATTCTTCCTCTCTGCAACGCTGTTTTGTTGAGGAGTGTGAGGTACTGTAAACTGTTGTTGTATCCCATTCTCTTTGCAGTATTTGAGGACACAAGCTTTCTTGTACTCTCCTCCCTTGATCCGAGCAGAGAATCCTAATGCTTTTACCTATCTGATTTTCAACCATACTTCTGAACTCCATGAAGTATTCAAAAGTGTGGCTCTTCTTCCCGAGGAAATACACCCAAGTAAATCTAGTACAATCATCAATAAACAATAAAAAATAGTATATACCACCTAACGATCTTGTCTGCATAGACCCGCATAAATCTGTGTGTACCAACTTGAGTATATATCTCCTCCTTCTATCAACATTCATAGGAAATTCATCTCTATGCAACTTTCCGAGTGCACATGCATCACAATCATTATGAACAAGTTTTAAAACAGGAAGACCTTCGACCATACCTTTTTTTTGTAAAAGCAACAAATCATTGAAGTTAATATGGTTGAACCTCTGATGCCATAACTTTACTGTAGTCATGGCAGATGATGTCAATGCTTGATGTGGTGCAATTTTCACATTTAGCTTGTACAATCCTCCCATGCGAATACCTGATGCAATAGGATTCATACAATCCAAAATGTCTTTAATGAGACAATATGATTTATAAAAATCTACCTTGAGATTCTGATCAGTTATAGTAGAAACAAAGATCAGATTCTTTTTTATCCCCGATACATACATTACATTATGGATACGTCTAATATTTCCATCAGGAAAAACAACATGAATATTACCATAGCCTTTGATTTGGTACCCTTTATCATCACCAAGATAGATGTTTGGTCCACTGCTGGTCTCTTTGAAGTCTTCAAACCATTGTTTGTTCCTTCTCATGTGGATGGATGCATCTGAGTCCACAAACTAGGTATCTGCTTCATCATCCTTAGCCAAAATTATAGATTCAGATATGAACAGTCTTAGGTTCTGACTCTATTCCTCATTAGCAAAATGACCTGCATGTTGATTATGTCTCTTATAGTCTTCATCAAACTTCTTCTTCATGCAATATTTGGCTATATGGCTGGTTCTACCATAATAAAAACATTTGGTCATAGAGTCATTTCTATTGAAAGACGTACCTTGAGGGGGGGCATCTTTCTCTGTGGGGTTGCACTACTCTTCTGTGTTTCATTTGGTTTTCCTCTTAATGGCTTCTTCTTCACCATTAAGGCTAGATCTAAACTCTAAGGTTTATGAGTCAGACGCCTTTCCTCCTCTTGCATGAGTATCCCGGTCAATTCTTCAAACACGAGGGCTTTTTCTCTTGCATTCAAGCCAGGGATGAACATCTGATACTCATTAGTCATACCATTCATGGTGATCGTGACCAAATCTGTATCTGACACAACTTCACCGATGTCACCTAGCTTGTTCTTGAGCTCCTTGATCTGCGAAATAAATGCTACAACTGTCTTATTCTCCTCCATCTCGATGGAGAGAATCTTGCTCTTCAAGAACAATAATTGATTGGTGTTCTTGACCTCATAGAGATCCTTGAGTGTCTTCCAAATCTCTAGTGCAGTCTTGCAATCACAGATATGGGGAATAACGCAATCTTTGACCGACAATTTCAAGAGCATTCCCACCTTAGTCTTCCGCTTGCCCCAGTCTTGGATTTTTGTTGTTATTCCTCCTGCAGCCAGGTTCGGCTTCACCTCATCATTATTCACAATTGTCCATGCATTGTGTCCCTAAAGCAGGGTTTGTAGCTTGAATTTCCAACCAAAGTAATTAGATTCATCCAGCTTGTTATTTTCATTAAGGTAAGCTTATTCTGACTGATTATTCATCTTGAATGAATAAAAACCTTCAACCCCAGCAACTAAAAGAAAAAACAACCTCAAATCTTCTTTAAAAAAAAGACACTGCCAAATGCCATATCCAAAGCAAAAACGAGCCCAGATCCCCCTTTAAGAAAAAAAAACGCCCCCTTTATCAAATAATAAGCCCTTTTTTCAATTAAAGAATTAAATTAAAAACTTTTTAATTTAAAAACTTCAATTAAAAAAAAAAAAAAAAAATAACCAATCTCCTTTCACCGAAATCAGAATCAGAATCATGTTGGGCACCATTCCTCCAACATCATGCACTAACTGAGCAACTTAATTAAAAAATAATTCAATCTCCTTTCACTGTGAATTATCAAACATAAAAAAAAATATCACCGTGACCTTCAGATGACTGCCATCACCAGCGCCTCCATGTCGACTCGATCTTAGGACTCATCGACATCGAATCTTTGTAGATATTGAGCCCACAACAGAGTCGTGGCATCTTTCGCCAGCCCAATCCTGGATCACAGAATCGGATTCAACACTCCACAACAAAACACAAAAACAGGAACACGTTTTATGTGATCGTTCTTTGAACTAATTTCTCGTTAGGGTTCGGTGAGCTAATCTTCACCATAGACTCATAATTCACCTTCCGTGTAGTGGCAGTCTCCTCATACTCCCGGCCTTTATTTGCAAAATGCAATCCTCGACAAATCGCAGTCCTCTGCACTTAATCACTGCAGTCAAGAAACAATCGGGAGAATTTCTCCCATGACCCAATCCCACAACAACGTGATCTCCCTGTTGGACCCTGCGGCCCTCAGCAGATCAACAAAACAAAAAAAATCCTTCTTTCACACAGTCATCCCTGCCTGATCCCGCAACGATCGAATCACGGCAGTCCCGCCCTGATCCCGCAACGATCCTAGCAACAAACAATTTCACTCTGAGAGTCGGCCTCAGATCGTGCGGGCTCGGTGTCGATCTAACAGGCCTCTCACGCTGGCTATGTGTGTTCTCTCCACCCCCATGCTCCCATTGTGGTAGCAACTTAACACGCATGCAACACAAATAAATTTCTGCCCCTATCGATCCCTCCCTGACTCGATCTAAGATTGCAATTTCCAGTAGATGGATTGTTTCCAGCCCAGTCAACCCCCACGCTGCAATCTGGCATTCTCTCCACCCACGGATTTGGATCCTCCACAGCATGCAAAAAACAGTAGGCCGCTAGCCACGGTAGTCACTCCACCACCGTGACTTGATCGCTTCCCTTCCAAAGCACAACGATGGATCTCCAAAATGCAGCACATTCCCATAGAGAAATAAATGAAAACCATAGTCGACCTTTTCACAGCAGATGGTCAGCACGATTCAACAATGATTCACTCGCACCACTCTAGAGAAAAAAAATCGCATAAGGCTAGAAGTGAATTGGCGCGACTATCGCGCCAAATTCCGCATTGATCTCACTTCAAACGCGTCGGTCTCTTTCTCCACTCAAGTTACAGGCCATCATCAGCCCTATAGCTCTGATACCATGTCAAAATAAGAATCAAACTTTATTAAATCAAATATGAGCAGCTCACAGGTGTGGAACACCACTTGGAGACTGTCACTGCAGAACATACTTTGCTTACATGCATTACATGAGAGATATTTATAGTTTACACCCATTTAGGGAAGTTGAAACAACACCCTAGAAAACAAGAACAAAATCCTAATCTAAGGTTCTTCTTGAACTGTTACTCCATTAAGACATTTCAACATTAACCTCAACACAAGTTAGTCTCGTTGATGTAATTTTCTAAGCTTGGCCACAATGTGCCAGAATAGTTTCCTTTCTATCCTTTTATAAGAACAAAGATGTACACAAAATGACTTGTTGAGTATGAAACATGTTGGAAGGGAGAAGGACGGCCAGTAAGTGCACCTCCATTGCAGAGGCTGGGATGAATTTTCCAGTCACATTTTGGGATTATTACAAGAATGAATTTTAAATCGTCAGCGAAGGAGTACATTCGGACAATTGTGTAGTGCTATAACTAGAAATTGACCCAAAAAATGCAAAAAGAGGCCAATAGGATTTTCAAATTGAAACATTATACTTTATTTTCATAATTAAGAAAATAGCAATTGAGACAATAAAATTAAGTTTTCTTTTTGTGTATTTGTTTCTTAAATTTATAATTTGTAAGTATATTAGAGTTGGTTAAGAAAAGCATTCACTAATGTCATTACAACCGCATTCTGGAACATTAAATACCGGACACTTAAAATGTCAATATCTTTGAGAGTAAATTAATTATGTCATGTTTTAAAGTAGTCAAACTAATACATGAGATGATCTTTTTTGGGCATTTTTTCTAGTTAATTTTGCTCAAAATTATTTATAGATTTTTAAAATTTGTAAGTTTGAGTTGTTTAATTTGCAAAAATTGAGTGTGTCACAACCCATTGATACATGCAAAAACATTTATGAAAAACAAGAATTTATAATGTGGTTAAAAATTGAATTGCTAAGTTACACAACAAAAACAACTATATTATCCATATGTTAGACTACACCTATTTTAAATATAGATTGAGAAGTTCTAATTGTTAAAAACACATGCCTTCTTTTAAAAGGTTAAAAGTTCAAACTCAAAGGGGTTGAAAATATACATCTAGGAATTAAATCACTACGAAAAGACATTGCGTTCATATTTAAGTATAGCTTCCTAAGAATTGAGATAGTCTAGTAAATTCAATTAACCATAGGTAGTTTTTCTATATTCAGTTGTAAATAGTGTTTTTCCATTCAATTGCAAATGATTGAGAGTTCATTCATGTAATGGAAAGATTTGACATCTTTTCATATTCATAGAAGATTTGGCATCTTTGCATATTCATCTAAATTTTGACATATTTGCATATTCATCCAAATTTTTAGTTTCAAAGTAAAGCATTAATTGTCTCCACAAATTTTTATTTTCAATGTAAAGCAATAATTGTCTCCACATCGCATTACAACTTTTTATTTTAATAAAAAAATATAATTATATATCTATATATATATATATATATATATATATATATATATATTATTTATTTATTTATTTATTTTTTTATTTAGAGTTTGGTTAGTTCTAGTTGGTTTGAGAGATATTCTCCAATTAGATGCTTCCTAAATGGGTGTGTGGTTGGAATATTTTTTTAGTTAGTTGATTGTGTGATCAAAGTAGTTTGTCTATCTTAAAACATCATTTTTATATTTATATTTATCACTAGCGCAAACATCTAAATTAAACGAGCAGCTAAAGGAGATACGGCCAGTTATCTCATAATACCAAAATTATAGAAAACCATGAAAATTAATTAAATTGTAACTTTATTATAAACTATTATTATTACTATTTCTATTATTATATGAATTAAACATTTTAAATGTAATAAGATTTTTAACCATAAAACTTCGCTTCTACTTTATTATGTAGATTCATAAATTGTCAATAGATTTTTCTATAATACCATGGGCCAATACCATGACTTACTAATACTACAAGTCCAAAGAATTATAATGACACATGCTCATATAACTTTTTTTAATCATTTTAATTAAAAACTAAAAATGAAATAGCTATTTTTAAAATAAATCTCAACTTTTAAAACTACCATTAAAAATATTTTAAAATGCATGATAATAATTAATAATTATATAAAAATTCTAAAACCTCGTTTTAAACCTATCAATCAACATAATTACATAATAAAGTTAATAAAAATAGATTGTACTCATCGATTTGGTAAGTATCACAACGTGTGCTTTCAAATAATTTAGTTTTTAGTGCCGGGAGGAAACAATCTATTTAGACTGATTTCACGTTGTGAACGTGTCATTTGGACAAATCTATAACAAATCTTAAACAAAAATTCCAAAAAAAACTAAAACAAAGAAAAGGCACACCAAATTTATCTATTAATGTGGCGAGCGTCCTCTCCCACTATAGACTGATTTGTGATCTGTATATCCATCTCCTTGTTATATACGCCACATGGGGGAGGGTAATGTGCTAGTTGGTGGGTTGATGGTGAAAAATGACTTTGTAACTGTATAAAGTTTTGACCGTTGTAAAAAATTGTTTAATGGTGACCATGCGTGCCCCCTCTCTTTGGACTATATTGAATTCATCAGTATGTCCATTCTAGCACTAGAGACTTGGCCGAATGTACTCCGCCGCCCACGATTCAAAATTCATACTTGTAATAATCCACAAATGTGACGGGAAAAGCCTTCTCGGCCTCTGCAGTGGAGGTCCACTTACTGGCCGTCCTTCTCCCTTCCAACGTGTTTCATACTCAACAAGTCATTTTGTTTACACCTTTGTTCTTATAAAAGGATAGAAAGGAAACTATTATGGCACATTGTAGCCAGGCTCAGAAAATCGCATCAACGGGACTGGCGTGTATATTACTATATCCAAAGAATTTCCAGAGAGAGAAAAATCTCAAGTGATATTACAGAACATAAGTTGATTAAAACCTACTGATATTCAAGGTTTCTCAGTTTGAAGTTTACGTCTGAAGTTCGTGCTGAACGAAAGAGTTTATGGGGGGCACCATGATTCACTTAGAGCCCATTAGCGTTGAAAAAGGCTTGGAAGCGAATACCATCCAAGAGACCTTCTACAACCGTGTGGTTCAGAAATTTTTTCAGGCTTTCAATCAATGCAAAAGATCTGTCCCTGTCCCTTCGGTGAGCAGAAGGATTTGGCAGGTGGATGCAGATTTTCCTCAAGGAGTTATCCATTCCATCAAAGTTGGCCTTCCACTGTCTTTTGTGGCTCTAATAACTGCGAGCCAAATCGATTTATTCGTGTTTTTGGAACTTGGTTCGAACTCTTCATAATATTTGAATACATGTAATTTCATACTATGTTAGCGTCTATATTATTACATTTTTCTTTTAATAATGAATTCATTCCACTGCAATGGAGGTCCACTTAATGGCCGTCCTCTTTCCAACGTGTTTCGTACGTAATAGGTTTTTTTTTTGGTACATCTTTGTACTTACGTAAGGACAGAAAGGAAACTATATAAGGTTGATGCTATGGATGGATAATGGACCGTCTAGGTGAAATGTGTAGCTGATCAAATATAGTCTGTCCACCTGCACTTGGTAGCGTCACAAAGGCCCACGTGGTAGTGATGAGTTGCACGGACCCACCACAGACCCACGTACCACCTAGCACATGGCCACTGTGGACAGGTCCACATGGCAAACACAAGTTCGTAAGAGGATTAGGAACAACCTTCCATACACCAGGAAGTGGTTTAAATTACTGCCCTTTCTTTAATCCCTAGTGCAATAAAGTAATCTCCCAAATTGGGATTTCTTCTAATGCTCTAAGTTAGCTAGCTTCTATGATTCTCACATCCCAATCAACTAATAAATGCATATCCTTGGTGACACCTTTTTTAATAATAAAAATAATGAAAAGAAATGGAAATGGAAATCAACCAATAAAATCAGAAACTTTCAAAATAAAAGGTGCTACACGGTTGGAAATTCTAGTAAGATCCAACTTGTTGATGATGTTTCCATTGTTGGTAACATTTCACAGTTACTAGCTAATCACGATTCACAAACATTAGTCCCTTCTCAAGTCCAAGTGATCTTCGATATAGTGAGCATTTTCAACAACTTTCACAATTAAGGAATGGGTTGCAATAAGTTTGTTGGATGTTTACATTCAACATTCACATTTTTCAGTACGGTAAATTTGAAGCATTAAACGATATATATATATATATATGTGGGAGGAAGTGTCCTGCAACGGCTCAAATAGTTCAAGCTCAACTCAAATAATTAACCTTGCCCATATCCATTGGATTGGAAAATCCACAATCAACTTAAGTTCACTGTGCCGAAACATTGTAACCATGCCCAAAATGTTAAATCATTAGGACTAGTTTCTCTTTATTGGAATGGATGTATATAAGAAAATAATTTTGAGAGATAAATACTATACAGAACATATGTTGATTGAAACATGATGATTTTTTTAGGTATGGTGCTTGATCAAGTCATATTATGAAGACTTTAACATTTATTGAAGGCCTTCTCAGTTTGAAGTTCAGGTATGAAGCTCATGCTTAAAACTATAGTTAACAGGAGGGGCATGATGATTCAGTCAAAACCTCTGGAGTAGAAAAATAATGTCGAGGAAGGGATGGAAGCGAATATTATCAAAGATGACTTCTACAACCGTGTGGCTAGCAAAAGTTTTCAAGCCTTCCACCAATGCAAAAGATTTATCCTTTCTACAAGTAGGAGGATTTGGCAGGTGGGTGCAGATGATCCATTCCATAAAAGTTTGCCTTGCACTATCTTTTGTGTCTCTATTTTACTTCGTGGGACCATTATTTGATAGTTTTGATGGAAATTTCATATGGGCTGTCATGACTGTCATTGTAGCCTTTGAATTCATTGTAGGTAATTATTTATTAAAATCCCTCTATGTATTATTCATCAAAATACCTCCAGTTTAGGAGTATGATATTCCTTATGGGTATTTCACGCATTTTGAACTTTGGTATGAGGATTTCATGACTATATAGTATCATTAGACCGGTTATTGCGTTTTCACAATAATAGATTTTATGTTTTTCTCCTTATTCTATAATGCACATGCTACATTAAGCAAAGCTCCAAATGGATCTTTTGCCGCACTGTTGATTAGATTACTAAAAGTAGGGGTGAGCTATGATGCAAAAGCTATAGGGAAAAACTATGAATGACTTATAATGGTTGTCTCTATTTTTTGACTTAGGTCGATATATTCTCATTCCCATAATACAATTATGCATGGTATATTTGATACTTTCATTTTTTGATGCTTCCTTTCGATGCTCAGTGCAGTTGCAACATGCACATATTCAAGTTTCTTTCCTATGATCAATCAAAGATATGATTACGTGGTGGTCATCTTCATTCATATGTTCAATCCCACAGCCATTTCTGGTTGTCGCGTTGAAAACATTTTAAGGTTGGAGCATCAGAGGATAGCTACGATAGTTATAGGGTTTACACTTAGTTTCTTCATAAATGTGCTTGATTTTCCTATATGGGCTGGAGATGATCTTCACAATTTGATTATACATAACCTAGAAGGATTGGCTAGATCTCTCTATAGTTGTCATCGGGAAAAACAACAAATAATTATCTATCCCTTCTATAATCGGCTTTTATCTTAATTGTAAACTTTACGAATATTTGGGAAATTTTGAGATTATTTTAATGGTAAAATTTAAAAATATTTGGGAAATATGGAGATTATCTTAATTGTAAAATTTAAATATATTTGGGAAATTTTTATCACAATTGTAGATTGGAACATCCTTATCTTATTTTGGAATCTTTCTAGTAAGAATAATTTAATCTTAATTTATTTCAACAATATATTTCAGATTTCGAAATATTTTTAAAATCTACATTATTGCAAATTCCAAAAATATCAAGAAAATATTTTTTACTTTGTGTACTTACAAAATGTGTCAGAGAGTCCTTCCTAAAGTCAAGAAATGGCCAAGGATGTGGCCTAGTTAAAAGTTTAGGTATGCCAATATGTAATTGAACTATGATAATTGAAGAATAGTTGAAGGAGTTGTTGTAGCGGCTAGTTAACATGAGTTCATGTCGATGGTTGTTCTTTCATATGGACATCAACATTTTGTTAAACATATTGCTGAAGACCTCAGAGGAATGAGATTAATACAAGTATTTGCTACAATTATGTAACTCCTACTTGAGTTAGGTATGATCATTTTATCGAAAAGTAATCTCTCCCTCTTATTTAGAGTTTGGTTAGCTCTAGTTGTTTGAGAGATATTCTCCAATTAGATACTTCCAAAATTAGTGTGTGGTTGGAATATTTGTTTAGCTGATTGATTGTGTGATCAAAATATTTTATCTTAAAACACCATTTTTAGATTTATATGTATCACTAGCTCAATCATGTAGATGAAAATGATAGTTAAATGGGATAGTATCAAAACACTTATCTCATAATACCAAAATTATAAAATACCATCAAAATTAATTAAATTGTAACATTATTATTGTTATTATTATTATTATTAAATTAATATATGACTTGAACATTTTAAATGTAATAAGATTTTTAACCATAGAACTTCACTCCCACCTTATGATGTGGATTCATAAGTTGCATATAAGCCTGGTTATAATACTATGGGCCAATACCCTAACTTACTAATATTACAAGTCCAAAAAATTATAACTTATATTTATATGACACATGCTTATATAATTTTTTTTAATCAAATTAATTAAAAAAATAAAAATGAGATAACTATTTTTAAAATAAATCTCAACTTTTAAAACTACCAATAAAAATATTTTAAAATACCTATTAATAATTAATAATTAAATAAAAAATCTAAAACTTTATTTTAAAATAAATATATCTATCATCATAATTACATTAATTAAAACATCCTATTAATGTGTATAGCAATGTCTCTTTTCAGAAAGTGATCTAGAAAGCCAGCATCTCCTCCTTGAAACGGCTGAAATCACAAAAGAAGAATTGGAAAAGGAGGCCAAGCTCCAGCAAAGTCTCCACAAGGCCTGCCTGGCAGAAGAAGAGTATTGGCGGCTCAAGTCCAAAAGCCTTTGGCTCAAATCTGGCGACAGAAACTCCTCTTTCTTTCATAAACAAGCACAAGATAGAAAAGGACGTAATTCCATCACTGAAATAAAAGAAGAAAACTACATCCTAGAGGACTTTGCAAGTATAAAAAAGGCAGCTTCAGATCATTTCAAGAAGCTATACAGGGAAGAACTAGAAGCTAAGCAAAATGACAGCCTGCTGGACATTGTCCCTACCCTCATCACCTCCAAGATGAACCAGGTTCTTGAAAGTAAAATCACGCAAAAGGAAGTCAAGGAGGCCCTTTTCGCAATGGATCCCAATAAAGCTCTGGGACCGAATGGTTTCACGCCTCGATTTCTACAAACCTGTTGGCAGATAGTTGAGAAGGAGCTCCTCAAAATGATCTAAAAATCTCAGGACTGTCAGAAGATTGGAGGTTGCACAAACTCAGCATTTTTCTCCCTCATTCCCAAGGAGAAAGGTGCAAATTCTTTCAGTAGATTTCGCCCAATTTCCTTATGTAATATTGGGTACAAAGTGATAACAAAAGTGATAGCTAACAGGATGAAAAGAATTCTCCCTAAAATAATTTCGGACAATCAAGGTGGATTCATTCAAGGCAGGCAGCTGGTGGATAATTTCGTGCTGGTGCAAGGGGCGATCCATTCCAGCCTACACCGAAAGGAAAAAGGTATGGCTATTAAATTCGATCTAGCAAATGCCTTTGATCATGTTAGACATAGGTTCTTGTTTGATGTATTGCATAAACTGGGGTTTGGGCAAAACTACATAAAGTGGATCAAAGCATGCATTTCGGAGCCTTGGATTGCTCCCTTGGTGAATGGTAGGGCAGCTGATTTCTTCAAAGCCTCTAGAGGACTGAGGCATGGGTGTCCCCTTTCACCCCTCCTATTCGTCCTCCGGGATTTTGTCCTCAGCTTTTACCTAAACAAAAAGCAACAAGAACAAGACATTGCTGGCCTGTGCATTGCAAGAGGGGTTAAATGCATCAATCACGCCCTCTTCGCTGATGATACACTACTGTTGGGGGCTGCTTCTCTGCATTCAGCTCTTAAATTCAAAGAAGTTCTGAACGACTACTATAAGGTTTCAGGCAGCGTGTTAAACAAGGGCAAATGTCAGCTTTATTGTTGGAAAATCCCTGATTCAACTACAAACTCCATAGCCAGATGCCTCGGATTTGCAGCCTCCATTACTTGGTCCTCTTTTAAATATCTTGGTCTGCCAATCTTCCACAAGAGGGCATTGAGCAAAGACTGGTTCCCTCGGCTAGACAAATTCAAAGCAAAAATGCAAGCCTGGGGATCCTCTTGGCTCAATATTGCCGGCAAATTAGTGCTTATTAAGGTAGTTCTCAGTAGTCTTCTGATATTCAAATTCTTTGTCCTCCTGGCACCTGTGGGAATCATAAAAAATATGGATGAATTAATCAGGCAGTTCTTTTGGAAAGGAGGCAAACAAAATGAAAAGAGAATTCCCCTAGTCAATTGGGAAATAGTCACCAAACCAATTTTTGAGGGAGGATTGAACTTCAAAGAACTAAGAGCTCAAAATTCAGCCATGGGAGCCAAACTAATTTGGAAAATAATTGCTCCTAATCCAGGTTGGGTACATGTAGCAGTGTGGAGGAAATACTTCATAGGAACGAGGCTCAGATGCCTGGACCAGCCCAAAAATCATCTCAGAACTCCTTTTATCATGTTCATTAACAGAATTGGCTCTCTGATAAAAGATCACTCTTATTAGATTCCAGGGAACGACAAACGTATTCAGCTGTGGAATGATAGAATCCTAGATCGACCTCCGCTAGCAGAATCGAGGGACTTCACTAGGCTAAAGCGTTGGATGTCTAAAGCAAACATCAACACTCTGTGGGATCTCTCGACTTGGAAGGAAGATGCATGGGCGGGTTGGAAATAGCTCCCTGTTCCTTCCGCCTTGCAGACAGAGATGGCAACGCTCAGCGATTATTTGCATGGGCTGGCTCTTATACACGCGCACAGGCAGGACGTGAGAGGATGGGGCAAAAATCGGACAGGCTACACAGTTTCTCAGTGATACACTAAGTGTCTTGAAAGACCCCACGTGCCTCCCAACCCTGCCCCCTGGGTAAGCATATGGAGATTTCCCTCAATTCCTAAAGTAGACCACTTCTGTTGGCTCCTTTGCCACCAAAAAATTCTCACAGATGACAGGCTCCAGAAAAGAGGCATCTACGGGCCTTCTAGATGCATGTTGTGCAAAGAAAATGCAAAATCCGCCCTCCACCTCATGATCGAGTGCAAGTTCGCAACCTCTATTTGGCAGGAGCTCCTTGTTTCCTGGAAATATAAGTTCAACTTCCCTACCTCAGTTTCGGATCTGTTCGCAGGTTGGATGGCCAGATATCTAGGCACACTCCCAAAAAATAAAACAATCAGGACATCATGGAGTGCACTGCCTAAATTCATCAGTTGGCAAGTCTAGTTGGAAAGGAACAGGAGGATATTCCGGAGCAAGGAACACGACTACAAAATTTTTTCCAAGTCAGTGAAAAGCCAGCTAGTCGAGTGGCTGGAAGACAAAGGAGATGACTCAAATCTAACTCAGCAGGATAGAGACTTGGGTTCTGTTCTCAATTTTAAATTTCAAAAATCAAGGAGTCCTCCTCCAATCTACAAAGAATGGCAAATTAGGAAAACAGAAGAAGACTTTCAGACCTGGTTGTCCAACCAACCACTTCCCTCTCTCTTCTTTGATGGGGCAGCAAAAGGGAATCAAGGAAAGGTTGGAGCTGGAGGACACATCATTAATCCAGATGACACATCCCAGCACAACTTTTCTTGGGGAATAGGCCATTCCTCTAGCATACAAGCTGAGGTGTTGGCCCTCTTTCAAGGTATCAAATATCTCAAAGAGCTGGGAATTGAGGAAAATGTCTTTGGAGACTCCCAAGTAATCATAAAAGCAGTGGCGACCAACTCCAATCCAGTGGATCTACAACTAGCAAGGCTAATCACAAGGATCAAAAGCATGATAAAGTCCCTAAATCTGAATTATTTTCATGTGTTGAGAACAAATAATAAAGTAGCAGACATTGAGGCAAACAAGGCAGTCCACTTAGATATCGGTACAATTCTCAAAGATAAGGAAATTCTTTGGGAACCAATTCCTTAAAGAGTCATGTTTTACTGCATCCTCCTGCACCAATTCATTTGTATCTTTCAGCTCGGAAAATTAGCAGCAGAAGTGCACTTTAACAATTGTAAGAAGAGGAAGTTGATAAGAGTAGGCGCCATTTTCCTTTTGTTGGAAAGGCATGATGAGATCTATTCCTCCTTTTGTAACCGAATGTGTGGCCTTCAGCCAATCAATTAATGAAATCCCATAACCGTTCTTGTAAAAAAAAAAAAGCAATGTCACTTTTCATAATTTTTAGTGCGAGGAGGAAACCATCTAATTAGATTGATTAGACATTGTGGACCTATCATTGTGGACCTATCATTTCGACAAATCTATACCAAATTTAAAAATAAAAATTAAACAGGAACCAAAACATAGAAAAAGTTACACTAAATTTATTTATTAATGTGGTGAACGTCGTCTCCCACTATGGACTGATTTGAGATATGTATACCCATGTCCTTGTTATATATGCCACATGTTAGTTGGTGGGTTGATGGTGAAAAATGACTTTGCAATTGTATAAATTTTTCAACGTTGTAAAAAATTGTTTAATGGTGACCATGCATGCCCTCTCTTTATACTATATTGAATTCATATTTGTTCCATAACTCATAGATGACCACGAAGACGTTATATAGCTTCTAAACTATGTCAAGTACCTCAATAATATAGACAATTTACCTTCCCTTCATATTTATGAAACAAATGTACAACTAAAAAGTATATTATTAAGATATGGATACTATCATTGGTTCCTTAACTAATAGAACCAAAAAAAATAAGTCATAATGGTTCCAACCCAGTCACATTATCTATTTTATTGCCTTGTAAACACTCTTAAATTAAGAAGAAATAAAAACAATTTGAAGCCAAATGTTATTAGTGGGTACACCTAGCTTTTTATATGTAAAAGTACATGACCTCATAAATGTTATGATCACTCATGGCTTCCTAAGAGACTCTCTACGCATCATACAAACAATCTCATATGCACCCTTCTTAAGCAACATTGTTGAAATCATAAAATCATAATATTATTTATCCGAAATGTACAATCTTCAAGCTATAAATCAAATGAAAATAACAATGTTAATGATAGACTTAACCCTTTGCAGTGCAAGTTAAGTCTAAACAATATTTTCAAATTATATATTGGAGTCTCATGATCATAATATTGTTTAGCCCGAGGCCACTAAAAGCACTCAAATGTACAATCTTCAAACTCTAAGTCAAATGAAAATAACAATGTTAGTCAAATGAAAATAACAGTAGTGCTAGTGATAGTCTTAACCCTTTGGTGTAAGTAAAGTCTAAAAATATTTTTCATTGATTCACTAATTACTGTTTTCATCATTTTACATAAGATATAAAGCTAAATTCAATATATGTATCATGTATTAAAGAGAGATTATAAAATAAAATTGGAGAGGAAAGAAAATGAATTAAACTGATAATCCAACTCAAAATCTAATCAACCGTTTTCATTTTTCTTATCATTCTTGAAATCAAAATTAAGTCAAATAATGTGAGACTATCTATCCGAGAACTTGTCCCAGAACTTGTTGAGCCCCTCACCCAACAATATTGAGCAGTGGAGATGATTGAAAATTGCATTGTCCTATGGCTGTGAAGGTTTTTGTCGGAAGCATTTTAAGAAATACATATTATTTTTTAAAAATACTTTTTATTAAAAATATATAATTTAATATATTTATTTTAATTTTTATAATTAAAAAATATAATGAGTTAAAGTTCATAAGCCTTCACATCAGCTTTATATTAAAGAGATAATATTATAAAGTTTTATATTAAAGAGATAATATTTATTATAATATAAAGGCATTGAATATATATAATCTTTTGTCTCCTGAAATTCTTAGTGCAGTAATGTTTTCACCAAAATCCTAGAGGGAGATGTGTCTAGTAGTCTGTAAGTCAAAAACGGCATGGCTCCGTGTAAAGCTGCATACTGTTGAAAGACGAGTAATGTAAAATCATTTAGTTGGTTTAGTTTTATATTGAAAATTTAAACTATATAAAAAAGAGATAACATAGTTGTAAATTATATTTTTCAGCAATCTCGCCTCTTTGACATTACCTAATTTGGTTTGTCATCACCATAATCACAATGGAGAAAGAGGAGGTCGAATGCGATTTCCCTGAAGAGCTGGTTTAGTTTTATATTAAAAATTTAAACTATATAAAAATGAGATAACATAGTTGTAAAATTATATTTTCAGCAATCTCGCAGGTCTTTGACGTTACCTAATTTGGCTTGTCGTCACCATAATCACAATGGAGAAAGAGGAGGTCGAATGCGATTTCCCTGAAGAGCTGAGGCAGATAACACATCTGTAAATCATATCTTTTCAGCAATCTCACAGCTCTTTGACATTACCTAATTTGACATCACCATAATCACAATGGAGAAAGAAGAGGCCGAATGCGATTTGCACGAAGAGTTGCGGTGCAGAACGACAGATAGCAAGAGCTGGTGTTGTTCGAGAGGCTGAGGAGAGAGTAGCAATTGCTGTGAGCATGATCGCGAGAACCTACAAGCAAATTACAAATTCCAATAAAAGGCACGACACGACAGAGCACGCTTCTTCTTCACCAATAAATGTTGTTAAGAATATCAATATAGTTAAAACCCTATCCATAGTAACACGAGCACAAAGTGATAGAAAAGAGCATTAAACAATATAATCATTTATTAATGTGTTTCTGCGGAATCCAATGGTGAATGGAGCATTGGTAACATGTATATTGAAACGATATATTGACCTGACAGCGAAACGGGCGATCCATTGCCAAGGAATACGGAGGAGGCAAGTGCGGAGCTAAGAGGCTGCTACCTTATACAAGCTCTCATGTAACACAACATAGTGAAAGAGTTTACTTGTAACAGTGCGGAGGGTTCTCATTCGATAAAGGAGTTGTCTATAACGCGATTTTTTGAAAGATTTTCTGGCGGGTTTTTTCGGGCAGGAATTTATTGGAATCTCAAGTTTGATAGCTAGTTTCTGCACAATGAAAGAGTTCCAAGGGTTTTTGAGGGTGCTGAATCCAAATATGCAGTTAAAAAACCATTTTAACTGCAACAAATCAAGATTTAACCTCAATTTCTTCAGCCGGATTCCGTCACCGAAATCTCCAAAAAGTCGCATTATAGACAACTCCTTAGATAAAAGCTCTCCGCCCATACCTGAAATGTCCATCATTATGCAGTTAAAAAACCATTTTAACTGCAACAAATCAAGATTTAACCTCAATTTCTTCAGCCGGATTCCGTCACCGGAATCTCCAAAAAGTCGCCGAATTCCGTCACCGGAATCTCCAAAAAGTCGCATTATAAACAACTCCTTCGATAAAAGCTCTCCGCCCATACCTGAAATGCCCATCATTTTGGCAAGAGCTATAGGGCATTAAATGCTTGTTTAGCTGCAAGCTGGATAGTCATATATAACACGCTTGCGGATACTTTCCCAACACTCCATCTTCACTAAAAATTATATGACTATCGAACTTATAGCTAAACAAACATTTAATTTCCTATGACAAATTCGTTAACTCTTGCGCACTATTCGGACCGGTAACTGTAGACCATGACGTAATACAGTTAAATACATGCCAATGAAGTGAAATAGACGTCATAACCCTACTCGCCGCCGATTGTTGTCGAGTCGCACCGTGACCCAAAAGATAGGTGTCAAATTACACCAAAGATAAACGAAATTTTTAGGTGAACTGATTCAAAAAAAACCCATACAGCTAAGTAGCGCATATAAAAATAGACATACTAATGAATTCAATATAGTATAGAGAGAGGGCATGCATGGTGACCATTAAACAATTTTTCACAACGGTGAAAACTTTATACAGTTGTAAAGTCATTTTTCACCATCAACCCACCAACTAGCATGTGGCATATATAACAAGGAGATGGATATACATATCCCAAAACTCTCCATAGTGGGAGACGACGTTCGCCACATTAATAAATAAATTTAATGTAACTTTTTCTCTGTTTTGGTTTTTGTTTAACTTTTTTTTGTGGAATTTTTGTTTAAAATTTGGTATAGATTTGTCGAAAGGACAGGTCCACAATGTCTAATCAGTATCTAACTAATTAGATGGTTTCCTCCTTGCACTAAAAATGAAAATATTTGAAAGGAGGCATTGTGATACACACCAATAGGATGAGTACAATTAATTAATAGGATGAGTACAATCTATTTTAATTAATGTAATTATGTTGATAGATATATTTATTTTTAAATAATAAAATTTTAGATTTTTAATTTAATTATTAATTATTATGAGGTATTTTTTTAGTATTTTCACTCGGATATTCCACAGTTTTCATTTTTGTTTTGTCGACGTTTCGAGTCTAGACCAAGACTCATCATCAGGACTTGATTTACAAAAGAGAGAGCCAACAATGATAAATAAGGTTAAGGTTGAGATGTCAAGTATGTGAGCCGACCAACTTACTGATTTGAATTAACTAGAATTTATTTTATTATGTATTTATTTATTTATTTTAGCATACTTGGTTATTTATTATAGTTATTATTAATTGTTTTGAGTGAAATAGTTTATGTAATAAGTTATTTATTATATTTTATTTAATAAATTAATTTACCAAATTGTGATTTAGTTTTTTATTATGTTTATTCATATATATATATATATGTATATATATTAAGGAGGATAATTTATTATTAATGCTGTGATAGCTTAAATGTTTGTTAATGTATTATAATAATTTTCTGATATATTAATTTTATTTATTATTTATGTAATTTATTATAGTTTGTTTATTAATGGCTTGAATTGAATTGTTTATGTTTTAATATTGTTTATTATATTCTATTTAATAAATTAATTTATCCTAAAGATTTTGTTTTAATTAATTTATTATTATAGTTATTTAATTACTTGTATTAAGTAAATGTATATGAAATAAGTTATTTATTATATTCTGTTTGATAAATTAATTTATCCTATGATTTTACTTTGATTATGTTTATTTATTTATATATTATGTTTATATATTTATTTATTATTTTTATTATGATTTGATATATTAATTTTATTTATTATTTTTATTTATTATGTTTATTTATTTATATATTATGTTTATATATTTATATATTATGTTTATATATTTATTTATTATTTTTATTATGATTTGATATATTAAGGAGGATAATTTATTATTAATGCTGTGATAGCTTAAATGTTTGTTAATGTATTATAATAATTTTCTGATATATTAATTTTATTTATTATTTATGTAATTTATTATAGTTGTTTATTAATTGCTTGAATTGATTTGTTTATGTTTTAATATTGTTTATTATATTCTATTTAATAAATTAATTTATCCTAAAGATTTTGTTTTAATTAATTTATTATTATGGTTATTTAATTACTTGTATTAAGTAAATGTATATGAAATAAGTTATTTATTATATTCTGTTTGATAAATTAATTTATCCTATGATTTTATTTTGATTATGTTTATTTATTTATATATTATGTTTATTTATTTATATATTATGCTTATATATTTATTTATTATTTTTATTATGAGGTATTTTAAAATATTTTTAATGGTTGTTTTAAAAGTTGAGATTTATTTTAAAAATAGTTATCTCATTTTTATTTTTTTAATTAAATTGATTAAAAAAAGTTATATGAACATGTGTCATATGAATATAAGTTATAATTTTTTGGACTTGTAGTATTAGTAAGTTAGGGTAGAGGGAGCTCTCGAAGGCGACAATGGTGGAACCCTAACCTAGGGTTTGTTACAGAACCTCTGCCCATGGCGGTTTGCAGTTTTGGCTATCGGTTTATGGGCGCACTGTCGGCTTGAACCGCGGCATCTACATCGGTTTACTCGGAGTTTTGTTTTCATCTGCGGTCCCCTCCTGGGTTCTCTCTGCCGCACTGACTCTTCCTTACAACCCGCAGACCGGCCCCCCGATCGAACCCCGTTTACGCCTTCTTACCGACAAGATAAAATGGGCGATGAGGAGTTGGTCGACTATGAGGCGGACCCCATGCCGCATCAAGACATATGGGCTCATACTAGGCGGCCTCAACTGATACCGCGGAGCGTTGCGCTGGGTTTAGTGACAGGTGCTTCGTCTCAGCAGCCGCACTTGTCCTCTACAGGTAAAAACAAATCTCCGGTTCTCACTCCCGCGGACTCCTCGCCCCTCGACTGTCCACCCCTCTCCCCTGCGACGGCACAGCTTTTGGGCTCATGTTTTCTGAGCTCGCCTTTCCTTGACGCCCCGCTCCAGTACCATCTCCGCCCTGTATTACCTCCGCCCCCTCCGCCTCCGCCCCCATCGAGCTCTCATTCACCATCAGTTTCATTTATGCCGCAGGCACAACAGCCCTCCATACACCCCACTGTATCCCTTCTCCCCGGCACTAGCTATTCAACCCCTCGCACGCCGATTCGCTCGGGGTGCTTCACTACCCCGCCGCTTCCGGTTCGCTCCGCTGCTTCCGCCCAGCACAGCTCCACCGACCCGTGCCGCAAACTCCTGAAGGGGACTCCATTTGGCAAACGCTCTGAGAAGGTGACAAAAGGTCGCTGCCTCCGGGCCATTGATTCTGACTTCAACATCAATTTTGGGCCTGAAGCACCACTTCCGGATGTGATGGACGCTGCTCGTAAGGTCCTGGTTGGCAGAGTTCGGGGCCGAACATACACTGCGGAGCGACTCAAGCTTTGGGTGGAAGAGATTTGGGGGTCTTTCTTTAAAGAACTTCCAGATATTATGGTACTTACAAGGGGCTGGTTCGCCCTGCATTTTCACCGGCCCGAATACACACAGTGGGTCCTTTCCCAATATTGGCACATTGAGCTCGCGCCAGTCATGCTCAAACGGTGGGATCCCCTATTTGACCCGGAACGAGAACAACTGGGGGCTGGTCCCATTTGGGTTCGTCTTCCTGGGTTGCCATGGCAATTTTGGAATCAGTATACATTCAAAAGAATTGGGGACACTCTAGGCACTTACCTGGAGCACGACAGGACGTACGAGAAATCGGGTATCAGGACAATGGCTCGAATTCTAGTCCATTTGGACACCAGGCCTGGATTGGAGGAAAAGATCACCCTGCACCACAGCCATGTCTCCCGCAAACAGCCACTTGATTATGAAGGCGTACCATTCCGTTGTCGTAGATGCCATAAAATTGGTCACCTCTACAAGGATTGTCCACTGAATTCGGGGGTGACTTCTGAGGACACCAAAGGACCTCGTCAGCAGACCACTGTGGAACAAAATGCTGGAGATAATATACCAATGGAGGGTGTACAGACACAACAGGAGACCCCATCCAAGAAGAAGGGGGATAGCGCTTCAATGAACGCTCGACGGAAGGCATCGGCTGCTCCAGGACCGCCGCGTACACGCTCAAAGACCGCTGTGGCTGCCACTAAACCGGCGGAGGCTGCACCTTCTCGTCCGGGTAATGCTTCCACCCCCACCTTTTCTCAATCTTTCTCTATTGATATGCAATCATTTGTAAATTCTTCTTTGCAAGCACCCCATTCTGAGTTTGTGTCCCTCCCCTCCATACTCTGCACCATTGCCCCACCTCCACCCACCTTTTCTACCACCCCTCCCTCACACAACCTGACTCTGGGCGGTACAGACTCTCCATCCTCTCCGGGTGAATCCGGCTCACATCATTATCACCTGAGACCTCGTGCACGGCCTCGTATATTAGGCCTGGGTTCATCCCCTGGACGCCATCGCAAGCAAAAGCGAGGCAGACCCTCACAAATTTCTTCAGCAAAGCTAAATGCTGTTGCAGATGTCGCCATGGGGCGACAAGTTACTATTGAGCGGGCACTTAGAGCTATTGAGCCCATGACCTGTGGTGTCCCATGATCTGGCTCTCCTTCAACTGCAGGGGACTAGCCAACCCCAAAAAACGTTTGGCTCTGAAAAGACTCTTGCATGAATCTAGGTGTGATATCATTTTTCTTCAAGAAACTCTGTGCACATCTGAGGTGGCGGTGAGATGTCTACAAGCTTTGCTTCCTGGATGGATTTTACATGGTCTGGATGCGTGTGGTCGATCTGGAGGACTACTCATTGGTATTAACCCAAGGAAATGTAGGCCACTCTCTGCCTGGGGGGGCAGAGGATTCCTCGGTATGGATATAATCTTGGGTGACCTGGGTATCCCGATCAGAATAATCAATATTTATGGGCCTAACCAGAATCGTCTACCTTACTGGCAAGATTTCCTCAATGGTAACCATATCACACAGAATACAGTGATAGGGGGGGATTTCAACTTCTCATTGGGAGTTGGAGAATCCTGGGGACATAATGCTCAGTGTGATCCTATCGCGGATCAAATGCAAATGATCCTAGACTCACATCACCTTGTGGATATTCCCATGAATAAGAAGCTACCTACATGGCACAATCAGCGCACTGGTGAGGCTGCTCTGGGGAGGCGACTGGACAGGTTTATGATGCATGAGGAACTAATACAGAAATGCCCCTTATACAGACAATGGGTCAGTTCAGGGGGGCTATCAGACCACCACCCGATTCTTCTTCAGATTAGTGACAACAATTCAAAGCCGCGGTCTCCCTTTAAATTCTTTGCCGGCTTTCTCCAAGAACCGGAATATATCAAGTTGGTCACGGACTTCTGGGCATCACTGCCCCCACTGCGGGAACAGAGGAAAGCGCTTGATTTTTGTGAGAGACTCAAAAAGCTCAAAGTAATGACCGAGAACTGGGCGAGATCTAAGAGGAACAGAGATGAACAGATTCTGAAAGATACTGAAGCTCAGATAGCTTCATTGACTGATGAGAGAGGGACTGGTTATCATTCCGACGATTCCAAAGCACTACTAAACCAACTGCTTGGGCAAAAAGCAAAAATCTTACAAGAAAAGGAGGAGCATTGGAGACTTAAAAGCAGAGCCATTTGGCTCAAAGCGGGGGACTGTAATACAAAATACTTTCACAACCTTGCCAATGGCAGAAAGGCATCAAACACCATTTGGAGGCTACCAAGGGAACCAGATGGATGGGCTACTACTCACCAGCAACTGGCTAGCCTGGGGGTAACACATTTCAAGGGTCTCTTCACGGCACCAAATGTTGTAAATCTACCAGATATCATTAGACTTGCAGAAAAGTTCCCTCGTTTTGTTGGACAGGAAGATATTGAAGACCTCACTAATCCAGTCACTATACAAGAGCTGGAAAGTACACTTAAATGGTTTAAGAAAGATAAGAGTCCGGGACCAGATGGCTGGCCTGTGGAATTCTACCTGGCTTTTTATGATCTGCTGGGTGCGGACCTTTTAGCAGTTGTCGAGGAAAGCAGGATCTCGGGGCACATTCATCCGCCTATGAACCAGACCTTCATTGCCTTGATTCCCAAATCCGATGACCCCTCATCCTTCAATGATTTTCGCCCTATCTCCCTCTGTAATTGCCTCTACAAAATCATTGCCAAGATCATAGCCAACCGTATTAAACCGATCCTGTCCTCAAATATATCAGCTGAACAATTTGCTTTCCTCCAAAACCGCCATATCCAAGAAGCCATTGGCACCGCCTAGGAAGCTTTACATTCCATCAAGTTGAAAAACCTCAAAGGTGTGTCGTTAAAGATTGACCTTGCTAAGGCTTTTGATAAGGTAAACTGGCTATACCTTAAAATGATTCTTATCCATCTGGGCTTTCCTCATCTGTTCATAAATTGGATTATGGGGTGTGTATCTTCTGTCTCCTTTGCCATCCTCATAAATGGCGCAGCCTCAGAACGTTTTTACATCAACAGGGGAATCAGGCAAGGCTGCCCACTCTCCCCACTACTCTTTCTTATTGTTATGGAGGGTTTGAGTAGGCTCATTGCGGATGCAAAAAGGAATGGGGAACTCAGTGGCCTCAAAATTACTGATCAATACTCCCTTACCCACTTATTGTTCGTAGACGACATACTTATCTTTCTCAATGGTAGCGTCCGAGATAGCACTGCTTTATATAATATTCTCCTACTCTTCTGTAAAGCAACGGGCATGGAAATCAACAGGGACAAATCCACCAGATCATTGATGAGATGTACACAACAGGAAACTCAGCTGGCAATTCAGTTCTTTCCCTTCCTGGAAAATAATCTACTGGAAGGTATCAAATATCTCGGATTCAGATTAAGGCCGGATGGATATAAAACTGAACACTGGGTGTGGCTTATTAACAAAATTGAAAAAAGGATCACCTGCTGGCACCACCGATTACTGTCAAAAGCTGGCAGGTTACAGCTGATCAAATCAGTACTTGAGGCCACACCAGTTTATTGGATGTCCCTCACATGGATTCCGAAAGGCATTTTACAAAAAATACAACAAATATGTAACAGATTCCTGTGGAATGGTAATAAAAAGGGAAAGATATTTGCTTGGACAAGATGGTCCCTCGTCTCCATGCCAAAGAAATGGGGTGGGTGGGGGCTTAAATCCCTCTCAGAATTTGCACAAGCTTTAACAGCAAAACAGGGCTGGTCACTCCTCAAGATGGACAGTTTATGGGCAGAAGTTATACATAAAAAATACATATGGCCTTCCAATATCACAGATTGGCTTCGCAGACCATCTTGGAATTATCAAGGCATTTCTGCGATCTGGAGAGCTACTCTAAAAGCTTTGCCTCTCATCAAGGATAACCTTTTATGGAAAATAGGTAATGGAGCACAAGTCCGTATAGGATTAGACCCTTGGCCTGGGTCAAGGAACGCTCACCTCCTGCCGGAAGACCTGATCCGACACCTCAACAATAGGGGCATCAAATATCTAGCACAGGTTGGTGACCCACATCGATCTACCATTTTCACACAGGCATGGGTAACGGATCAACAGTGGCACTTGACAGATGAATGGACTGAACATTGGCAAAGATACATTCAGGCACTCACTGAAACACACATCAAGCTACATGAGAAGGAAGATGAACTCATTTGGGCACCTGCTAAATCTGGAATATATGCACCAAAGCTCGGCTACTTAAAGATCATCGAGGCCAAGAAGCCTGATATTCACAATAACTGGTGGTCGGATATCTGGCAACTTCAAGCACAGCCTAGGGCCAGACTTCTAATGTGGAACATTTTAGCGAATAAAATACCAACTGGGGACAACCTCAAAAATCGGACTTTTGCTGGACCTACCTCGTGCGTACTCTGCAGAAAGGAGGAGGAATCTACACCCCACCTATTCCTCACCTGCGAAGTCACTTTGGATATTTGGCAGCAGGTCAAACAGTCCCTCAATATCACCACTGCCTGGCACGCAGTTGATATTCCCACAGCCTGGGCGCATTGGTGGACTGCAGTGACTACGGAAAAGGCAAGAAATCTACCGCTAGTGGTGTCCTGGTACATTTGGAACAAGCGCAATGACATCATATTTGAGGAGGGCAGGGTTAACTGGCAGCTTCTTCCGCCTTCCATTTGCGCAGCTTACACAGAAATTCCATTTGAAAACAAAACAAATCCTCCCAGGCATATCATGCCCGAAATCATTAACAGGGATATGCCTTGGGCCTATTTCGATGGGGCTGCACCGGCTCATGGTTGTGGAGGGGGTATTCTATTTCATATAACAGAAACACATTATTTTCACCTGAGATTGGGTCTTGGCCCGGGTACCAATAATCATGCTGAGCTTATTACACTGAGACATCTGCTATATTTTGCACTATCTAAAAATTGTCGACAAGTTCAAATTTTTGGGGACTCAAAGATAGTGATTGATTGGGCAAATAACAAATCTATCTGTCATACATATTCTTTGAAACACATCTTGGAAGAAACTGTTTTTTTAAAAACACATTTTGACCGGATCACTATTTCTCATATCTACAGGGAAAGAAACTCAACTGCTGACCGGCTCTCGAAAGAAGCGGCGGATCGGCCTCTAGGCGATTGGATGATTGAAGAATACAGTCCAGAGGGGATGCACAGGTTCTATCACCGTCCCTATATTGATGGTCTACAACAAGGGGACATCCTCCCCATCTGAAAATTTTGATCCACATGTCAATTTTTGTATATATCTGCATGGCTCTGATCGGCGTTACATTGTTAGTTTCTTGGCTCGAGGTTTATACACCTCAAAACTCTGCATATTTTTGAACATCTATGTGATACTGTTATATATTTTTGTATTGGATACAGCCCCATCGTATCCATAGTGACACCTACAGGACAGCTTTATGTAAATATTTCTGAACAGTGGCTACGCCACACTACTGCATATGCCTTGGCATCAACAGCATGTAATCTCTATTATCTACTTTTTAATAGAAATTACGAACTCTATTTTCCCCAGAAAAAAGTTAGGGTATTGGCCCATAGTATTATAGCTAGGCTTATTTGCAATTTATGAATCCACATAATATAGTGGGAGTGAAGCTCTATGGTTAAAAATCTTATTACATTTAAAATGTTCAAGTCATATATTAATTTAATAATAATAATAATAACCCGGATGCGGGTGTTAATAAATGATATTTATGAGGGGCCGCACAAAGCAGGCAGCTGGCCCTGCACCTGGCTGGTGGACGACCTCCATAGCATGCGCATCTGGCTGGCGGACAATTTCAATGGCATGCGCATTTAATCATCTGCAGAACAGAATGTTGGTCGCACAAATCGACATTTATGAGCGCCTGGTTCAAGAGCTCTTGCTTAAGGTTTTATGTATGGATCCATATCTATTTCACGCCATTGTCACTGGTTCGTTTTAACTCCGTTCGGCGTTCTTCCCGCACCCCTGCCTGGCTCAACTTGTTTGGAAGCTCGCCTGGTTAACTGGTGTTGTTGGGCTCCTCTGCGCTCAGATTCTCTCCCGTCAGCTTCACCATCTTCCCTCTCTCAGTTGGTCTGTCATTCTGAGAATGCCTCGCCATCGAGGAGTCCCGCGCCGAGGACGTAACACTGGGAACAGAGGAAGAACCTCTCGGCCTACTCCGCAGAATGTCATACCCCTTGCGTCGACCTCCCCATCCTCACCACCCTCGGGTCAAGCTGGGCCTCTTCCGCACAATTCCTTTCAGACTACCAGGTTCACCTTCCACAGCAGGCTCAACAGGCCTATGTTGTCTGCTAGCATCATAGTCATTCTTGCTGAGGAAGAGAGTAATCCTACCAGCTCGGCCCACACTACCTCCTCTCAATCTCAGGAAGATAGTGTCCTTCAGGGGGAAATGGTTGGGGTGGTGTCTAACGCTGAAAATATGCAGGATGACACCCTTGTTTCTGAAGAGCCTCTACATCCGGCCGACACAACACAGAACGAGATTCTTGCCTGTGGACCGACTCATCGTGCAGGCAGCATTCTCAACCTGGTAACTACTCCTGAAGGCAGCATTGAAGGAATTGATGACAATGGTTTCGTCACCTGGGTCGCTTCGTCTAGCCAGGTGGATAAGGACATGCCCGACTCTCCGCAGCATGCAGACTAAGGCTAGTTCATCACCGACGGGTGGCACTCTTGCCTTCGCTCTGTGTTTTTCTTGCTATGTGTCTTCGTTTCTAAGTCTCTGGTCCTGTGTCTGGTTTAAGTTCTTGTTTAGGCTCGTGGCGCTAGCCAACCTGCTCTCTGTTTGCAGTTACAACTATGGGTTTGATGGGTACTATTTTGTCATTTTTGTGCATGGCGGGCATGATAGCATGCGTCTCAGTAAAACCTCTGAAGGTGTTAGCTATGTCATGTTAGAATCAGAACAGAAATATTTCAATGGGTCATGCTCTAACACAAAATCTTTTGAAGTCTGTAATCTGAAAATAGCAGAAAGCATGAAATGTATGTCTCTGAATCTCTGGCTGAGGGATGGCATCTGTCCCCTCTGAGGTCTCGACCTCTATGTACATAATTTTCTCTTTTTAATAGAATCAGTATTTACGCAGAAAAAAAAAAATAATAATAATAACAATAATAATAGTTTATAATAATGTTACAATTTAATTAATTTTGATAGTTTTTTATAATTTTGGTATTATGAGATAAGTGTTTTGATACTATACCCTTTAACTATCATTTTAATTTACATGATTGAGCTAGTGATATATACAAATATAAGAATGGTGTTTTAAGATAAAATATTTTGATCACACAATCAACCAACTACACAAATATTCCAACTACACACAGATTTTACAAGTATCTAATTGGAGAATATCTCTCAAACAAATAGAACTAACAAAACTCTAAATAATAGGAAGAGATTCCTTTTCGATAAAATGATCACACATAAGTCAAATAGGACTTACATAGTTGTAGCAACTACTTGTCTTAATCTCAGTCCACAAAATGTTGATGTCCATATGAAAGAACAACAATCCACATGAACTCATGGTAACTAGCCGCTACAACCACTCCTTCAACTATTCTTCAATTATCATAGTTCAATTACATATTGTCATACCTAAACTTTTAACTAGGCCACATCCTAGGCCATTTCTTGACTTCGGGAAGGCTTCTCTGACACATTTTGTAAGTACACAAACTAAAATATATTTTCTAAATATTTTTGGATATGCAGTAATGTAGATTTTGAAAATATTTCGAAATCTAAAATATATTGTTGAAGTAATTTAAGATTAAATTATTTAAACTCATTCTTATTAGAAAGATTCCAAAATAAGATAAGGATGTTACAATCTACCATTGAGATAAAAATGTCCCAAATATATTTAAAGTTTACAATTAAGAAAATCTCAAGATTTCCCAAATATTCTTAAGTTTTACCATTAACATAATCTCAATATTTCCCAAATATTCGTAAAGTTTACAATTAAGATAAAATCCGATTATAAAAGGGAATGATAATTATTTGTTGTTTTTCCCGATGACAACTTTGGAGAGATCCAGCCAATCCTTCTAGGCTATGTATAATCAAATTGTAAGGATCATCTATGGCCCATGTGGGAAAATCAAGCACATTTATCAAGAAACAAAGTGTAAACCCTATAACTATTGTAGCTATCCTTTGATGCTCCAACCTTAAAATGTTTTCAATGCAACAACCAGAAATGGCTGTGGGATTGAAGGTAAGAATGAAGATGACCACCCCGTAATCGTATCTTTGCTTGATCACAGGAAAGAAACTCGAATATGTGCATGTTGCAGCTCCATTGAGCACCAAAAGGAAGCATCAAAAAATGAAAGTATCAAATATACCAAGCATAATTGTATTATGGGAAGGAGAATATATCGACCTACGGGAGAAAAATAGAGACAACCAGTATAACTCGTTCATAGTTTTTCCCTATAGATTTTGCATCATAGCTCACCCCTACTCTTTGTAATCCGATCAACAGTGTGGTAGAAGATCCAATTGGATCTTTGCTTAATGTAGCACGTGCATTATAGCATAAGGAGCAAAACATAAAATCTATTATTGTGAAAGCCCAATAATTGGTCTAATGATACTATATAGTCATGAATTCCTCATACCAAAGTTCAAAAAGTGAAATACCCATAGAGAATATCATACTCCTAAACTGGAGGTATTTTGATGAATAATGCATAGAGGGATTTTAATGAATAATTACCTACAATGAATTCAAAGGCTACAACGACAGTCATGACAGCCCATATGGCATTTCCATCAAAACTATCAAATAATGGTCCCACGAGTAAAATAGAGACACAAAAGATAGTGCAAGGCAAACTTTTATGGAATGGATCATCTGCACCCACCTGCCAAATCCTCCTACTCACAGAAAGGATAAATATTTTGCATTGGTGGAAGGCTTGAAACCTTTTGCTAGCCACACGGTTGTAGAAGTCGTCTTTTGCATTGGTGGAAGGCTTGAAAAATTTTGCTAGCCACACGGTTGTAGAAGTCGTCTTTGATAATATTCACTTCCATCCCTTCCTTGACATTATTTTTCCACTCTAGAGGTTATGACTGAATCATCATGCCCCTCATGTTAACTATAGTTTTAAGCTTGAACTTCAAACTGAGAAGGCTTTGAATAAATGTTAAAGTCTTCATAATATGACTTTATCAAGAACCACTACCTTACCTGAACTTGAAACTGAGAAGGCCTTGAATAATTGTTAAAGTCTTCATAATATGACTTGATCAAGCACCAATACCTAAAAAAATCATCAGGTTTCAATCAACATATGTTCCATATAGTCTTTATCTCTCAAAATTATTTTCTTATATACATCCATTCCAATAAAGAGAAACTAGTCCTAATGATGTAACATTTTGGGCATGGTTACAATGTTTTAGCACAATGAACTTAAGTTGATTGTGGATTTTCCAATCCAATGGATATGGGCAAGGTTAATTATTTGAGTTGGGCTTGAACTGTTTTAGTTGTTGCAAGACACTTCCTCCCATAGTGAAATTAAAAAAACCCAAAATATATCATTTAATACTTCAAATTTTCCATAATAAAAATTGCTTGATTTTGTTACAAGATAAATAGAATGTCAATATGTGAATGTTGAATGTAACATCCAACAAACTTATTGCAACCCATTCCTTAATTGTGAAAGTTGTTGAAAATGCTCACTATATCAAAGATCACTTGGACTTGAGAAGGACTAATGTTTGTGAATTGTGATTAGCAAGGAGCTATTAAATGTTACAAATAATGGAAACATCATCAACTAGTTGGATCCTATTAGAATTTCCAACCCTTTAACACCTTTTATTTTGAAATTTTCTGATTTTACTGGTTGATTTCCTTTTTTTTTTTAATTATTATTATTAAAAGTGTCACCAAGGATATGCATTTATTAGTTGAATGGGATGTGAGAATCATAGAAGCTAGCTAACTCAGAGCATTAGAAGAAATTCCAATTTGGGAGATTACTTTATTATAGTGCTGAGTAGGGATTAAAGAAATGGCAGTGGAATGTTAAAATTTAAACCACTTCTTGGTGGATGGAAGGTCATCCCTAACCCGCTTCCGAACTTGTGCTTGCCATGTGGACCTGTCCATGGTGGCCATGTGCTAGCTGCTACGTGGGTCCGAGGTGGGTCCGTGCAACTCATCACTGCCACGTGGGCCTTGTGACGCTACCAAGTGCAGGTGGACAGACTATATTTGATCAGCTACACATTTCACCTAGACGCTCCATTATCCATCCATAGCATCAACCTTATATAGTTTCCTTTCTGTCCTTACGTAAGTACAAATACCAACAAAAAAAATTACCTGTTACGTACGTAACACGTTGGAAAGAGGACGGCCATTAAGTGGACCTCCATTGCAGTGGAATGAATTCATTATTAAAAGAAAAATTTAATAATATAGACACTAACATGGTATGAAATTACATGTATTCAAACATTATGAAGAGTTCGAACCAAGTTCCAAAAACATGAATAAGTCGATTTGGCTCGCAGTTATTAGAGCCACAAAAGACAGTGCAAGGCCAACTTTGATGGAATGGATAACTCTTCGAGGATCATCTGCACCCACCTGCCAAATCCTTCTGCTCACAGAAAGGACAGATCTTTTGTATTGGTGGAAAGCTTGAAAAATTTTCCTAACCACACGGTTGTAGAAGGTCTCTTGGATGGTATTCGCTTCCAACCCTTTTTCAACACTAATGAGCTCTGAGTCAATCATGGTGCCCCCCATAAACTCTTTCTTTCAGCAGGACTTCAGACCTAAACTTCAAACTGAGAAACCTTGAATATCAGCAGCTTTTAATCAACTTATGTTCTGTAATATCACTTGAGCTCTTTCTCTCTCTGGAAATTCTTTGGATATACAAGCCAGTCCCGTTGATGCGATTTTCTGAGCCTAGCTACAATGTGCCATAACAGTTTCCTTTCTATCCTTTTATAAGAACAAATATGTACACAAAATGACTCGTTGAGTATGAAACACGTTGGAAGGGAGAAGGACGGCCAGTAAGTGGACCTCCACTGCAGAGGCTGGGAAGGCTTTTCCAGTCACATTTGTGGATTATTACAAGTATGAATTTTGAATCGTGGGCGACGCAGTACATTCGGCCAAGTCTCTAGTGCTGGAATGATGGACATACGGATGAATACAACATAGTCCAGAGAGAGAGGGCACGCATGGTCACCATTAAACAATTTTTTACAACGGTCAAAACTTTATACAGTTGCAAAGTCATTTTTCACCATCAACCCACCAACTAGCACAATACCCTTTCCCATGTGGCGTATATAACAAGGAGATGGATATGCAGGTCTCAAATCAGTCTACAGTGGAAGAGGACGCTCGCCACATTAATAAATAAATTTAGTATACCTTTTTCTTTGTTTTAGTTTTTTTTGGAATTTTTGTTAAACGACAACTTCACAACGTGAAATCAATCTAAATAGATTGTTTCCTCCCGGCACTAAAAACTAAATTATTTGAAAACACACGTTGTGATACTCGCCAAAGCGATGAGTACAATTTATTTTAATTAACCTTATTATGTAATTATTTTAATTAACTTTATTGTGTAATTATGTTGATGGATAGGTTTAAAATGAATTTTTAGAATTTTAATTTAATTATTAATTATTAGGCATTAAAAAAAATTAATGGTAATTTTAAAAGTTGGGATTTTGTTTTAAAAATAGCTATCTTGTTTTTAGTTTTTTTAATTAAATTGATTAAAAAAAGTTATATGAGCATGTGTCATATGAATATAAGCTATAATTTTTTGGATTTCTAGTATTAGTAAGTCATGGTATAATTTTTTGGACTTCTAGTATTAGTAAGTCATGGTATTGGCCCATGGTATTATAGAAAAATCTATTGACAACTTATGAATCCACATAATAAAGTAGGAATGAAGCTTTATGGTTAAAAATCTTATTACATTTAAAATGTTTAATTCATATAATAATAGTAATAGTAATAATAATAGTTTATAATAAAGTTACAATTTAATTAATTTTGATGGTTTTTTATAATTTTGGTATTATGAGATAAGTGGTCGGATCTCCTTTAGCTATTCGTTTAATTTAGATGGTTGCCCTAGTGACAAATATAAGTATAGAAATGATGTTTCAAGATACACAAACTACTTTGATCACACAATCAATCAACTAAAAAAAAATTCCAACCGCACACCCATTTAGGAAGCATCTAGTTGGAGAATATCTCTCAAACCAACTAGAACTAACCAAACTCTAAATAATAGGAAGAGATTCATTTTTTATAAAATGATCACACCTAAGTAAAGTAGGAGTTACATACTCCAACACTCCATTGTAACAAGTACTTGTCTTAAACCCAATATGTTGAGGTCTTCACCAATATTTTTAACAAAATGCTAACATCCATATAAATGAACAACCATCCACATGAATTCTTCGGTGTCACTACAACCACTCCAACTATTCTTCAATCATCATCATTCAATCACATTTTGTCATACCTAAACTTTTGACTCCCCCTACATCATGATAATCATGGGTTATCCTAAGCCATCTCTTCGGTTCACCAAGTGCTCTGCGACACATTTATAAGTACAGAAACTAAAAAAAATCTTAATATTTTTGGAATTTGTAATAGTGTAGATTTTGGGAATATTTTGAAATTTGAAATACATGGTTGAAGTAAATTAAGATTAAATTTTCTGAACTTATTCTTACTAGAAATATTCCTAAATAAGGTAAAGATGTTTCAATCTACAATTCAGATAAAGATTTCCCAACTATTCCTAAAGTTTACAATTAAAATAAAGATCGTTTATAAAAGGGATAGATGAGTGATTTGTTGTTGTTTCAGATGACAACTTTGGAGAGATATGACCAATCCTTCAACGTTATGTATAATCAAACTGTGAAGATCATCTCCAACCCATATGAAAAAAGAAAACACATTTATCAAGAAATAGAGTGTACACCCTATGATTATTATAGTTATCCTCTCATGCTCCAACTTTAAAATGTTTTCAATGAGAGAACCGGAAATGGCTATGATATTGAAGGTATGAATGAAGATGGCGACCCTGTAATTGCATATTTGCTTAATCATAGGAAAGAAACACGAATAAGTGCATGTTGCACCTACATCGATCACTGAAAGGAAACATAAACATCATAAACTCAAAAATTAAAGTATCGAATATACCATGAAGAATTGTATTATGGGAAGGATAATGTATCGACATAAGGTAAAATAACAGAGACACCCTGTATAACTCGTTCAACAATGTGGAAAGATATCCATTCAGAACTTTGCTTAATGTAACACTTGTATTATTGCATAAGGCGCAAAAAATAAAGTTTACTATTATGAAAGCCCAATAACTGGTCTAATGATAGTATATAGTCATGAAACCCTCACAAAATTTTAAAATGTGTGAATACACTGATAGGGAATATAATACACCTAAACCATACATATTTTGATGAATAATACATAGCGTGATTTTGTTGAATATTCAAAGACTACAACGACAGTCATGACAACCCATATGGCATTTCCATAAAAAACTATCAAATAATGGTCTCACGAAGTAAAATAGAGACACAAAAGATAGTGGAAGGCCAAATTTTATGGAATAGATCATCTGCACCCACCTGCCAAATCCTCCTTGGTGCAAAAAGAATAAATCTTTTGCATTCATTAAAGGCTTTAAAATTTTTGCTAGCCACATGGTTGTAGAAGTTGTCTTTGGTAATATTTTCTTCCATCCCTTGCTCGATAATAATTTTCCACTCCAGAGGTTGTGAGTGAATCATCATGCCCCCCATGTTAACTATAGTTTTTAGCATGAGCTTCATACCTAAACTTCAAACTGTAAAGTCCTTGAATAAATGATAGAGTCAACACAATATGACTTGATCAAGAACCATTATCTAAGAAAATCATCACGTTTCAATCAGCATATGTTTTGTAATATCAGTTGATCTCTTTCTATCTCAAAATTCATTGGTTATACATTCAATCCAATAAAGAGAAACTAGTCCCCATGATGCAACATTTTGGGCCTGGATATAATGTCCCGACACACTGAACATCAATTGATTGTGGATTCTCGAATTAGACAAGCATGGGCGAGGTCAATTATTTAAGTTGGGACTCTAATTGCTTGATCCCTTGCAGTACGATCCTCATTGACCCTAGTGGCCTCCCATGGTGAAATAAAAGAGAGACCCAAAATACATCATTTAATTCCTCAAAATTTCTCTGAGAGGTTTTTAACCCATTTTCTTCAAACTAGGAGGTGGTTGATTTTGTTTCAAGATGCATATAATTCTAGTATTTGAGGATTGATTGCAAACATCCAGCAGGTTTATTGCAGCCCATTCCTTTGTTGTGGGAGTTTTTGAAAATGATCATGATGTAGAAGATCACTTTGACTTGAAAGGTGGGCTAATGTTTGTGAATCGTGATTAGCCAGGAGCTGTTAAGTTCTACAAACAATAGAAATGTCATCAACTAGATGGATCCTACTGGAATTTCAAACCCTTTAGAACCTTTTATTTTGATAATTTCTCTAATTATCGGTTGATTCCCCATTTCCATTTCATTGTTTTATGAAGGAAGGGTGTCACTAAGGATGTGAATTTATTAGTTTATTGGTATGTGACAATCATCTTCCATAGTTGAGTAGCTAGCTAACTCACAACATTAGAAGAAATCCCAATTTGGAAGATGACCTTATTGCACTTCTTAGTAGGGATTAAAGAAATGGCACTGGATGTTAAAATTTAAACCATGTCCTAGCGGATGGAGGGTTGTCTCTAAACCTCCTATGTACTTGTGTCTGCCATGTGGACCTATCCCCGATGGCCATGTGTCAGGTGCCATGTGGGTCCATGGTGGGTCTGTGAACCCCATCATTGCCGCATTGGCCTCTATGAGGATAGCACATGTAGGTGGATAGACTATGTTTGATTAGCAACACATTTCACTTGGAAGATCCATTTTCGATAATATACCAATGTCCATTCATGCTCGTCGGATCCTAGAATATTCTAGAAATCCACAATATATTTAACAATGCCCCAACCCAACCTATTCTCCTTTCTATCCCTATGTAAGTATAAAGATGTACAAAAATTGACTTCTTACGTATGAAACAAAATGGAAAGGAGGATGGTCATTAACTGGACCTCCATTGCAGTGGAATGAATTCATTATTAAAAGAAAATTTTAATAATATAGACATCAACATAATATGACATTACATTTATTAAAATATTATGAATAGTTCGAACCAAGTTCCAAAAATTGAATAAATCAATTTGTCTCATAGTTATTATAAAATTGACTCTTACGGTACCAAACTAGGTTTCTTATTTCTTTACGATATAAAACATTATATGTAAGGTCATCTTCAAATGTTATAACATAAAGAGACAACTAAATATTAAGCATCTACAATTGTTCTATATAATATCATAAATTGTTCAATCGAGAAGTATAGATTCAATGTGATATTAAATGGACTTATTGATATATGGAGAAGAAATGTGCTTAACAACAATTCCAAGTGTATTTTTACCCTATCCTTCACCTATGTAACAAATCAACCATTTAGTATAAGTCTCACTAATGAATGTAATAAAAAATCCAACCATATGTATGTATTTATAATGCAATGAATGACAACTAGCACAATAAATTCATCAAAACCTAAGACCATTAAACACTTCAAAAGAATGATGATTTACTAGGATGGTTTTATATCCATTGTATCATTAATCAAATCAATCATAAATGCACATTCAAAACTTCAATTTTGTAATCTATGCCAATTACCAATCACCAATCAAATCTTGTAGGCCTAACATTATAAATCAATATCTATCCTCATTGAAATCACTATTTCTCCATCGGATAATTCCAAGTTACTCAATGAATCACCATCAACACTCCCTCATAAAGTATCTTAATTTAAAGTATTGACATTGTGTCATAAACCTCGTACCTTAAATTGCATCACAATCACTATGTTTATATGTTAGAACTTCATCTATATTGCTACATTATTTGTATTGAACCATTATATTTTCTATGATCCATCTCGATTCTTTTAAGGTGGGAAAATAAAAAAAAGTCAACCTATAGGAGTAATTTTAGCAGTGACACCCAGTTTGGAGAATTGGGGTCAAAAACATTCTAGTGCCAATATGTGGCCTTAAGTGAAATTTTTTGGAGCTAAATTTTTTGCGCTTAAGAATGGAATAGTTTGTGCTATGTTATACTTGAATGTCTTTCCAACTATGTAATAATGTTCTCAATCAGTGTTTAAACTCAAAAATTATGCCTCTTGAAAGTTGACTTATTATGTTTGATCACCATAATTCCAAAAGGTTTCATGTCATCCCCCCTTACTCATGAAAAATGAGATAGCCATGAGGGAAATATGAATAACACTATATAAGGGTCAATTTTTAACTCAAACTTAGGGTTGAACGGGTCATATGTAACCCCTAATTGAATATTGGGAATGTTTTATATATCTATTCTACTAGGAGGAAATGGGGTTTGATCATATTTTGGTGATTTTTGTTCCAGAGTAGAGTAGAGTAGCTAAGAGTGGATAGAAAAAGGGAAAAATAGAGAGGGCTTGTGTTTTGTATCACCTCACAAATCACATGTCTTATTACTTTGTATTTGAGCCATTTCTATTTAGAGAAAGAGAGAGTAGAGCAGCCTCATTTTCTAGTTGGGTTTTCACCCAAAGGGGTTTCCCATGTCATATCTTAGTGTTATTGTGGTTTATGAGTGATTTGTTTATGTGTTTTCTATTTTTTTTCATTTCATATATTGCATGCATTAGCATAAAACAACAACATAATAGATCTAGACAATATAAGGAAAATTAATCCTCATAGTATAGATTGCATATTCTAGTAAATTTTTATTAGATCTATTGTAACGAAGTGTCTAATAAAATCTCCACAAAATCTTACAAATCATTACATTTTTTTTTGTATTTTCATATTTTTTCATCTTATTCTATGGGCTTCTACAATAATAGAAATAAGAAAGTTTTTTACCAAGGGCACTAGACTACAACACACTTCCTTAAATGAGGAGATAAACTATGGTATTATGGTTGAGAATTTAAATACAATTCCTTAATATAATCATGTGGAAAAGGTTGAAGTAAATTCCCCATCATCATCTATAGTGAAAGGTGAGAGTTTATTTGAGAAGATTAAACACATAAGAGTTTAAAAAAAAAACATGATGAAGAAAATTGATGATGTTCAAAAAGATAAAAAATTATATATATATATATATATATATATATATATATATATATATATATATATATATATATATATATATATATATATAACCTCATCAACACATTACTCGTGTAATTCCCTATATTATTAAATTAATGAATAATAATATAGTAGCAGTAAATGATAATAAAAGTGAGAATAATAATAAATAAATAAATAACAAAGCGAAGAAACTATTTTTATAAATTTAAAAAGAATAATAAAATGAGTAAACTTATGGAAATAGTCAAGTAAATAAAAATTAAATGAGTAAAATATATAAAAGTAATTGTATGGAAAAATCCAAGTTAAGGAAAAACTAAGAAAAAAATGTATGATGACACATGGATTATGTGCATGAACATTTTCCTTTAATTTTTGGAATAAGATATATATTTATAGGATGAAAAGGAAAATGTGAGGCATTTTTTATGAGGAGAATTCTAGTATAGGATGAATTCACTAGAAAAGGTAGTTGATTGAGGGGTCAAGGCTAGCTAGCTATAAAAAGATAGTGTGGTTAAGTCTATGGTTGGGTGGACAGTCATCCATAATGTGTTGGTTTGGGTATGATTGATCAAATATTGGTGCACATTGTAACACACCTCCTCCTAACCCTAGCCCAAAACATAGGATTGAAGGAGGTAGTTACTATTCTGGTCCCAGATCCCAGGTAGCATTATCAAAATTGTGCCTAAAAATTGTTGCGAAAAATAATGAGAGGGGGGTGTGAATCAGTATTTTAAAATTTCACACTAATGATTTTCTTTTCAAACTATATACATTATTTTACTGAAACCAATGAGCATATGTCCGCGCCTATAAATAATGAAACCAACGTATAGATAATAAACTTTGATAAACAAATAATTCATTGTCTTAAATCACAGTGTGATGCATTTACTAAGAAGTAAACAGATGTAGTAAGAACATAATAAATCAACACACATAAGCAGCACACATGAACACCAAGAGTTTTCATGTGGAAAACCAATGTGGGAAAAAAACCACCGTTTTTTTCATCTCATTCTTCAATATTCTTATAATAAATTTTTTTTTACAAGGTTTGTACTAATGGAAATGTTTTGCAATACGTAGGCATCTACATGTTGAAGGCTAAAACCTTCACTCATTTTCCAGCTTCTACTGGAAGGGAGCTCCAACCTCCTAGCTCTTGTACTGGTTGATATGTTTACTAGTACGTAGGCACAAACCTATAGAAGGCTACTACCTTCACTCTTTCTCCAGGGACCATGTTTCATAAATTTTCAGACTGGATAATCCTGGTACACAACAACATAATATGTAGGCCATGTTTCATCAAATTTTCATATTGGACCCATCAGTAACATTGAAGTTCAAAATCAATCACCAGTGTAATACAACCATCAAATACAACTATATCTATCAACGATCAGTCGATCTAAACAATCAGATCACTGTCACCAGAACATAGATCTGAACCATAACACTGCATCAACAATGAGTACCAACTGCAAGCTCAAAAATCATATGTTAGAATATATATGTTACTTCAATGAAGCCAACTTGCATGTATACGCTACTTTGTGTAACCCAACCTGCGTATACCTCTAAATATACTGAATCATAAAACTTCTGAAACATAAACTGTACTTCCCAAAAACATTCTGAAGATCTATTGTCATATTATAGAGTTCTAAATAGATAGGAGCAAAGATCACCCTTCTAACTCAATCAATCAATCAACCAGAATCAATCTCCTTATACAATTAGTTTTACTTTCAGATCCAAAGAAGACATCATTGACAAAAACAATAAAACAACAACATTGGTCAGATAGATCAATCATCTCTTAACAACAAGTTTTTATTCTACATATGCTACTTGGAAGTGCCAAACCGGTGTGTATACACACGTTCACTTAGGTGAGCCAACGTATAGATCTGCAAATAATAACTTATAACTTCGTAGTTCTTTCAGACTTCAGATATACCCAGATCATAGCATATAAAGGATAAAACATGAATTAGCAATTAGATCTAGACTATCCATTATCAGATCATACAATGATACGTCATTTCAGGTCTCATGATCCTAATCCAACATTGTATCCAAGGATGCACAAGATATTTCAGATCTATATCATAACCATAACCCTTACAACTCAAAATATACTTCAAATAGATGTATTCATGAATAACCCTTTCACATCCATACTAAGCCCTTTGATCTTCTCGTCCTTATATACTTAGAGTACTTTTCAATACCTCGGACCAAAGCAACACTTAGGACCTCTGGTATTCTTAGACGGGATCTAGTAACCATTATTCCACTCAATATTGTGGGCTAATACCATGGTATGGACCCTTGGTGTTCTATAACCTTAATTCTCCATCCCATATGCGCTTTTCATTCCGTTAAACAGTGTGCATATGTATATGCTCCTTTTATGTTGTGTACCCGCGTGTATACACTACTTGGACTAGGGTAAACAACATATACAACGTAAATTGACTTAAACCATTCTCTTTCCTTAATTTCTTGATTCTGATCTGTAATACGATTTCCTGACATCCTGTTCTGCTATACCATTACTCTGTTACCTTTGAATAGACCTGTTACAATTTGAGTTGCCCTTTATCAATTCTGAACTGACTTGTACGTGTGTTGCCATCAAGGAGAGCACATGCACCATAATTCCAAAAATCTCCCCCTTTGGACTTGATGGAAACCATATTGTTGTTGATAACTTCAATTTGTAGAACCTATTAGATATATCAAACAAGCAACACCAAGATACTCTCCCCCTTTGACATCAAGGCCAAAGGGAGGACTAATATATTTTCCCCCTTAGTACATACAGAGATTCACTATACTGTCCATGCTCCCCCTGAGCACAGGGAAAGTCTACAAAAATATTTTTCAAAATAATAACATGACTCTACAACTCAACTATGTGAGTATGACCTTCCTATCACCAATGACTCATACATACATCAATCACCCCACCAAATGGGTATATACCAAATGTTCATACATGACTGAAAATTGCAATTATTACATCATCCTTACCACGCATAGTGGGGGTACAAATTACATCATATGTCCAAAAGGACTCATTCATGACAGACTATGACAAAAAGAGACATATTATTACACCATAGGTCTTTACATGACCTTTACAACAAATGATATTAATAACTGAGACCATAGTTGAATTAAGCAACCATGATGCCACAATGCATAATATTTTGAAGGCTAATGCTCCCCCTGAACCTGTACTACCTGTGCATTGTTAAAAATTCATTCATCAAAGCATCATCATCAATCAAATAACAATCAATGAGAAAAGCATATCAGCAGACTGTAACCATCAATTTCAAACTGAGCACCCATGTTAGAAATTGATTTTGAGTTTGACCTACTATTTTTCTTTCTAAAAAGCACGTACACTCCTAAAGGCACAAAAACTCGCGTATATATGCGACTCTACTTCATGAAATCCGTGTATAGGAAACATTCCTTTGAAAATTGGTTTTAATAGGAGGATGAGGCATAAGCAACTCCCAAATTTTTTCTGAGATATTCAAATGCTTCTCTCGGAAGAGGTTTAGTAAATATATCAACAACCTGTTCCTTGGAGGAAACATACTCCAATTCAACCTTTTTTCAATCACTTGTTCTCATGGAAGGTAGTACTTAATCGGAATGTGCTTGGTCTTGGAGTGCATGACTGGATTTTTCAAAATACTAATAGCACTTGTATTATCACATAGAATGGAGATGGGTGGAGAACGTGTGATTCAAATATCTTGTAATGTTTACATCATCCAGAGTATTTGTGTGCAGCAAGATGCAACAACCACATATTCTGCTTCAGCTGTAGATAAGGCAATTGAAATTTGTTTCTTTCTGAACCAAGATACTAATCATGATCCCATATAGAATGCATCTCCATTAGTGCTTTTTCAATCATCAACATTGTTATCACAATCCGTGTATGTATGTGCATGAAGAGTGAGATCTATATTTTAAGGATACCATAGACCAAAGTCTTGAGTTCCTTGGAGATATTTGAATATTCTTTTTACTACCTGAATATGTGATTCCTTTGGATTGGCTTGGAATCTCCCAAAAATTCCTACCATATGCATGGTCTCTAGCCTGATACTTGTTAGATAAAGTAGACTTCCAATGATAGATTTGTACTCTCGTTGATTCACTGTAGGAGATTCATCATTAGAACTGAGACTACATCTTGTTACCATTAGAGTACATACTTGTTTGGAATATTCCATTCCGTACTTCTTCAGAATCTTCTTGAGATATTCAATTTGTGAAAGAAAGATGCCATCTTTTGTTTGTTTCACTTGTAGACCAAGAAAATAAGTTAGTTCTCCAAGTAAAGACATTTAAAATTCTTGTTGCATAACTGAAGCAAACTTTTGACTCATAGATTCTTCATTACTTCCAAAGATGATATCATCAACATAAACAACAATAATTAGTAGTTTATCATTCTTAATTTTTTTATATAAGTTGTTGTTTGTAGATCCTTTTGTGAAACCTTGTTGTTAAAGATATTTGTCAAGACAATAATACCATGCCCTCAAGGCTTGTTTTAGTCCATATAAATCCTTTTTAAGTTTTCATACAAGCTTTGCATCATTTCCTAGAATGAATCCTTCTCTTTGTTCAACATATACTTTTTCTTCTAAATCTCCATTACGAAATGCATATTTTACATCCATTTGATAAACTTTGAATTTTCAAAAACTTGAAAGAGAAAGAAAAATTCTTATGGCTTCAAGTCTAGCAACAGGTGCAAAAGTTTCTTCAAAGTCTATATCTTCTTGTTGAGCATACCCTTTACAAACAAGCCTTTCTTTATTCCTAATAACTTCTCCATTTTCATTCAACTTATTCTTGAATATCCATTTTGATCCTATAACATTTTTATCATGAGGTCTAGGAACTAATTCCCAAGTATCATTCTTTTCAATTTGGTCAAGTTCTTCATCCATGGATTTAACCCAATGTTCATCTTTGCTAGATTCATTTACATTTTGTCGTTCTATGGAGGATATTAATGTTAGATAACTAGAAGCTCCTACAAGAGTTCTCCTTGTCTGTACTCCAGGCCCTTTTTCTCCTAGAATTTGAGATTCTGGATGATTCTTTTGAACATACCTGGATGGAGCCTTTTCCCTTTCAGATGTATCTTCTTCCGATGCTTCATTGGTTTCTTCCTCTATATCATTTCAATTTGATACATGAAAGCGTTCATCATCTTCATCATTATCATCTTCCTTTGCTGATGTCACATGTTTTAGATTTTGCATACTTCATCGATTACAACATCAATGCCTTCAACAATTTTTCGAAGTCTCTTATTATAACATTTGTATCCTTTACTTCTAGATGAATAACCAAGAAATATTCCTTCGTCTACTCTAGGTTAAAACATTTTCTTTCAAAAACTCTGAAGTGTTTTACAGTAGGAGGCTTACCATACCAAAGTTCATATGGAGTTTGATCATTATTTACACGTACATGAGCTTTGTTGAGAATATTTACTGCAGTATGTATAGCTTCACCCCAGAAGGTGTCAGAAGTTCCAGACTCATCAAGCATAGCTCAAGCCATTTGTTGAACTGTTCTATTCATTCTTTCCACAATGCCATTTTATTGAGGAGTTCTAGTAACAGAGAACTGTCTCTTTATTCCATGTTGTTTACAAAATTCAAAAAAGTCATCTGATATGAATTCTCCTCCCCGATCAGATCTGAGACATTTTATTTTTAGATCTAATTCATTTTCAACTAAATCTTTGAAGACCTTAAACTTTTCAAATGCTTAATCTTTATGATTTAGTAAACCAATCCAACACATTCTAGAAAAATCATCAATGAATAAAATGTAGTATTCTTCTCCACGAGGTGACTTTTTTCTTTTTGGCCCACACAAATCAGTATGAATGAGTTCAAGAGGATTACTTTCTTATCCTTCTTTGTCATTGAATTGAACTCTAGTTTTCTTACCGAATTGACATGGAAGATCACGAACCACCTTCAGCTTGCATGATTTTCTTGTTTGAGAAAAGATTAGATGCCCCAATATTTTGTGCCATAACCAGTTCTCTTCTATTTTTCTTAGATAACATTTTTCTTGACATCCTTTTAGTATATATAGATTGCTTGGAGTTCTTGTACCTTTGATTATGGTCTTTCCTGTGTGAAGCTCGTGAACCACACATTCTTTTGATCAAAACACACTTCATTTCCTTGATCACACATTTGACAAACACTCAACAAATTATGCTTTAAAGCATCAACATACATAACATTTCTAGCTTTAATCTTTTCTTTTAGATAAATAGAACCTTTACCCTTAATGATAGTTGGTGTGTCATTTCCAGAAGAGACATTCTTTTCCTTTTCTAAAGCATTGTATGAAATGAGCTTATCTTTATCACTTTTCATGTGTTTTGAGCATCCGCTATAAATGCGTCATTGATTTTCTTTTCCTTCTGCAAACATAACTATGCCACATCTTTTTGACTATAGGTCCTTCCTTTTCCATACCCTGGAGTTGGATGATGTTTGCTCCTTTTGATATGTTGGCCAAAATTTTCTCCCGCATTTAGATTCTTCATGACCAAACTTATTTCAAAATGAATGTTCAATTTCATCTTTAATAGGAGAAAAGTTATTATAAGAGCTCTTCTTGATTCCAGTCACACTTCTTTGCTTTCTTGCTTCTCTAGTCATGATAGTTTTGTAAGCAAAAAATTAAGCAGCTTTATGACCAAAGTTACGGCATGAAAAACATTGTCCATCAAAGAAGAAGTTTTTGTGATCATAAAATATTTTGGTATTGTTCACCTTTTGATTGGTGCTTCTATTGATGTTCACCTTTGGATTAAAGTGATCATGATTTACTTGGGGAGTACCTTTATGATTTTTTTTAGGATTGATGCATTATTCACTGGTTTTTGCTACATCAAGATAGCTTCTGGTGATGGCTAAAGGATTTTCTGGTTGGGATGTCTCTCTAGTGTGCCCAAGACAAGTCTTTATAAGAGGAGAATGCTGAACCTTGATTATTTCATCTAAGGTTTCTAATCCTTTAGAAAATCTAAGATTTAGAGATTTTGTCTTCTCAAGTTCTTTTCTGAGACCCACTACTTCACATTCTATTTCTCATTGTGACTTTCCCTTTCAGTTGGTTGATGTGTCAAAGTTTCTATGACAATATTATTTTCTTCCAAACAGATTTTAAGATGAGTTATTTCTTCAAGAAAATCTTTTTCTTCTAAGGTATCCATAAACTCATCATTTTCATAAGCCATGAGTAGTTTAATATCTTGTTCAAATTCACCTTCATCACTATTAGACGATCCATCACTATCTTCATGAGTATAATAACTTCTTCTATAACAAACTGATTCCTATTACTTTTTGCAGAATCCTTTCCTTTGTCATGGTTATCATTATGAGGACATTTGACAGCATAATGAACAACTCTACCACAAGAAAAACATTTGAAGGGAAGCTTATCTTTAAACTCTTCTCGTACCCAGGTAAAGTTTCTTCACAAAGTTTACCTCGTCTTTTTTTTTTATATATCCTAATTTCTTGAGATCTTTTTATTTTCCCTTTGTAAAGGATTTGAAAGCAGCTTCTCTAATTTTGATGGACCTCCTTTTCTCATTTCAAAAGCAGTGAAAATTACTTGTAGTTGAACAATAGTAAGAGATTGTAGATCCTACTTCTCTCCAATGGAAGTTACTTTTGACTCAAATTTAGAAGATAAATATCTTAAAATTTTCTCTACTATAATAGCCTCCTTTATTACTTCACCCAGATTATTCATATGATTTACAATCTCATCTACTCATAAAATGTAACTAGCAATACTTTCATCATTATGCATCTTGAGAGTTTCATATTGAATTCTGAGAGTTTGGATCTTAGCACGTTTTACCTGGGAGTCTCCTTTGTAGCTCTGAATGATTTTGTCCCATATTGCTTTGGTTGTTTTGAGCTGCATGACTTTGATGAATTCTGATTCTGATAGACTTCCCAATAATCCATTAACGCTTTTGGCATTGTTTTCATAAGATTTCTTTTTTGTTGGATCTGTGGGGACTACTGTTGGATATTGGTATCCTCCTTCCACAATTTCCCAAACATCAACTCCAAGTGACTGAAGATAGGCTCTGGTTCTTGTCTTCCGAAATGTTAAGTTATTTCCGTTGAATATTGGTGGTTTGATAGATCCCATTCTTTCGTGATTGCTCATCTTGATAGATCTTCCTTCAAGCGATCAAGATTCTTCTGAAGAACCTCCCTCTGATACCAAATGTTGGAAAGAATAATGAGAGGGGGGGTGAAGCATTATTTTAAACTTTCAAAATAATGATTTTCTTTTCAAACTGTATACGCTATTTTACTGAACCCAACCAACATATGTCCGCGCCTATAAAGAATGAAACCAACATATAGATAATAAACTTTGATAAAGAGTTAATTCATTGTCTTAAATCAAAGTGCGATGCATGTACTAAGTAGTAAACATATGCATTAAGAACAAAATAAATGAATACACATAAGCAGCACACATGAACACTAGGTTTTTCAGGTGGAAACCTAATGTGGGAAAAAAAACATTGGTGTTGTCATCTCAGTCTTCAATCATCTTATAATAAAACGTGTTTACAAGTTTTGTAATGGTGAAAACTTTTTCCAATACACAGGAATCTACCTGTTGAAAGCTAAACTTCACTCGTTTTTCAGCTTCTACTGGAAGGAAGCTCCAACCTCGTAGCTCTTGTACTGGCTAATATGTTTACTAGTATGTAGGCACCAGCCTACAGAAGGCTACTACCTTCACTCTTCCTCCAGGGACCACGTTTCATAAATTTTCAAACTGGATAATCCTGGTACACAACAACACAATATGTAGGCCACGTTTCGTCAAATTTTCATATTGGACCCATCAGTAACATTGAAGCTCAAAATCAATCACCACTATAATACAACTATCAAATACAACTATGTCTATCAACAATAATTCAATTTGAACAATCACATCACTGTCACCAGAACATAGAGATGAACCTAGAACACTACATCAATAACCAGAACCAATTGCAACCCAAAAAATTATATGTCAGAATGTATACGCTACTTCAATGAAGCCAGCCTC